>CM030362.1:175998165-176030665 GCA_017893485.1 Hemerocallis citrina | reverse complement strand
ATATATCCTTATCCAAGAGAATCCCTATTAGCTATTGGGATAAGATTCTTTTTCGTTTCAACTATTTTATTTATATATTTATTTTAGTATTGAATATGTAATACAGAACATATATTATCTATTTCTGTTTTATTATCTAGCTATTATCTATTCTATTCTATTCAATTATCTATCTATTATCTATTATATTATATTATATTATATTATCTATCTATTATCTATTCTATTCTATTCTATTTTATATTATATCCATTCTATTCAATTTTATAAATTTCACCCAACCCTACTGAGTTTTTTCTTATTTGCACTGGACCCTGTTGGAAAATAATCTATGTGGCTCACATACGTGACTAAATGTATGATTGCTATCCTAAAGTCTAACCCAAATTAAAGTGATCTAATCAAGATTAAGTAATGGGTTAAAAGCATATAATTTAAAGTGTGATATAATACGTGTAGAGACCGTAAAGTAAATTTCTTATTTTGTGATGGGCAAAATTGGAAATCAGTATTTATCAATTAGGGTTATGGTCCCCTATATATACGCATCTTCTTATTCCATCTGTAATCCCATCAACAGAAGAATAGAGAAAAGGCCTCTTATAGAAGTGTGTATCATATAGGAAGATCCAAACCCTCTCCGCAATCTCCATTAATGGCTTCAGGTTAGTGCTTCTGCTTTTAATGTTCTTCTTCTTTTAATATAGCAAAGATCTATAGTTTCATGATTTAGGATTTTATATTAAAGCACTTTTGTAACATGATTAAGATCTAGATTCATAGAAACATGTTTTGGGTTGTTATTAATATTTTATGCATGTTCTTAAGTGTATATAAAATTCCAACAGACCCTACCATACTTTCTCTTTTTGGCATTTTACCCTGCTAATTAAGTTTCTTCTTGACACCTTACCTAAAACTAACTGATTACATTAAATATGGTGTGTAATGTCTGAAATACCTCATTTACCATGTGAGGTCATTCTATTGGTTTAGATTAAAGGTACATATTTAAAAATTACTTTTGAGAAAACCCTTTCATATTCTATTACCTTATCTCTTCCTCTCTCATTTCCCCCTCAAATCTCAAACACAATGTTTCATGAGATGTGAAGGACGTGGGAGAAGAAGTGGGAAGGATGTGGCTTCTCTTACTTGGTAGGAGGCTTGCAAGAAGACACCAATTTTGAAAGGATTGCACAAAAGAGGTTAAAATTTGAATCTTTACTCTCTCTTTAGTCATTAGTATTATTTCATAGTACAGGGATATGGTAAGATTTTGTTGTAAATTTCATGTGGTTTTGTGAATTTCTTTTTGGGCAAAATCTGATTAATTAATTTCATCTTAAAAAATGTGCAGAATATTTCCTTTTCCACCAAATCTCTCATATGATGTAGATTGCTATGGTAGTTTGTTACGTTAGATTGTACCTTTCTAATTTGAAGTTTTTGGGTATTATTTCAATGCATAGATTTTTCTTGGTAAATTTACAATCTTTTGGTTGTTTTTGGGTAAGTGGAGCCAATTTAACCCATAGTGATGTTATTAAATTTGTTCATAGATTGAAAATGCTTCAAATTAGATGCCCACATGTGCTAATAAATAAATTTGAGTCTCAAATCATACTTACATATAGTTAATTGTTTGATTTGTTTGAATTGTAAATGAGTGAAATTAGGTACTTATTAGAGATAAATCATGGGGGTGTGTTTGTTGGAAGCATGCACAAAGAGTATGTGAGTGGGAAAGTTAGATTTTTGAATGATGTAGATGGGGATAAGTTGTCCCTAGTTGACATAAGGGATGCAATGCAAATTTGTGATTATAGTGGCACATACAGCGTAAAGACGAGACTATTTGCAAGACTTCTTAATGGTACACTAAAAGCAATCACATCAGATAGACCATTCTATAATTTGATAGTTTCTCACAAAGAGGTTGACAAAATATGTTAGAATTTTGGACTCAAATACACGTAGGCATGGAGTTGAAGTTGGGGAAGAAGAAGAGAAGACGAAGACAACAGAGAGAAGACAGCAAAAACTGAAGGAGTTGCAGCCGACTGCAAGAAGTGCAGTGGACCGCAGTGGACAGTCGACTGTCCAGTTCTCGGGTCTTGAGGAGACTCATTGCAGTCAACCGACCAAAAGTGCATTTGATCACAACGACATTGTATGTTATATCTAGGCTACAGATTTTGGGTCTAATAAGCTGTATTTATGTATATCTTTTAGAGTTTGCTTGGGGGCTATATATATATAGTAATAGATGTGAACTTTAAAACTAATAGCTAAGGAAAAACATAGAAGAAAGAATTGGGAAGCTGTTATCATTGTACAACTTCAAGATAGGTGACTGTCTAGTGGTTCAAAGGTGTGAGAGAGAGACTGAGAGTTTTGATATCTTTGTAATCTTTGTATTTCTTGGAGAATAAGAGAATCAGTTATCTTTACATATTATTGCTTTTGTGTGTTTGTGAGATCTTGTGATTATTGTTGTGGCTTGTTCTTGGTGCATCTAGGTCTTGGGAGTATCTGTTTCTTGTGGTAAGTGTTCCGCTATTAGCTCTAAAAGTGGTATCAGATTCTCTATAAGTTGTATAAGAGCAGAGGTTTCGTGATGGCCGATAGCAAGTCGAAAGATGAGAGGTTCAGTGGGAGTGACTTTGCAATGTGGAAGGTTTAGATGATAGCGTATCTTCGTCAAAAAGATCTAGATGGTCCTTTGTTTGATGAGAAGTTAGAAGGTGCAGACTTGGATGTGAAGGTCTTGGCGGCTTGGAATCGTTTGGATCAGAAGGCGCTAAGGCAGATTTAGTTGGGACTGATTAGGAAGGTGTTGTTTTATATATCGAAGGTAAAGACCACAAAGGAGGCTATGGAGATTCTCAAGGATTTGTATGAGAAACCATTAACATCTAATCAAATTCTTCATATGATGAAGTTTCTTAATATGAAGTTGAGGGAAGGGGGTTCAGTAGCAGAACAAGTGAACAATTACTGTATGACTCACAAACATTTGGAAGCTGCAGGATTGAAGTTTTCAGAAAGGGGGAAATCATTGTTAAATCTATATACTTTGCCCGATAGTCATCGTACGATGGAACAAACTGTTACAGACACAATGACAGATTCAACGGCTCAACAGGATGAGGTGAGTAGCATTCTGAATAAGGAGATGAGAAGGGTGAGAAACTGAAGATTTTCATCATCATCTTCTAAGGAATCCACAATGTCAGCTGAGAAGAGACTTGGAAGATCTAAGACCAGTCGAAGAAAAAAGGATCAGAGTAGTTTGTTTGAGAGTGGGTCTGATGATAGTGACGGGGACATGAACCTGAGTGTTGGTATTGTTGCAAGAAGGGTCTCATGATGCGTCATTGTAAGGCCTACATAAAGAAAAAGCAGGAAAAACCAAAAGAAGCTAAACCAAAGGAAGTCAATGTGGTGTCCATTGAAAATGGCGAGTTATGTTTATCAGCTAGGGACCTAGGGTGGAGTTGGACACATGAGATTGGTGTATTGATTCAGAAGCTTTTTTTCATTGCACTTCGAGGAGGGATGTGTTTAAGGACTACAAAGAAGGTTCTTTCGGAGATGTGATCGTGGGAAATGGTCAGAGGTGTCATATAAGTGGAGTTGGTACTGTTCACGTGAAAGCCAGTTACAATCTGGGTATTGTCTTGCGGGAGACGACATGTTCCAGACTTGAAGGAAAATCTTATCTTGATGAGAAGTGTAATACCCCAGATTTGCAGCGAACAGTCGACTGGTCGATTGTTCAGTCGACTGGTTTGCGTACACGGGATTTGTGGAATTTGAGAGGAGATTGAGAAATTTAGTCCCACATGGGAGGTGCACAAAAACTAATTTGAGTATAAATATAATTAGCAAATGATCAAGAGTCACCAATCCGGTTAACCACCTTTTGAGAGGCAGCCTGTGGTGGGCAGTTGTACTATATAGTATCTAATTTGTCTTCAAAAAATAATAAAATTGTATGAGTATTGGGGCAGGGCGTTACAAATGGTATCAGAGCCGACTTTCGACACCGGGTGTAGTAGAGGTCAGTATGATCTGCGGTGCTGAGAGTCATTGATCAACCTCCGGGGTCGGGTATATTCTGCGGTATTGAGAGTCACAGGTAGTGATTGATAGCCGAGTATCCAATCTGCGGTGTTGAGAGTGACTGATCTCCGGGATCGACTATACTACATCGGCTAGAAAGGGCGGATCCTACACTAGATATGTGCCCTGTACTCAGCGAGGACGCTGATTTCTAAAGGTGGGGTGTATGTAATACCCCAGATTTGCAGCGAACAGTCGACTGGTCGATTGTTCAGTCGACTGGTTTGCGTACACGGGATTTGTGGAATTTGAGAGGAGATTGAGAAATTTAGTCCCACATGGGAGGTGCACTAAAACTAATTTGAGTATAAATATAATTAGCCAATGATCAAGAGTCACCAATCCGGTTAACCACCTTTTGAGAGGCAGCCTGTGGTGGGCAGTTGTACTACATAGTATCTAATTTGTTTTCAAAAAATAATAAAATTGTCTGAGTATTGGGGCGGGGCGTTACAAGAAGTCTAGATAAAGAGGGTTTTTTTTACTACATTTAGTAGTGGGGAGTGGTGTATAGCTACAAGTTCAAGGGTGATAGCAAGAGGGAAGCGTGAAGGAAAGCTGTATTTTCTAAGAGACGTGAGGGGGGTTTCTCCTATAATTGACTCCCAGTCGGGATCGAGTAGTAGGTTGTGTGAGGTGCATCCGAGTTCTTTCAGTTGTAGCGTGGATTCAGAGGAGTTTGTATATTTAGTGGGAGCTGCTGGTCATGAGAGGGATCCTAGAGAGCAAGATGTTGCTGCGGTGAGGGTTCTTTTTGATATTACAGAAGAAGCTTCAAGCCGCTCTTATGAGGTAGGGAGTACTGGTATCGATATGTTGGGTTATGTCGATGAATGTAACCGAAATGAGGCTATAGGGGCTGAGCAGTCTGCGGATTTTGTGGAGGTGTCGTCCACGGAGATTTCTAGTGTAGATGGTGCATTAAGAGTCTCTGAACCATATCCGGTGTTAATGGAGTTTCTACGAATTAGGGAGTTTTGTTACACGAAATCCACCACGGGAGGTTGTTTCTCAGTTATTCGTGTCCTATGCAATTTGTGGGGCACATCTTTCATGAGCCTATGAGGGGTGGTTGGTGCACTCCACGTGGTGGAGTGGTGGAGGTGCTCTTCTGAGAGCGAGGAGTACTTGGGGAGCGAGGAGTACTTGGGTTGGAGGACTGACAGAGATAATGCGAGGTAAATATACAAAAACCTTGAAACATTTTGTATTTTGTCCAAGTGGGAGATTGTTATGATTTTGGCCTAAATACACGTAGGCATGGAGTTGAAGTTGGAGAAGAAGATGAAGGCAGCAGAAAGAAAACAACAACAACTGAAGGAGTTGCAGTCGACTGCAATAAGTGTGGTCAACCGGAGTGGACAGTCGAATGTATAGCCATCGGATCTTGGCGAGACTCATTGCAGTCGACCGACCAAAAGTGCAATTGACTGCAATAGCGTTGTATCTTATATTTTGGCTACGGATTTTGTGTCCAATAAGCTGTATTTGTGTATATATTTTAGGGTTTGCTTAGGGGCTATATATATAGCAAAAGATGTGAAATCTAGGGCTAACAACTATGGGAAAACATAGAAGAAAGAATTGGTGAGCCGTTATCATTTTACAACTTCAAGAGAGGCGAGTGTCGAGTGTTTCAAAGGTGAGAGAGAGAGAGATAGAGAGTTTTGATCTCTTTGTAATCTTTGTATTTTCTTGGGAAATAAGAAGTATTAGTTATCTTTGCATATTATTGTGTTCGTGTGCTTGTGAGATAAATATCATCAAGATAAGTGTTTTCTCAACTGCTTTACAGATCTATCTTTCGTGAAGTTCTAAAAAAGGGCCTTCCTCATTGTCATATATATTATGATATCTTTTGATGTTGCTTCTAAAGTACAAAACCCGGCCCATTCTAAATTGACAGCTTTGTCTGTGCTGAATTGCCTGATAAAGCAACCGAACCCGTTCTGCATGAACTGACCTTGGCACATATGATGATCTTGGCACATATGATCCATAGCCTTTGTCGCTCACATAACCTTTGTCATTGCATGAAAGAAAACAAATGTAGAAAATGATATCCTCGACCTTGTAATGAACACACAACTCTTTATTAAAAAGGCTACCTCTCATATATAGGAGAATAAAAAAAATTCGCCCACAACATTTTTTAAAAGATACAATCATTGATAGTTCATGGGTTGCGCCGTAACTGCCAACTCCTATACATGCCATATTAATTTTGAAGTATACAATAAACGCAAAGCATTCAAATATCTGTACAAGCAATGGTGCTGATTGTGCGACATTGGTGATCAGTAATGGGTGGAAAATAAAAAAGATGAAATCAGGTGATAGGTTATTCAAATTTGATATTCATAAGAGTCACTCCCCTGTGGAGCGGCTGCAATACCATTTGCCAAATAATGAGCACGTTCTCTTCAACAATGAAACCCCTATCGCCGATGTGGTCGCATCAGAACAATCAAATAAAACTATGTTCCCAGAATGGTTTACTACGAACAACACTTACCCAACTGCACGCACTCTTACATACATCCAATCTCCAGTCCACTTTATCTGGGTCAACTGGAATGTGTTCCACATCAGAGGGGGTTTGCAATTGGCAGACTTCCGTATGCCTCACCATTATCAGGTGAATGGTATTTCCTCCGCTTACTTCTTAGCAAGGTTCTAGGTCCACTCAGTTTCGAACATTTACGAATAGTTATGGAACTATGTACAAAACTTTTAAAGAAGTTGATAGCAACTGAATAAATTAAACTACTCTAAGTTGCAACTAACTACAAACAGAGGAATCTATTTAATGAAGAAGAGGTTTTGATACAAGAAATGAAGATTTAGAGGATTTGGGGAAGAACGCAAGGAGATTTTAGGAAGAAGATTCGAGATTAGGGAGATTACAATCAAAATATCTGATGCCTTAGTCTTACAACTGCTTATCTATTTATACCCAATCCTCGCTATTAACAGTTAATCACAGCCCTACACCTGTATATTTAAACTTCCCCGCCCTTTGTTTCTTCAAACTACATGTGTACACTACACCATTGCAAAGTCCTCAAAGCGCCTGGGTTGTTTCTTCGCACGCCTAGGTCTCTGGTTCTTCTCTTGATTAGCTTGAATAGTTGTATTCGTATCAATACCCACCCCTTCAGACTGAACCTGTTCCACCAGGTTCAAATCAGGGAAAGATTATGCCATCCCTGCAACATCCTCCCATGTTGCCTCTTCCAATGGCAGATGCTCCCACCATACTAACACTTCTTCAATCAATCCTTAACCTCCCTTAATCCATCGATGCCCCACCACCTCCAGGGGTTGGAAAAATAATTGCTTCATATCTTTACCTTCAGGTATCTGAGCTGTAATTGTATGATCTCCCATACATAGTTTGATCAAGGAGACATGAAATACGAGATGTATCCTTGGGTGTGTAGGTAAGATGAGCTTATAGACTACTTTCCTTATCCTCTTTGCTATCTTAAAGGGTCCAAAGTACCTCTTTGTTAGCTTTTGAAACACCCCTTTCACTATTGATTTCTGTCAATAAGGCTGCAGTTTAACATAAACCCAGTCACCCACTTCAAATTCCTTATCAATTCTCTTTGCATCAGCTTGATTTTTCAGTTGACCTGAGTGTGCCATAAACTTTGTTTGAGTTTGAGCAATACTTCTTTTTCTCTCCTGAAGCATGGTGTCAACTAAGAAATTTATCTCATTTCCTCAATATAATCTGGTAAGCAGAGAGAGGCGGGGGGGGGGGGGGGGGGTCTGCCGTGGACAATCTCAATAGGTGTTACCCCTGTTGATCAATGCCAATTTGAATTGTACCACAATTCAGCCCATGTCAAGAACAATGACCATTTCTGAGGTTCCTCAGCAGCAAATATCCTGAAATATTGCTCCCAACTCCTATTAACGACCTCCATTTGGCCATCGGTTTGAGGGTGATAGTCTATGCTCATTTTTAAGGTTGTTCCTTGCAACCGAAATAATTCTTGCCAAAAATTACTCAGGAATACAAGGTCTCTATCTGAGACTATGGATTGAGGGATACCATATAGCTTTACTGTGTGATAGAAAATGTCTCTGCCACTTTGATGGTCCTGCATGTTTTTTCTATATACTAGAATATCATCAAAGAAGACTAATACAAATATTCTCAAATGTGGTTTGAAAATTACATTCATTGCTGCCTGGAATGTAGATGGCGCATTAGTAAGCCCAAATGGCATTACTAAAAACTCGTAGTGTCCTTCATGTATTCTAAAAGCTGTCTTCGACACATCCTGAGTGTTTACCCTGATATGATGGTAGCCAGCTCTCACATCGAGCTTAGAAAATATTTTTGAACCCTGTAATTCATCAAGTAATTCATCTGCTGTAGGAATTGGATATTTATCCTTGATTATAATTGCATTCAATGCTCTATAATCTACACAAAAGCGCCAAGTGCCATCGTTTTTCTTCACCAAGAGGACGGGAGAAGAGAAGGGACCGGTACTATGCTGTTTGATGCCTTCATCAAGCATTTTTGAGACTTGCTTCTGTATCTCTTCCTTTTGGAAATGCGGATATCTATAGGGTCTAAAATTAGTTGGTTAAGCATCAGGTTGTAAATGAAGTGGATGACATACTGCCTTGCTGGGGGTAGGCCCACTGGTTCTTGGAACACTGAGTCAAATTCATGTAATATATCCTGCAATTGTAGTGGCACTTCAAGCTGCTCTTGATCTTCATGTAATATTAGACGAAAGTATTGACTAACACTATTGCACTGTATCTCCTTTCTCAAGGAATTTAGCTGAATTGGAGAGGGAAGTGGAGATTCACCCTTAAGGAACACAGTTTTGGCACCATGGTAGAATTGTTGGAAATCGATTCCATCATATTGTACTCATCAAGACGTACAAAATGATGTACTCATATGTCCAAAACCGATTTCAAATGAATGAAATATTCGCCTCCAAAGTTAGCTTGTTGAAATGAAGAATTGAACTTTTGCTTGATATGTGACATCTAAACTTAGTCCCATATCGGTAAGGAGCAAAAAGTAAATGAAGTTATAAGTTAAAAACTGAGCCAAAGGGTTGTGCCCTTAGGGGTACGAATATTTTCTCCAGAGGGAGAACACACCCAACTTGGGCGTCGGTGTGTAACACACGCGCGCGCCCGCCCGGCCCGGCCGGGCTGGGCCGGACCAGGACACGGGCACGGGCCTGGGCCTGGGCTTTGGCTTTGGCTTTGGCTTTCAGTAAACTTATTTTTTTGCAGAAATTCAGCTCTATTTTGAGCTGGATACGGGCAGTTGCAACAGTTTTTGTCTAAATAGTTGCAACAACTGTTGCAGCAACTGCCGTCAGTTCTGATCTGATACGGGCAGTTGCGACTGTCGTGACAGTTTTGTCTGAACAGTTGCAACAACTGCCACGGGATTAGGCCTATAAATAGGACATGATTCTGATCAAATCCTTGTCCCATTCATAAGTTCCCTATCTCCTGTATCAACATAGCATATCACAAACGCTGTCATCATATCCGATCTCGCCCGAGCCTCCATTATTCTAGTGTAAGTTAATGGAGTTCTGACTGTTGTATCTTGGGAGACGACTGCTGTTAAACCTGTTTACATCGTTGCAGTGGCAGAAATAAACGTCTTAAGGACATTGCTTCGACAAGCCTCAGTCTGTATTTTTCTTTCTTCACCATACTCAAGGTCGGAATTGAAGATAACATATCTTCTTTCTGTGCTTTGTGTACAGTGATATACACTGTTTGTGAAACAGTCCCTTTAATTCACAATTATCAAGGTTCGAATTGAAGATTCAGTATCTTCCTTTTGTTCTTTGTTGATAGTGAGTTATACTGTTTGCGTAACAGTATTAGTATAATTAAATTTGAGTAGAAATTTAATTTGTTGTATTTTTACATTAAAAATTAATTTGTCTACATAATTTGTAACAACTTAAGACATTTAATTTTTTATTTTTATTTTTCTTTTGTAGACAACAATATGAATACCAAACCAGAACCCCCAAAAATGGTTAATAGTATGCACAACAAGCCCGAGAATTTCAAAGGGGCTGACTTCAAGACTTGGCAGAGCAAAATGCTCTTCTATCTCACAACTCTCGGGTTGGATAGGTTCCTCGATGAGGAAGAACCTAAGCCCACTGAGGGGCAGACTCCAGAAACTCACAAGGAGACATTTGCAGCAGTGGATGCGTGGAGGCATTCGGACTTTCTTTGCCGGAACTACATCCTTAACTGTTTGGATGAAGTTCTGTACAAGATATATTGTCCAATCGCTACTGCAAAAACCTTGTGGACCGCTCTGGCTTACAAATACAAGACTGAGAATGCCGGCTTGAAGAAATTTATCGTGGATAAATTTATGGACTATAAAATGGTGGACTCTAAGTCCGTCACTGTCCAGATGCAGGAGCTTCAAATCATTATTCACGAGATGGAAGCCGAAGGCCATAAGGTTGGCGAATCCTTTCTAGTGGAAGCAATCATTGGGAAGTTGCCACCATCATGGAAAGACTTCAGGTATTACCTCAAGGACAAAAAGAAGGAAATATCCTTAGAAGATCTTGTTGTTAGGTTGAAGATTGAAGCAGATAACCGAGGTACAATAAGATTCAAAAGCGAGGAGGCTAAAGTACATGTTGTGGAAAGTTCCAATAAGCGGAAAGGCAACTTCAACAACAAGAAACATTCCCAGAAGAGGAAAGCGTCAGATCAAGGGTTCAAAGACAAGAAGCCCAACAAGAAGTTCAATGGAAATTGTTGGATTTGTGGGAAGCCTAGTCACTCTGCCAGAGACTGCCGCTTCAAGAAATCTGGTGGCACTTCAGAAGCAAATGTCACTGAGAACATGATTGCAAGCATCGATGACCTGAACTTGTCTGCTGTTGTTTCTGAATGTAATCTTGTCCAACATCCCGGGCAATGGTGGGTGGACACAGGTGCTACTCGGCACATATGTTTTGATAAGTCACTGTTCTCGACTTATCAGAAACTGGACCATGAAGAAAAACTCTATATGGACAACTCTGCTGTGTCGATGGTCGAAGGCTGTGGACAAGTCATCCTGAAGTTCACGTCTGGAAAGAACGTCACGCTGAACGACGTGCTTCATGTGCCAGACATCCACAAGAACCTTATCTCTGGATCCGTGCTCTCCAAGAAAGGCTTCAAGATTGTAATTGAGTCAGACAAGTTGGTGCTGACCAAGGCTGGGGTTTATGTTGGGAGGGGATATCTGTGTGATGGATTATTAAAAGCAAATGTAGCCGTAATTGGCAATAACCCAATGTACTCTAAATCTATGATTAATAAAAATTCAGTTTCTTATTTGCATGAGTCTGAAACAATTTTATGGCATGATAGATTAGGGCACATAAATTTTCGAAAGATGAAAAAACTTGCAAATTTAGGTTTGATTCCAAACTTTAAATTTGACAAAACTCACAAGTGTGAGATTTGTGTGGAAGGAAAAATGGTCAAGAAACCATTCAACACAGTAGACAGGAGTACTGAGCCGTTATGCTTAATCCATACTGATCTATGTGATTTTAAATCCTTACCCACGAGAGGTGGGAAAAAGTATTTTATCACATTTTTCGATGATTGCACCTGATATTGCTATGTCTATTTACTAAATAGTAAAGACGAAGCAATTGCAGCATTCACGAAATACAAGGCTGAAGTAGAGAATCAGCTTAACAAAAAGATCAAAATACTGAGGTCTGATCGAGGTGGAGAATATGAGTCTCCATTTGCACAACTGTGTGAAGAGTATGGAATTATCCACCAAACAACTGCCCCATACTCACCTCAGCAAAATGGAATTGCTGAAAGAAAGAACAGAACGTTAAAAGATATGATTAATGTCTTGCTTATAACTTCTGGACTACCTACCAACTTGTGGGGGGAAGCTTTATATATGTCAAATCACATATTAAATAGAGTTCCACATAAGAAAGCTGATTCCATTCCATATGAATTATGGAAAGGACATATGCCTAATTACAAATACCTCAAAGTGTGGGGGTGTTTGGCTAAGGTCTCGGTTCCTCTTCCTAAGAGAACCAAACTTGGACCAAAAACGGTAGATTGCTATTTTCTAGGCCATGCCGAAAATAGTAGTGCATACAGATTCTTAGTTTTCAAGTCTGAAGTACGTGACATCAGTGTAAACGCTATCATTGAGTCAAGAGATGCCATATTTTTTGAAGATGTGTTTCCACACAAAAGAAATATTGGAAACCCTGATCTCAAAAGAACAAGTGAAGTGTTAACTGAGAAACAGGATGAAACTCATCGTGACAATGGTGAATCTGAACCAAGAAGAAGTGTAAGACCTAAAACCTCTAAGTCTTTCGGTCCAGATTATCTAACATACATGTTAGAGGCTGAACCTCAGACTTATAAAGAGGCAGTCTCATCCTCAGAGTCTCCCTATTGGAAAGAAGCTATCAATAGTGAGATTGAATCAATTCTAAGTAATCACACCTGGAAATTGGTTGACCTTCCACCAGGTCATAAACCAATTGGATGTAAATGGATCTTCAAACGGAAGATGAAACTAGATGGTTCCATCGACAAATACAAAGCTAGATTAGTAGCTAAAGGGTATCGCCAGAAGGAGGGCTTAGACTTCTTTGATACTTATTCACCGGTTACACGGATAACGTCTATAAGAATGCTGATAGCAATAGCTTCTATCTATAATCTTGAAATTCATTAAATGGATGTCAAAACGGCATTTTTAAATGGGGATCTCGAAGAAGAGATCTACATGGAGCAACCGGAAGGGTTTGTCTCAAAGGGAGCTGAAAATAAAGTATGTAGACTTGTTAAATCCCTATATGGACTTAAACAAGCTCCGAAACAATGGCATGAAAAGTTCGACAATGTCATGATGAAAAATGGTTTTCGAATTAATGAATGTGATAAATGTGTTTATTACAAACAAATGGGACAATCTTGCATGATTGTTTGCCTATATGTGAATGATATGCTAATCTTTGGTCCTAACCTGGAAGTCATCAAGACTGTAAAGAAAATGCTAATCAACCACTTTGACATGAAAGACTTAGGTGTGGCAGATGTTATTTTGGGTATCAAAATAATAAGAACACCTAGTGGCATTGAATTATCTCAATCACATTATGTGGAAAAAGTGCTTGACAGATTCAAGGAACACGGGATTAAAGGAGTATCAAACCCTTATTCACCATTTATAGTTTTGCACAAAAATACTGGTGAAAGTATAATGCAACTGGAGTATTCTCGTGTAATAGGCAGTTTAATGTATATCATGAACTGCACAAGACCAGACATTGCTTATGCAGTGAGTAAACTAAGCAGATACACCAGTAACCCAGGAAAAGGTCACTGGACATCATTACTAAGAGTACTTGGGTATTTAAAGAATACTACAAACTTTTCACTGCATTATGGTAGATATCCTGCCGTTCTTGAAGGATACAGTGATGCAAATTGGATATCTGATTCGGAAGAATCAAAATCCACAAGTGGTTATATCTTTACCCTAACAGGAGCTGCTGTGTCATGGAAATCTTCCAAACAAACGTGTATTGCACGATCCACAATGGAATCCGAGTACATTGCTTTAGATAAAGCAGGTGAAGAAGTAGAATGGCTTCGACACTTTTTAGAAGATATTCCTTTTTGGCCTAAACCAATGACGGCCATTTGTATCCATTGCGATAATCAAGCAGCGCTAAGTAGAGCGCACAATTCTGTATATAATGGCAAATCACGACATATTCGTAGACGCCATAATACTGTTCGACAGTTACTCTCCAATGGAATTATTTCCATTGACTTTGTGAGGTCACAGGATAACTTAGTGGATCCATTTACTAAGGGATTATCCAGAGAGAAAATTAACTGTGCATCGAGGGGAATGGGGTTAAAAGCCTAAAACAATACGAGCCCGAGCCCATTGGGAAGTTGCCACCATCATGGCAACTTTCCATGAGCGCGAGCCCGAGCCCATGCCCGTGTCCGGGTTCGGGTCCGGTTCGGTCCGGACCGGCCCGGCCGGGCCGGGCGGGCGCGCGCGTGTGTTACACACCGACGCCCAAGTTGGGTGTGTTCTCCCTCCGGAGAAAATATTCGTACCCCTAAGGGCACAACCCTTTGGCTCAGTTTTTAACTTATAACTTCATTTGCTTTTTGCTCCTTACCGATATGGGACTAAGTTTAGATGTCACATATCAAGCAAAAGTTCAATTCTTCATTTCAACAAGCTAACTTTGGAGGCGAATATTTCATTCATTTGAAATCGGTTTTGGACATATGAGTACATCATTTTGTACGTCTTGATGAGTACAATATGATGGAATCGATTTCCAACAATCCCCCACATGAATGAAAATTTTCGTCTCCCACCTTACAACAGGTGCATATCACAGTGTGCAATTTGAAACAGTGTCGCATCGTGGATAGGTAGATATTTCACTTTGAACCTTCCCTAGTTAAAGTTTATCGGACATACTTGGCTAATCGGTGAAATATTTCATCTTGAACCGTCAGCCGTTAGTGTATACCCAAGCAATAAACTCTACACAACATTGTGTTCTTCACATCCAATCTCTCGGTTGTGTTCATTTTGGTCCTGAACAAATCTCAGTTCTGCGAGTATTTTTAGAGAACTCCAGCCTTTCAAAGTTCTCATAGAGCCGACCCAAATCATACTTACATAGGTGACCGCATCCATAAAGAGTACCCTACAATACTCCACTTGTGATTTTCAAGATATGGACGTCATTAAAAGCATAGCTTATCCTTTTGATACTTCTGTAGGCATGCATTTATTTCGCACCCTAGGAATGAGATGGACCTGAGTCCAAATGCATTACTTTTTAAGTTACTCATAACTGGTTGTCCTATTGAACCTGGTTCGTGGGATCTCCAGTCGCCAGGTTAGGTTTCCTATAAGGTAATTCGTATTGTTTTAGGCTTTTAACCCCATTCCCCTCGATGCACAGTTAATTTTCTCTCTGGATAATCCCTTAGTAAATGGATCCGCTAAGTTATCCTGTGACCTCACAAAGTCAATGAAAATAATTCCATTGGAGAGTAACTGTCGAACAGTATTATGGCGTCTACGAATATGTCGTGATTTGCCATTATATACAGAATTGTGCGCTCTACTTAGCGCTGCTTGATTATCGCAATGGATACAAATGGCCGTCATTGGTTTAGGCCAAAAAGGAATATCTTCTAAAAAGTGCCGAAGCCATTCTGCTTCTTCACCTGCTTTATCTAAAGCAATGAACTCGGATTCCATTGTGGATCGTGCAATACACGTTTGTTTGGAAGATTTCCATGACACAGCAGCTCCTACTAGGGTAAAGATATAACCACCTGTGGATTTTGATTCTTCCGAATCAGATATCCAATTCGCATCACTGTATCCTTCAAGAACGGCAGGATATCTACCATAATGCAGTGAAAAGTTTGTAGTATTCTTTAAATACCCAAGTACTCTTAGTAATGATGTCCAGTGACCTTTTCCTGGGTTACTGGTGTATCTGCTTAGTTTACTCACTGCATAAGCAATGTCTGGTCTTGTGCAGTTCATGATATACATTAAACTGCCTATTACACGAGAATACTCCAGTTGCATTATACTTTCACCAGTATTTTTGTGCAAAACTATAGATGGTGAATAAGGGTTTGATACTCCTTTAATCCTGTGTTCCTTGAATCTGTCAAGCACTTTTTCCACATAATGTGATTGAGATAATTCAATGCCACTAGGTGTTCTTATTATTTTGATACCCAAAATAACATCTGCCACACCTAAGTCTTTCATGTCAAAGTGGTTGATTAGCATTTTCTTTACAGTCTTGATGACTTCCAGGTTAGGACCAAAGATTAGCATATCATTCACATATAGGCAAACACTCACGCAAGATTGTCCCATTTGTTTGTAATAAACACATTTATCACATTCATTAATTCGAAAACCATTTTTCATCATGACATTGTCGAACTTTTCATGCCATTGTTTCGGAGCTTGTTTAAGTCCATATAGGGATTTAACAAGTCTACATACTTTATTTTCAGCTCCCTTTGAGACAAACCCTTCCGGTTGCTCCATGTAGATCTCTTCTCCGAGATCCCCATTTAAAAATGCCGTTTTGACATCCATTTAATGAATTTCAAGATTATAGATAGAAGCTATTGCTATCAGCATTCTTATAGACGTTATCCGTATAACCGGTGAATAAGTATCAAAGAAGTCTAAGCCCTCCTTCTGGCGATACCCTTTAGCTACTAATCTAGCTTTGTATTTGTCGATGGAACCATCTGGTTTCATCTTCTGTTTGAAGATCCATTTACATCCAATTAGTTTATGACCTGGTGGAAGGTCAACCAATTTCCAGGTGTGATTACTTAGAATTGATTCAATCTCACTATTGATAGCTTCTTTCCAATAGGGAGACTCTGAGGATGAGACTGCCTCTTTATAAGTCTGAGGTTCAGCCTCTAACATGTATGTTAGATAATCTGGACCGAAAGACTTAGAGGTTTTAGGTCCTACACTTCTTCTTGGTTCAGATTCACCATTGTCATGATGAGTTTCATCCTGTTTCTCAGTTAACACTTCACTTGTTCTTTTGAGATCAGTGTTTCTATTATTTCTTTTGTGTGGAAACACATCTTCAAAAAATATGGCATCTCTTGACTCAATGATAGTGTTTACACTGATGTCACGTACTTCAGACTTGAAAACTAAGAATCTGTATGCATTACTATTTTCGGCATGGCCTAGAAAATAGCAATCTACCGTTTTTGGTCCAAGTTTGGTTCTCTTAGGAAGAGGAACCGAGACCTTAGCCAAACACCCCCACACTTTGAGGTATTTGTAATTAGGCATATGTCCTTTCCATAATTCATATGGAATGGAATCAGCTTTCTTATGTGGAACTCTATTTAATATGTGATTTGACATATATAAAGCTTCCCCCCACAAGTTGGTAGGTAGTCCAGAAGTTATAAGCAAGACATTAATCATATCTTTTAACGCTCTGTTCTTTCTTTCAGCAATTCCATTTTGCTGAGGTGAGTATGGGGCAGTTGTTTGGTGGATAATTCCAATAAGCGGACTATAAAGAAATTCACACATCTACCGAACTTTAAAAGATATGCATCAGGTTACAACGCCCAAGTTGTACATAAGCGGCTTAGGACACACGTTATGTGAAGAGTTTGTATTTGGAATGGAATCAGCCGTGTAACTGATTAGTGCTTGGTAGATGTTGGATTTAAGACACTGTTGGTTGATATGTGACATCAGTGTATACACTATCATTAAGTGACATAGTCATCTCAGCATAATCAGTTACCACCTTTCTAAGCAAGCGCAACCACTATACCCCAAGCACTACATTTGCACCATGTAGAGGTAATTTATAGAAATCAATACAGAATAAATGGTCTTGAAGCATAATTGGTAAAGAAGCACACTTCCCTTCACACAATAGTGTCTGACCATTCCCCACCACCACTATAATCTTTTTACAGGGCTGCAGTGATAGATTTAAAAATCTCACTAAGCGCTCTTGGATGAAATTATGAGTGCTTCCAGAATCAATAAAAACTAGTACTGGGTGCCCTTTGATAGTTCCTTGGACTCTGAGAGTCCTTAAAGATTGCTGGCCAGTCATACCTTGAAAAGAAATCTCAGGCATTTGATTAGAGAAATTATCAGGCTGCTCAATGTCTTCCAAATTCTCAACGAATTCTTCTTCTGCATCTTCAACTAGTAACATGAAGAATTGACGTTTAAACTTATAGCCTGGGACATACTTCTCGTCACAGTTAAAACACAGGCCTTTCTCCTTCCTTCTAGCCCATCCATCAGGAGGTATTTTCTTAATAATTTTTTTTTGTACAGTAGGTGATTGAGTATTAGTTACTGAAGAGGTTGTAACAGGTGTGGGCAGCAGTGGTGGTAGCGTACTAGCAGGGGGTACCCATGGAGGTTCGTAAGAAAAACTCTTTCCCTTCACAACTCTTTCTTCCAAACATTTCTCCACTTGCAATTTGGCTAAGCCAATTGCATCAGACAAGCTTTGTGGATTATGAGCTAGCATATCCCTCTTAATAGCAGGTTGTAGACTGGAAATGAAACATCTCAAGATTAAGCTGTCACTTAACCAGTTAGTTAAATTAACTAACTTTTCAAATTGCTCAAGGTACTCAGCTTGTAACGCCCCGAATCCCAAAATTACTGAGTTCGAGATGTTCTTCCGGATCTTTTCGCTTTTCTCGAGTACAATTTTACAAGGAAATTCAAACTTTTCTTTTTACATCAGAGTTACAACATCTCACATTTAAATTTACACAGTGGAAGCAAAATATACAACATTTACATAAATGAACAACAACATAATGAGATCTTTATGCATCCATTCCTCTTTACATGTAATTTATCCTGCATACAAAACTGTGGGTACGTCAGTTTATTCAACCGACGATAATTATACATGGCCATCCTCTCTATGCCAGAAACAGTATAATGAATCTCATTTCTTAACAAATCAACAATCTTGTTCATAATAAGCATGTAAAAATCAAAGGGGAACTTTTAGAGATGTCGTGTCGTGATTGTGCACTTAATCCTTAATGCAATTTATTTAATTTTCACATGACACTAATGCACACTTGTTCGAATTCTATGCATCCCATACTACATAGGTTCGAGGGCAAGCCTCTTAATCGTTCTTCATTTTTGTAGGGTTCAATCCCCCGCCATGACTTACTCTACTTCTGTAAATTCAATGAGTATCTTAGATGATTCTATGAGTACAAGCATGTATCCTGGCCCCTGGAGTAGAATTTCGCGCCATGTCTTGACTCGTCAAGCATGCATTCTGCGACAATTCAGTCTCCTCCCTGAACACACTCCTCTTGCAGTCACCAAAACATCCCACAAGCGTGACTAGAGTCCGATCATTACTGAGTTGTGCCCGCGCCATGTCTTGACGCATCAAGCATGCATTCTGCGGCTCACACACCCGCACCGTACCCTAGCTCTCATACTCATATTTTTCTCCCACCTTCATCACCTCCACACTATGTATTAAAGTTACATTAAAATCATGAATAAAAATCAAGCTCTAGAGTTAGCCTCTCCATCAACCGGACTTATCATTTCATTTCACTTGACCAACCTGGTCTATTTCTCAATATCATTTCATTTCACTGCCGGGGAGACTTAGCTACTCCTTCGTTCAATTTCAAATTCACAATATCCAATTGAGCGCCATCAGCTCATGATTTCATTTTAGAGTCCCACAGACTTTCTCATCATGATTTAGCCTTTCATAATTATTCATTTAATTCTCAATTCTCATCTATGATTCCTTTCACATAATTCATACAGCCATAAACAGAATCCATCGATTAAAAGCATAAAGTTCATCATTACCAACAGTAAATAACATGAATCAAATTATCAAAAGTCCACTCTGTACAGTCGACTTGGAAGAATACCAGTCGACTTATACAGTCACATACAGGTTCCTCATAAAAGCTCGGGATAGTCGACTGTTGCACTCAACCAGTCGCCTGTCCCGCAACCTTCCATATTCACAATATTATCCACATGACAGTCGACTGTTCATTAATCAGTCGTCTGTCCTGGAGATTTCAAACGGCATAATTTCCAAGTCCAGATCAGTCGACTTGCTACACGCATTCGGTCGACTGGACAGATCCATTTCAATTAGGGAATTTATTTACAGTTCTTACGTGTACTTGCATCATGATATCAATTAACAGTATACATCAATTCATGTTTCATAAACAGAGTTTCTTCTTGTTCAGTAGCATTCACAGCATAATTTTCCCAGTTATTAACATGCTCCTTTAGAGAAAACTACTCTAAACATGCATTCGCATTGCCCATACTTTCTTACAATGATAAAGGTACAAATCTCGAATCATCATAATGGGTCTACGTAAATAGAATATCTTTATTCAGGGGACTTTCAAACAGTCATATTCAGAAATGAAGCACCAGTCGACTTAACACCAAGTCAGTCGACTGCGCCGACAACTTCAGATATTTATCACTATTAGTTCTTTTCATTTATTTACCTTCCCTCCATCATATGTGTCATAGGGAAAATATACATTTAATAATCACACCATCATGTCTATTGCACACATTTTATCAGTACATTATGAAAAGTAGTGTCTCGTACCAGTCGACTGGCTCACATGGCAATCGACTGTACCGACAGTCTCGTCTCAATATTACTAGCATGTTCAAGCAATTTCTACCGCATTCCATTCACTTTTTATAACATAGTATCAATCATAACAATTGCAATATCATTCCTACATTAGAAGTCCTGAGAAACACCCACCTTATATGAAGAAATAATCGAAATCCCGCAAAGTCCTTCAACACCGTACTGCACTCCTCGCTCCTTTGTTCCACACCGAGCTCCTCAGAATGCTGCTCGACTCCACAGAAAAGCTCCCACACAACTCACAGATACTCTCTTGAAATCTTAGGAAATTTTAGTGTAAAAGAGATAGGGAATAGGAGGGGGTATTTATACTAGAATATAGGTGAAATAGAGGGCTGAGATTTGTTGGGGAGTTGGTGATCAAAGGCTGAGATCAGATCGGGAGTTGAGAAAACTACCCACAACTCAAAGGTAACTACCCATGATCTAGCCCATCACTCCACAACCCGGCCAAAAGAAGTGCTCAAAGCACGTGTATGCGAAAGCACGTGCATGCACCAACTACACCCTACAAATAGTATATCAAATACCCGGCCAAAAGAAGAAAAAGATGTCACACATGCTGGTTATAAAAATACAATAGAAGGGGTTTTAAATCCATGGGCTAAAATTAATTGGGCCAAACTAATTATCTTGTAGAAAAACATTTGGGCTTAAGAAACAATATTACACATGCATATCATATGTAGAATTAAATAATCTTTATATATATATAGAAAAAATCGGGGTATTACATCACTCCCTCCTTAGAATAGTTCCGTCCCCGGAACTACAACCAAGAGCGAGAAACAGAAAGCACAACAACAAGAGATACAAAGATATAAAGATACAAAAATACAAAATACAGTCAACAAAACAATCAAGCAAAAAGCTCAGGATAGTCCTTCAACATCTTCTCCTCAGATTCCCAAGTAGCCTCTTCAACCAAGTGGTTTCTCCAGACTACCTTGACCATCGGTATCGTCTTATTCCTCAAGACCTTCTCCATACGGTCAACGATCTCAACAGGAGTCTCGATGTAATTCAGGTCTAACTGCAAACCTTCCGGCACTTCAGGAAAATGATGACTCGGGTCTGGAATATAACCTCTCAACATAGACACATGAAAGACATTGTGCACCTGAGACAACTCTTCCGGTAATTCAAGCCGGTAAGCAGTTTTCCCGATCCTTTTCAATATCTTATATGGGCCTATAAATCTCGGGGCTAACTTCCCGCCTTTGCCAAACCGGACCACACCTTTACTGGGTGATACCTTCAAAAAGACGAAGTCACCAACCTCAAACTCAAGGTCCCTTCTCCGGTTGTCTGCATAGCTTTTCTACCTGCTCTGAGCTTCCACCAACCTCTTCCTGATCAGATCAATCTTCTCAGAAGTCAGCTGTACAAGCTCAGGACCAAACAACTGACGCTCCCCAACCTCATACCAACAGACAGGAGTCCTGCACTTCCTGCCATACAAAGCTTCATACGGCGCCATCCCGATGCTAGCCTGAAAACTGTTGTTATAGGCAAATTCCACCAAAGGTAAATGCCTTTCCCAACTGCCTCCAAAGTCTAGTATACAACACCGAAGCATATCCTCAAGAATACGGTTGACTCTCTCGGTCTGCCCATCGGTCTGTGGATGAAAAGCAGTGCTGAAATCTGTCTTGGTACCCAAAGTTGCCTGAAGACTCCTCCAGAAATGCGAAGTAAACCGCGCATCTCGATCAGACACAATAGTAGAAGGAACACCATGAAGTCGGACAATCTCACCAACATACAACTCAGCCAACTTGTCCATCGAAGCCGTGAGTTTCATTGCCAAAAAGTGAGCGGACTTGGTAAGTCGATCGACTATAACCCAAATAGCATCATTGCCTTTAGAACTCTTAGGCAATCCCGTGATGAAATCCATACTGATGTTATCCCACTTCCATTCCGGAATAGGTAACGGCTGTAATAGACCTCCGGGTCTCTGATTTTCGGCTTTAACTTGCTGACAAACCTCACACCTCGCGACAAATTCGGCCACATCCCGCTTCAAACCTGACCACCAGAAATGCTGTTTGATGTCTTTGTACATCTTAGTACTCCCAGGATGTACTGACATAAGAGTAGCATGCACCTCCTGAAGAATACTCTCTTTTAGGTCCGCCTGATCTGGAACACACAGCCTATCTCCGAACCACAGCACTCCATCCCTGATCTGAAATCCGGGCAACCTGCCAGCACCAACCTGCTCCTTCATCTCCAAAATATCAGCATCAACTTCCTGACTTGCAATGATCCTTGCATTCAAAGTAGGCTGAAGCTTCAACTGAGATAAAGATGCTCCCAATCCTTGCAAGACAACTTCAATACCTGCTCGATCCAACTCCTCAATCAGATGCCTCTGAGTCGTAATCAAACTGGCCAAACTGCTCTTGCGACTAAGTGCATCAGCAACAACATTAGCCTTTCCAGGATGATACTTGATCTCAGGTCGCATATCCTCGAGCACTTTCAACCATCCCCGCTGCCGCAGATTGAGATCCCTCTGCTGGTATATGTACTTCAAGCTTTTATGATCCGTGTACATGTTCAATTTCTCACCATACACGTAGTGCCTCCATTGCTTCAAAGCAAAGATAATCGCAGCCAGCTCTAGATCATGAGTTGGATAATTCTTCTCATGCGGTCGTAGTTGCCTAGACCCATAAGTGATTACTTTACCCTCTTGCATTAAGACACAACCAAGCCCCCGATGTGAAGCATCGCTATAGACATCGTACTCAACTCCTACTCTAGGCAAAGCCAAAATAGGTGCAGTCGTCAGTCTATCTTTCAACTCCTGAAAACTCGCCTCACATTGCTCAGTCCACTTGAAGCTCACATTCTTCTTGGTCAACTCAGTAAGCGGCACAGCTATCTGAGCATAACCTTGAATGAATCTCCTGTAGTATCCAGTCATCCCAAGGAAACTTCTGACTTCCTTCACTGTAGTAGGCCTAGCCCAATCTCTCACTGCCTCTATCTTCTGAGGGTCAGTTACCACTCCCTCCTTAGAAAGGATGTGACCTAGGAATGCCACTTCAGATTTCCAGAAATCACACTTGGATAACTTGGCATACAACCTCTGCTCTTCCAACTTCTGCAAAACTGCTGCCAGATGCTCGGTGTGCTCCGCCTCAGACTTGGAGTACACGAGAATATCGTCAATAAACACCACGACGAAAGAATCAATAACGGCCTCAGAACTCTGTTCATCAAGTCCATGAAGATTGCGGGTGCATTCGTCACTTCGAATGGCATAACTAAGAATTCGTAATGCCCATGCCGAGTTCTAAATGCAGTTTTGTGCACATCTTCAGCTTTCACTCGCACTTGGTGATATCCTGATCGAAGATCTATTTTGGAGAATACAGCTGCTCCTTGTAGACGATCGAACAAGTCATCAATTCGAGGAATCGATACTTATTCTGAACAGTGACCTTATTCAGCTCCCGGTAATCGATACACATCCTCATCGATCCATCCTTCTTCTTTACCAAAAGCACTGGTGCTCCCCAAGGTGACGCACTAGGTTGAATAAAGCCTTTTCCCAATAGTTCCTCAATCTGCCGTTTCACCTCATCCTGTTCCACTGGACCCATCCTATACGGTGCCTTAGAAATGGGTGCACTTCCCGGTTGAACAGTGATGCTGAACTCTACATCACGGTGCGGAGGTAACCCAGGAAAATCTTCCAAGAACACTGTCGGATAGTCCCGAACCACAGGAATCCCTTGCAATTCCACAGGAGTCTCTTCCTTGCGGATAGTTGCCACCAACTTGGAACACTTCAACTTCCCTTGGAAAGTGACTTCAGGTCCAGCTGGAGCCTTCACTGTCACCGTCTTGGTCTTACACTCGATGCTTGCACTGTACACCGACATCCAATCAATGCCAATGATAACATCGACTCCCAAGATAGTCAGCTCGATCAGATCAATGCCAAAGATTCGATCCCCAATCACTATCTCGCAATCAGCATAGTACCGATCAGTGGTCAAAGTTTCCCCTGATGGAGTAGCTACTGCTAAGATCTTGCCTGGAAAAATCTTTGGTTCAACTCCCAACACTTTAGCAAACCTTGGAGACACAAAAGTATGAGAGGATCCAGTATCAAACAACACCACAGCTTCCTTTCCATTAATATAGAGTTCTCCTGTTACATAACATACATCATTACATAACAGTTTCACACTATGAACGGGAAGAAGAAATGACAAAAACCACACTAAACATCAGCTCTCGTACCAGAGATGACGTGATCCGCCTCCTCAGCATCAGCTTCTGTCAAAGCAAATACTCGCCCTGACTGGTACAGCCTCTTCCCAGTCTGCTGTATTGGCACATTGTGATTGCCAGCCCGTGGTTTGAGACATCGAGATTGGTAATGTCCCACTTCACCACAGTTAAAGCAAGTGACTGCAGAAGGTCTCCCTACATCGTTCCCAGGTCTTCCAGCTACACTGACGGCGTTCGCCCCTGTCGGTTTGAACTTCTGTGCAGAGGGTTGCCCCTTGAAACTCCCCGATGGCGCGGGCCTCTTCCCGGACTGCCAGTTGCTCTTCTGGTGCTGAGCAACATGGAACTGCTCCATATCCGCCTCCGTTGCTGCCGCCCTCTTCACCAGCTTATCGAATCTCCTAATACCAAGAGGTATCATACGAGACCTTAAGCTCGGCCTCAGACCATGCTCGAACTTGCGAGCCTTCTTCGCCTCATCCATCACCAGTTCTGGAGCGTATCTGGAGAGCTGAGTAAACTTAGTCTCATACTCCCTCACTGACATGCTGCCTTGCTGAAGTGACAGAAACTCCATGGCCTTTTTCTCCTAGACGTCGGAGGGGAAATAATGGCTGCGGAATTCTTCCAGAAATTCCTCCCAGCCAAGCAACAAGCCGCCCATAGTCCTCTTCATCGACTGCCACCAAACAGCCGCATCCTTCTCCAACTGCAAAGTCGCCAACTTGACCTTGCTGCCCTCCGGTGTCTCCAACACCTCAAAGATTGTCTCCACTTGCCGAATCCAGTTATCGGCCGCATCCGGGTCGGACTTTCCCTCGAACACTGGTGGTTTCATTCTCTTGAACGATTCCACTAGCTTAATTGCCTCGGGTACTGGATTCACCGGCCCCCTTCCTTGGTTTGCAGCCACTGCATTCAGCATCTGGTAAACCCTTGCAAACTCGGCCTCCAGGTCCAAACCTTCACCATTCCTGGCTCCCCTTCTCGCCATATTCTGATGCAAAGATCCATTAAATTCGAAGTATAAGACAAGAAATTAAACCAACTTTCATTTCATTGAATTTCAAAGTTTATACATTCGAATTAAAACATTTCTTAACATCAGAATAGAAGAAAATAGAAACTAGGACAATCTAATCTCTACGGGTCCTCTTTGCTGCTCGAAGTTCATCCCGCAGTTCATCCACCTCATCTTTCAGCACATCGGTCAGGTTCTTTTTCTTCTCAAGTTCCCAAATCCGATGGCTAAGAACAGAATAGTCAGCATTCCGCTTCTCCATCTGAGCCTCCAAAACTCCAACTCTATACTTCAAGGTATCCACTTGCCTCTGCAGAGAAGCCACAGCGCTACTCAGAGCTGGTCCCTTTTCTTCATCGGAAGAAGAAGAATCGTCAGGTGAGTTCGGCGGTGGGGTGATCTCTCGAGATTCAGGGTACTCCTCATCATCTGAATCAGCTTGCCCAGGGTGATACTCGTCCTCAGAATCAGCCTGTCCAGGATGGTACTCTTCCTCAATAATATGCCAGTCGTCGCCTCCAGCAGGGTCGAAGTGATCAGCCATCTTAGAATAGAGAGGAGAAAGTATAAATCATAGAGCAACACAAATGTAAGTCACTTACATTTAAATCTCTAGACTCAAACACACACTCTAATGTCCACATCTAGGGTGTCGTTCCTTATAAATTTGTACAAGTGTGAAAGCGTAGGAAAGCGTGGCTCTGATACCACTCTGTAACGCCCCGAATCCCAAAATTACTGAGTTCGAGATGTTCTTCCGGATCTTTTCGCTTTTCTCGAGTACAATTTTACAAGGAAATTCAAACTTTTCTTTTTACATCAGAGTTACAACATCTCACATTTAAATTTACACAGTGGAAGCAAAATATACAACATTTACATAAATGAACAACAACATAATGAGATCTTTATGCATCCATTCCTCTTTACATGTAATTTATCCTGCATACAAAACTGTGGGTACGTCAGTTTATTCAACCGACGATAATTATACATGGCCATCCTCTCTATGCCAGAAACAGTATAATGAATCTCATTTCTTAACAAATCAACAATCTTGTTCATAATAAGCATGTAAAAATCAAAGGGGAACTTTTAGAGATGTCGTGTCGTGATTGTGCACTTAATCCTTAATGCAATTTATTTAATTTTCACATGACACTAATGCACACTTGTTCGAATTCTATGCATCCCATACTACATAGGTTCGAGGGCAAGCCTCTTAATCGTTCTTCATTTTTGTAGGGTTCAATCCCCCGCCATGACTTACTCTACTTCTGTAAATTCAATGAGTATCTTAGATGATTCTATGAGTACAAGCATGTATCCTGGCCCCTGGAGTAGAATTTCGCGCCATGTCTTGACTCGTCAAGCATGCATTCTGCGACAATTCAGTCTCCTCCCTGAACACACTCCTCTTGCAGTCACCAAAACATCCCACAAGCATGACTAGAGTCCGATCATTACTGAGTTGTGCCCGCGCCATGTCTTGACGCATCAAGCATGCATTCTGCGGCTCACACACCCGCACCGTACCCTAGCTCTCATACTCATATTTTTCTCCCACCTTCATCACCTCCACACTATGTATTAAAGTTACATTAAAATCATGAATAAAAATCAAGCTCTAGAGTTAGCCTCTCCATCAACCGGACTTATCATTTCATTTCACTTGACCAACCTGGTCTATTTCTCAATATCATTTCATTTCACTGCCGGGGAGACTTAGCTACTCCTTCGTTCAATTTCAAATTCACAATATCCAATTGAGCGCCATCAGCTCATGATTTCATTTTAGAGTCCCACAGACTTTCTCATCATGATTTAGCCTTTCATAATTATTCATTTAATTCTCAATTCTCATCTATGATTCCTTTCACATAATTCATACAGCCATAAACAGAATCCATCGATTAAAAGCATAAAGTTCATCATTACCAACAGTAAATAACATGAATCAAATTATCAAAAGTCCACTCTGTACAGTCGACTTGGAAGAATACCAGTCGACTTATACAGTCACATACAGGTTCCTCATAAAAGCTCGGGATAGTCGACTGTTGCACTCAACCAGTCGCCTGTCCCGCAACCTTCCATATTCACAATATTATCCACATGACAGTCGACTGTTCATTAATCAGTCGTCTGTCCTGGAGATTTCAAACGGCATAATTTCCAAGTCCAGATCAGTCGACTTGCTACACGCATTCGGTCGACTGGACAGATCCATTTCAATTAGGGAATTTATTTACAGTTCTTACGTGTACTTGCATCATGATATCAATTAACAGTATACATCAATTCATGTTTCATAAACAGAGTTTCTTCTTGTTCAGTAGCATTCACAGCATAATTTTCCCAGTTATTAACATGCTCCTTTAGAGAAAACTACTCTAAACATGCATTCGCATTGCCCATACTTTCTTACAATGATGAAGGTACAAATCTCGAATCATCATAATGGGTCTACGTAAATAGAATATCTTTATTCAGGGGACTTTCAAACAGTCATATTCAGAAATGAAGCACCAGTCGACTTAACACCAAGTCAGTCGACTGCGCCGACAACTTCAGATATTTATCACTATTAGTTCTTTTCATTTATTTACCTTCCCTCCATCATATGTGTCATAGGGAAAATATACATTTAATAATCACACCATCATGTCTATTGCACACATTTTATCAGTACATTATGAAAAGTAGTGTCTCGTACCAGTCGACTGGCTCACATGGCAATCGACTGTACCGACAGTCTCGTCTCAATATTACTAGCATGTTCAAGCAATTTCTACCGCATTCCATTCACTTTTTATAACATAGTATCAATCATAACAATTGCAATATCATTCCTACATTAGAAGTCCTGAGAAACACCCACCTTATATGAAGAAATAATCGAAATCCCGCAAAGTCCTTCAACACCGTACTGCACTCCTCGCTCCTTTGTTCCACACCGAGCTCCTCAGAATGCTGCTCGACTCCACAGAAAAGCTCCCACACAACTCACAGATACTCTCTTGAAATCTTAGGAAATTTTAGTGTAAAAGAGATAGGGAATAGGAGGGGGTATTTATACTAGAATATAGGTGAAATAGAGGGTTGAGATTTGTTGGGGAGTTGGAGATCAAAGGCTGAGATCAGATCGGGAGTTGAGAAAACTACCCACAACTCAAAGGTAACTACCCATGATCTAGCCCATCACTCCACAACTCGGCCAAAAGAAGTGCTCAAAGCACGTGTATGCGAAAGCACGTGCATGCACCAACTACATCCTACAAATAGTATATCAAATACCCGGCCAAAAGAAGAAAAAGATGTCACACATGCTGGTTATAAAAATACAATAGAAGGGGTTTTAAATCCATGGGCTAAAATTAATTGGGCCAAACTAATTATCTTGTAGAAAAACATTTGGGCTTAAGAAACAATATTACACATGCATATCATATGTAGAATTAAATAATCTTTATATATATATAGAAAAAATCGGGGTATTACACAGCTAAAGTGGATGTTTGAGTCAATTTGGATAGCATACCAGCATAATCAACATAGGCCGAAGGGCCAAACCTTGTGTCCAACTCATGAACAAAAGCTTCCCAAGTATGAAATTCTCCATTACTGAAATTCTGTTGAAACCAGGATAAGGCTTTACCATCCATATAAAAGGAAACCATACTTAGCTTTTGATCTTCTAGTGTTTTATGAAGCAAAAAATTGATTGGCCTTAAACAACCAGCCTGTTGGATTTTCCCCATCAAATCGAGGAAAATCCAACCTAGGGTTTCTAATTTGCAGTGCTGAGTTAGACGGAGAAGAATTCCTCACATTGCTTTGAGATTCTTGCTCTGCCATGGAAGTGTGCAATTGGAGCTGTAAATCCATTTTGCCATCAAGAATAGTCAGTTTGTGGAACAGATCAGCTATTGACGTTGTTAAGCTTTGCAACTGATCACCGTGATGTTTCCCTATTTCTTGCAACCCATTGATTGCTTCATCCACCGATGATATCCAACGAGATGCATCATCATCCGATCTTCTATCGTCTGCCATGGCTGAAGCTCAATGCGATGAATCCAAATCGGTGAAAGCACCAATGATAGCAACTGAATCAATTAAACTACTCAAAGTTGCAACTCACTACAAACAAATGAATCTATTTAATGAAGAAAAGGTTCTGATACAAGAAATGAAGATTTAGAGGATTTGGGGAAGAATGCAGGGAGATTTTAGGAAGAAGATTCGAGATTAGGGAGATTACAATTAACATATCTGCTGCCTTAGTCTTACACACGCTTATCTATTTATACTCAATCCCCGCTATTAACAGTCAATCACAGCCCTACACCTGTATATTTAAACTTTCCCGCCCTTTGTTTCTTCCAACTGCACGTGTACACTACACCATTGCAAAATCCTGAAAGCGCCTGGGTTGTTTCTTCACACGCCTAGATCTCTGATTCTTCTCTTGATAAGCTTGAACAGTTGTATTTGTAGCAGAAGCTTGCGTGACACTTGGCTTATGAGAGGACGACTTTGAATGGCATCATGCAATGTTGGAAGCGTCAGCTTGGGCAAGTCGAAACCAGTTGCGTCATTTTTTTTGTAGCCATTCTAATGTTCTGCGAGGTAACTATGCCGGAAAAACTTTGGCATTCTCACTGGGAGGCAATGACTGAAGATTACGAAATGTATGTATGATATTGGTAAAAATCGCAATGAATCTGGACCTTATGATTCATGCATGCATCTTCAAGCTTTCGAGGGACAACCATAATTTTAGCAACTACAGGCCCATAAGAGGAACTTGGGCCACTTTCAAGCCCCTCAACTCAACCAAGCTTAGAAGATTGAGTTGTCATACAACCCAATAAGAGGAGTCATAGCTAATTAAAAGCTGTTAGTCAAATCATCTATCTTTAATAGGGTTGTCAACTAATTCTATCACATCACCATGAGAATTTGAAGTTTAAACCAAAACGATACTCTTTTAATTCTATCTTATGGAGCTAACTTCTTGGCTATAAATATCATACACTTTCATCAAAGTCAAATAATTAATCATCTTCCACCAAAAAGGCAAAAACTCTTTTTTTTTTAGTTATTGACTTGAACGTAGAAGGGTCTTTCATCTGGGTCAACTCTGATGTTCAGACTTTGTGTAGCTTCATCGGCGACATCTAAGTCGTCCAATCCAGATTTAGACTCTCTCAACAGTTTAGATTCAGATCAAGAAGACTTCAACCATCACCATTAAGATCAGATCGATAGTCCAGATTGTACATTTTTCCTAAAAAAGAACTCATTATCAGTTTGCTCCAACACCCGAAAAAATAGCAACATATTTGCACCATCTGTGGGAAACTGCAGATCTACTTCTCCGATCATATTTCGTTGGCAAAAAACTACTTTCAATCATGCCTACATAACAACATTATCATTGTATCCCGGAGAAATTATGATGAAGATTTAGTAGTTGTTGGGAAATAATAAATCTGTGGAAGGACTTTATACGAGTTTTACTTTTAAATTATATTTGTAAGGCATGAGGAGAAATAATTTTTGATGAGCAATGTTTTGACCATGGTATGTGGCACATACCCTTTGAATCACGTGAAAGGATAGGTGAGAATGTTCTTAGCAATAAGAATGAGAGATATTAAGGATGAAGATACTTATGTGTATATATATTTGGAGTTATGGGATTATGGTAGAAGAACTTGGCAATTATGATTTGTGACCCGGTGGGTGTAGATAGGAAGAAAGGGCTCGGTGGAGAAGAGATGGAGACGATGAGCATAGGTTTCAGAGCAGCGATTTCATTGATTTGATTGAAGGTTTTTTGGAGGTGAAACAAAAATAGAAAATGAGACATTTTGTATGAATTTACAAGTGAAACAAATTATAACCTCTAGTGTAATTGCCATATTTTGTATATGTGAATTATATCCATGTAGTTGGTGTGTATACATAAATATAAATTTGCATCTATGATGTGAATTATGTTAATAAATAGTGGAACATGAGGTACTTGATAATATGTTTGAATGTATACTTATTTGTATATGCGTCTAGAATATATTATGTAAAAAAATTCTCATGGAAAATATGTTTGCACGCAGGGTGTTTGATGATTTATAGGAATGAGAAAGGTATTAAAAAATATGAAGTTGAGGCTTGCATTGGTTTCAGAGTTGTGCTTGTTTTCATATTATTGGTAATATTAGATTATGGATGCATCAAAGCTAAGTTTGTATAGTTTGATAAGGATGATATAATGATGCGACGAACGAATGTGTCAGGGAATTAAGCACAGTGGGGATGGGTTGTAGAGAGGTGCTAATAGATCACAATGAACGCCTAATGAAGTTGACTAAAACCAAGCACACAAAGCACAATTTTGTCATGGTTTGGACGAACCTAATACGAGGAAAAAATTACCGAGATATTATTCAACTAGAGAAGATACATGAGGTACAATCATTCTTATGAAGAACCTATCTATCTCTCAAGTCTCACTAGAAGAAACTCTGATGTTACAATAGAAAACTCTCAGATGAAGCACTACCTAACAAAGGAGGTCATTACAATGATATATAAAGATCTAGAGAAATCTAAATTGTAGTCTTGATACAATAACCGTCCGATATACCCTGAAGAGAAAGCCATACCATATGAGCCGTACGATCTAACTTAGAAAGGAAGTTGGACTCAAATTGATTCACCCAGAACCCGACCCAAACTACAGCTGCTGCTGGTTGAGGTCAACTGCTTAAAG
>CM030362.1:175705665-175993165 GCA_017893485.1 Hemerocallis citrina | reverse complement strand
TTTGTTCTTTCGCGTATTTGCACACGCGTGAGCCGGGCTCGGGGGGTTACAGATGAGATGCATTAGTCCCAGATCGTGGGTAGAAAGGAGAGAGTGAGAGGTTAAATAGGATAACCAAGTGATAAAGGATACCTAACGGGTTAACCCACCTTTTGATGGTGCATGTGGTGGGTGTGGCTAGAGTTTTGTGTCTCGCGTGCGCGCACACGTAACCATGTGGCGTGTGCGCAGCTGAGCCGGGCTCAGGACGTTACACAATGGTATAGAGCCGACTTTCGACACCGAGTGTGTGCAAGATGTACGCATGAGATTGAGCGAGGTTGGTACATGTTGCCCGGATAGGGGACTGTATAACTAGCAGAATCAGGGTAATCCTATCCATATCAGCTAGAAAAGGATCCTGGATCATGTTGCTAGTTCCGGACTCAGCGAGGACACTGAGTTCTTAAGGGGGGTATGTGTAACACCCCGTACTTAAGCGAATATATATATATATATATATATATATATATATATATATATATATATATATATATATATATATACACACACACACACACACTAGGTTTACCCGTGGGCACGTGGGAACGATATGCAGTATATGAAAAGCCTTGAAAACAGTAAAATATACAATCATGTTTGACTAACAAATCACATAAGTATCAATATTTATATGCATTACCGCTGGGCTAGAAACTCCAAGATAAGTTATAAAAAAATTTAGAATATTGTATACATATGTACCCATATTTATGCGTATGTACAAATACAGGTTTCTTATAAGCCATTTGTGGATACCAAAAACAAATATTTGTGTGGGAAAGGAACAACAGAGGTCCAAGAAAGAACTACCATTCTCCTAGTATCACAATTTGCTGTCATCATTAAAGGTGTGCTCGGTTTGGCTTTAGTTACCTAACAAAATATCTTGCAACCATAAAACCAAGTATGACAATGTTCCATTAAACTTCTTAAAATCCCCATTTTTCATGGATTGTAAAACTAATTTGGATATTGAATTGTGAAATTCACCAAAGGATAAACTGTTACTACCGAGTTTCATATAGGGAATGTTTTAACCTTTAGCTTACCAAATTAATAATGAAATGGGGTTTCATTTTTTTTATAGGGAGAAAACCATACCATCTATACATAAAAAACAACCATCCGAGAGGAAAAAAACCTAGTCATTCTTTCACGAAGCACTACAAAGATAAGCACTAAAAACTTCTCCTAAAAACCGATTTTCATTTATCAATACTAACCCTAATCCTGACGACATAACATCTAAATCTAGCTCACTCTCGTAGATCTTCATTAACTAAAAGCACAAAAATATATCTTTTCCCACAGTGACATAATTTCAATACGAAATTCCTCTCTATTCAAAGATGAATATACTTCCATAGACTGAAAAACAATATACACTAAATCAATCACCATCTCAGTGCTTTTTGTCAGTGAGTAGCTTCGTTCTCGGCGTTCTGCTGGTAAGATCGAATATATTGATCATCCTCCCCATACTGCCCGGGAAAGGAAACTGTAAGTCCTCCCCCTTCCTCTTCTGAAACTCATTCATCTTCTCACCTACTCAAGATATTCACAAGCAAAAACCCATCAACATTCCTTCAACCCCAAACGAATAGATGAACAATATGTATACATTACAATTATTACTCACCCCCAATTATATTGTAGATCATCTTCTCCACATACTCAAAGCACCAACTCTCTACACTTCAAAAGACTATAAATAGAGTCACCAGTGAGTTATGGGTATAATCATAAAAGATTCCTACAATGTGGCATGACAAATAACTGAGAAATAAAGATCACTTTTCTCCCTGTCTCCTTGTTTTTATTTGCATATTTTTTGCTTATACTCTCAACAACTCAACAATGATCACCCTCCAGAAAAAAATTCCCTTTTTGAACAGATTCCACTCTTTGTACTTACAAAATAAGAAACACCCTAATCATTTCATCCCAAATTCAAGAAAACCCAAAAGAACAAAAATCTACAATTACAAAAAGAACCCATTGAATGCCACAGATTCTACCAGATCCATATACGGCAAAAATGGAAACGGGGCACAAAATAAATACATTTCCAAACTGGGTTCTACAAAAAAGGCAAGAAATTTATGACTTTTAGCACGATCTAAAATCAAAGCATTTTATGATCGAAAATCAGAATTTTAGCACGATCGAACCATCCTTCCAAAATCAAACCGGATCTTGACTGAGAATCAATTGATTTGTGTAAGAATCTACAATCAAAAAACAACCTTTACGTTCACAGGATTTGGATTGAGCTACATTTGGTTGTTTCTCTCTCTTCTTCTGGTTTCTATCTCTAGTTTCTCTCCCCTCTATAAGGCATCTGATTTGAGAGTTGAAACGAAGAAGAAGAAGAAGAAGAAGAAGAAGAAGAAGAAGAAGAAGTAGGAAGATGATCACTTCATTCAAAGAGTTTAATTAAGCCAAGCGACATAAACACTTCGGATCCGAATCTGATTGAGAGCGGTGGAAGAGATAGAGGAGGGGGGAATTATCGGAAGAGGGGGGGGGGGAGGGAATTTCGACAGAGAGAGAGGGGGGATTTGAAATTGAGTATTGGGGTTTGAAATTTTGGGCTGGAAAATATGTTTTGTGAGAATCAATCCGAGCCATTGGTTTTAAGGGAGATTGAATGAGAGCTGCTTGACAGCTTTCTTTGTATTACATATATATAATAATAATAATAATAATAATAATAATAATAATAATAATAATAATAATAATAATAATAATAATAATAATAATAATATATTAGAAGAGAAAGTGGCAGGTTGGCTCATAGGAGTTTCTATGGGGGCTAATTAATGGAAGGAGCCTGTAGAAACGACTTTCAACACCGAGTGTGTGCATGATATACGCTTGAGAGGGAGCGAGGTTGGTATATGTTGCCCGGGTAGGGGACTGTACAACTAGCAGAATTGGGGTAATTCTCTCCATATCGGCTAGAAAGGGATCCTGGATCATGTTGCAAGTCTGGGGCTTAGCGAGGACGCTGAGTTCTTAAGGATGGTGTGTGTAACACCCCGTACTTAAGCGGGTATATATATATATATATATATATATATATATATATATATATATATATATATATATATATATGCGATGAGAAAGTGGTAGGTTGGCTCATAGGAGTTTCTATGGGGGCTAAGGATTAATTGAATTAATGGAAGGAGCCTATAGAAAAGACTATGGGCCTTATGAATATGTGCATTAATGAAATGAATGAAGATAGGAAAGTGAGTGTGCTGCCATGTGTGCCGTGGCATGTGGGAATTGTCCCACATCGTTGAATGTAGGAGATAAATGAATGGTTAAATACAATAACCAAATGTGAAAGGTTACCTAATGGGTATACCCCCCTTTTGATGGTGGCTGTGGTAGGCGTGGCTAGAGTTTTGTGTTCGTTCTTTCGCGTGCGCGCGCACGTAGCTATGTGCACAGCTGAGCCAGGCTTGGGACGTTACATTTTCATCAATGAACTCCAACAACCTTTGCTCTAACACCAGTTGTTAGGAAATTAAGCACAACGAGGAAGGGTTGTAGAGAGGTAATAACCGATCGTATCGAACAAACATTCAAGTAGACCAAACCAAGCACACAAAGCATACAATTTTATCCCGATTAAGATGAACCTATTCTGAGGGTGAAATAATTGAGATATTATTCACTTAGAGAAGATACAAGAGTTACAATCACTCTCACCAAGAACCTATCCTCAAGCCTGACTAGAAGATACTATGTTGTTTACAATAGAGAACTCTTAAATGAAGTTCTATCTCACAAAGGAGGTCATTACAATGATATATAGAGATCTAGAGAAACCCAAGGTTGTAGTCCTGATACAATAACTATCCGATATACCTTGAAGAGAAAGCCATGAGATAGAAGCAATAAGATCTAACATGGATAGGAAGTTGAGCTCAACTTGATTCACCTAGAACATGACCCAAATTGCCACTCCTGTTAGTTGTAGTCGACTTAGATTTGAAAGCATCTAGAGAGCTGTCCTGATGGTTGCGGTTGACCGCACCAATATTGTAGTCGACCGTACCCTAATACCCATCGGATAGAACCTACACAACATCTTTTCTTGCCCCAATCTTCCCTTCGAACATCATCTCACTTCACCGTCTTCTCTTTACATTGAACCTAATATGCAAGATATAAACCCAACATGATACAACTCCCAGTGACCGTTGGTATGATTGGGCAAGTCAGCGCTGATGTGCGAATCCTTTAGTGACTTTCCGAGTGAACCCGGGCTAGTCGTTATTAAATTACTGGTACCGTTCAATGACTCAAGTGTGAACTTTGACCGACTCAGCACTGGAGAGGGCGTACCAGTCAGTGGCCTCCGGCTGAGACTGAGCAAGTCTGCATTAGGAAAGTAAAATCCTGCGGTGACCTTTGGAATGAACCCGTGCTAGTCGTCATTGGATTATTGGTACCGTTCAATGGATCCGGTGTGAATTTTGAGCTAGTCAGCACAGAAGTAGGTGTACCACTCAGTGGCATCCAGCATTGATCGGGCTAGTCGGCACTGGATACTGAATGCTGCTATGACTAATTTGTATGGTTGTGCATTAGCGATTCTTTGAACATTGTTGCTATTATAGTTAGGTGTATGGCATAATGAGAAATGTCCCAATATAGCACGAACACATATGCACTCATATCATTAGTACATGGCACAAAACTTACACCATATGACAAATACAAATGTACATAAACATGTACACATGGTCATAATTATGCACACTCACATGCTTTCATTTGGTTCGTAGAATGAGTACGTAATCATATTTTTAATTTGGTTGTTAGAGTCAGTATGTGGTTTGGCTAACGTAACCACCGGTTATGGTGCAAGTATTGTAGGATATGCTAATGAAAGAGGAAACTGATTAGAGGACGAATAAATAAAGAGTCAAGAGGTATGCAAAACATTAATGAAATTGTGTTTAGAGCTGGAAATGTGTAAAAATGCATGTTTATAATAGATCAAAGTTTTAACTATCTGTAATATTTTACTTATTTGTTCTCAAAGCGAGATCTCGGAAGCGTGTGCACGTAGTTCGAGGTATCAGGATGCAGGATGTGACACATGGTATCAGAGCAATAGGATGATCATGCTAGTGGTCATTGATCCTAAGAACTATGGTTACATAATTTTTAGGATTTGATCATTATAGAGTGGTAGAAATTTTATATTTTTGAGGACTAGTATGACTAGTTTATTTTGAGGTATAATGATCGAGCAAATTTCGAGGAAGAAATTTCATAAGGTGGAGAGAATGTAATATCTCATATATTTTTAGTGTTAGTTTGTGAAAAGAAAATCTGTGTTAGGGATCATTATCTGAGTTCGATTGAATTTGGCCATTGAAGAGAATTAGAGTTGAGAAATTGGAGAATTGGGGAAGAATAACTCTAATTAAGATTTTTGATTATTCATTAAAAAAATCCCCACAATTCAGTTACATGCCTTTTATAGGCAGTTACATCTGTTTAGTACGTGCATCGCACATGCAATTACAAAATAGAACATTAACAATTGAAAAAATGTGCACAACACGTACAGAGCTGATATATGCACAAAAAAAGATACAACAAACTACTAAACTCTTCTTTACTAATCCATTGCAACTCATACAACTCGATCAAGCTCCTAACTTCAGTGACGACCCTTACAACTACTCGTTCCCCCTCAAATTGAGCTTGGCCCAAGCTCAAAATCAGGGTAACTAATTGATCTTTGGAATTCTGATGGATACCCTAGGAGAAGAACATAGTTTGTTTGAACACATTACCTATAACACTTTACACTTTTGCCTCAGTGGAGGATGTCACTGTTCCTGTTTAATTGTCTTCAATATCAAAAGAGGTGACCTGTTGTAGCTTTGTAGAAACTGTAAAGTAGGTTTTATCGACATTTCTCTTGATAGAATGTGTAAGATCTCCTAATTTCTAAAAAAAAAAACTATAGTAGGATCTGAGCTCACCATCACATAATAGACTATATATATATATATATATATATATATATATATATATATATATATATATATATATATATAAGATGACAATAGAAAAAGAGTAATTATGTGTAAATAGTGGTAAGAGAGTGTGGCGGCCCACGTGCTGCAGCAGGTGATGGTTGCTGGTGACGTCATGCTGACGTCACCATAGGGACCCAGGTTCAGGAGAAGACAGCTTGCTGTCTGACCTTAATGACGTGGCACATGGGGGACCCGTTGTGGCTACTGTACACGGGGTTTAAGAGAAGGAGAAGAGATTAAAATAGTCCTATATCGGGAGTATACTAGAATAAAATAATATTAAAATAATAATGCCTATGATCAAGAGTCACAAATCCGGTTAACCACCTTTTGAGAAGGCAGCCTGTGGTGGACAGTTGTACTATACTATAAATAATTTGTCTTCTAAATTGTATAAATTGTATAAATTGTCTGAGCTAGAGGCAGGGGCGTTACAAATGGTATTAGAACCGATGTTTGACACGAACTCCAGAATGATCGGCGGAGTGAGACAGTCCCCAGTATTCCGGGACAATGGACGTAAGGGCCACATAATAATTCGCAGAGTGGGATTGGTATCCAGTATTCTAAAGACGAGAGCGACGCACACGGGCTACTCCACATCGACTAGAAAGTAGATCCTGCACTAGATTGTGCTTGCCCCGTGCTTAGCGAGGACGTTGATTTCTAAAGGGGGAGGTGTATGTAACATCCTGTAATTTCTAAAAAAAAATAGTAGTATATATATATGTAACATCCTGTAATTTCTAAAAAAAAATAGTAGTGTATATATATATATATATATATATATATATATATATATATATATATATATATATAAGATGGCAATGGCAAAAGAGTAATTATGTGTAAATAGTGGGAGGTGTATGTAACATCCCGTAATTTCTAATATATATATATATATATATATATATATATATATATATATATATATATATATAAGATGGCAATGGCAAAAGAGTAATTATGTGTAAATAGTGGTAAGAGAGTGTGGGGGCCCACGTGCTGCAGCAGGCGATGGCTGCTGGTAAGGTCATGCTGACGTCACCATGGGGACCCAGGTTCAGGTGAAGACAGCTTGCTGTCTGACCTTGATGACGTGGCACATGGGGGACCCGTTGTGGCTACTGTACACAGGGTTTAAGAGAAGGAGAAGAGATTGAAATAGTCCCATATCGGGAGTATACTAGAATAAAATAATATTAAAATAATAATGCCTATGATCAAGAGTCACCAATCCGTTTAACCACATTTTGAGAGGCAGCCTGTGGTGGACAGTTGTATTATACTAAAAATAATTTGTCTTCTAAATTGTATAAATTTTCTGAGCTAGGGGTAGGGGCATTACAGAATGCTCTCTATTTTGGTAAGCTTCTCGGCATATGCAGCTTCACTTGGACTTATAATGTGTGCATTGCCATTCATAGCATGGGTTCCCTTTGCCATATGGACATGCCTCTGTATCCCCAGCAGTAGTTGCAAGAGAATGTGCTCTTTCCATTTCTTCATTCTTCTCAAGAAAAACAACACGTTCAACTGGATCCATGATGGTTGTTGGCTTAAAAGAATTTTCTAAGCATGGTTCTTCAATCAAGTCACTTTCTGATGTTGCATTTCCTACAGCATGAAGAAGGGCAATAGTTCCACATGCATTTCCCATAGCTGCAATCTGTTTCAAATAATACACTTTCTTTCTAGAAACCTCATTTCCAATCACTGTGGTCTACTCATCCTCAGGTATTCTCTCCATAGTAGCCTGAGCTACTTCAGGATATAGAAAAATCACAACAAGCATGTTTTTGGAACCAATTCTAACATTTCCTCATATAATTTGTAGACATCATGGAGCTCTGCCTCTCCCTGGCATTCCCATTCCCCACATAAATTGATATGTGCAGGGATGATCTCTAAAACTGCAGTTGCATCACAAATGGCAGCATTTGGTTTCTTCATCTTGATAACAACAGTAGCTTTGGTAGCATACGTGATTTCTGGAGTAGGATTCAGTAAAAAAGCATCAAATTTGTGACAACCATCTTCAGAACCAGAGCCTTTCAACTCTTTAAGTGACCAATCCAAATTGGTAAAGTAAATTATTGTATTTTGTAAGTTTTGCCCGCCCTGAGATACCGAGAATTGAAGAATAGTATCTACAAAAGGCATAAGCTTTATCTTTAGCAATTTCATAGCCTTCATGAACCGATAACTAACCCGTTGAGTAACAATGATGTTTGAATGATGAATCCCTCTCTCATCAAAAAATGCACCAAAAACACTGGGTATGTACAGGATATTCTCATGCTCAAACTTCAAATATCTCGTAACTGTCTCCACATATACAAGAGCCACCATCCTATGAGAATAGCAAGAGAACCATGCCGAGAAGAGCATCACAACCAACTCACCCCACAATTCTCTGAGTCCACACATTAGATGATCTAACTCAAGTGGAGAAAATATTTGCAGTGATGAGAGGTCAAAGACCTGGTTAAACCTTTGCTCTAAATGCTTCCATCTGCCACGTGATTCCTGCCTTGACAGTTGCATTAACTACCAAGAAAACATACTTTTCTAAATTGTTGATATTGACCAATGTGCTTTCTTCCTCTTCTTTAAGAATGTACTCTGGGTAGCCAAGAAGTGAAAATTTTAAACACAAATCCTCAATAGGAGCACCATGGAAATGCAGATCAGCAATTGCCTTATGGTTGCTACCCGTTGCAAGAGATCCAGTCACTCCAGGTGCAACTCCCACATAAAATCCTCGCAGACCATCAATAACCCAAACTGAATACACCATCTGTAGTATGTTTTTCTGACCCTTACATCCAGTAATAATATCCTGGCTCTAAAAGAGTGTTTTTAAGGTGTAAACAGGGAGCGTCATGCCTTCAGCAAAAGCCTCCCCCCCCCCCCTCCAACACACACACACACACACAAATTCCCTCAAGAGCTTTTGGGAAAAAACCATTGGGATTTTTGGGCAAACAGGTGGAGGATGACCATTGAGCAACAATTTTCCTTCACGAACTTTCGACTCTATTGAACACCATAATAGTTGTTCTTAGTCTTTCTTTTGAGCCATTATTGCAGTGACAATTCCGTCAAGAACATCAGTAGCATCATAATTTTGGGAATAAACTGAATGGAGGATAGGAAGGAGGTGTAGCCTTCTCTGTACGAATTTGAGAGCTTCTCCTTCTTCAACCTGATGCCCTCCATTACTTCTTCACTTTCTTGATGATGCATTTCATCAAACACCTCCGACGTCCCTTCATAATCATCCTATATTTCTGTTTCCAGTGTCAAATTTTCCTTACCTAAAGCTACTGCTTCTTCATTATCTTCTTGATTTTCTCTCCCATTAGCATCACAATCTTCAATCACACTAAAGCCAAATTGATCAATCAATTCCTCTACAAACTCTTCACATTTCATCACACGCCATCTATTACCGACGTTGCTTCAAAACCACCAACTCGTCTATTGTTTTAAACTCAAAATTGCATACCTCACTCATTAGGAAAGCCGTGAAATTCCAAGAATTGTTTAGCTTTTCGAATCCATTCCGTTGAATTTCCTCCAGAAAAATTAGGAAGATCGAAATTGAGAGAGAATCTTATAGTGGTGTTTGATCCTTGAACTTTCCTCAGAGATGAGAGGTTGAGTTTGGGGTTGGTGATCCTCGACGAATCTTGCTTGGGCTGCTGCGATTAGAACTTGGATTGTACGACGATTTTGAGTTGAGCGAAGATGAATTCGAGCTGCAATATCAACGTCCTAATCACCTCCTTCATTGTCGATGTGCCTCCGACGTCTCGCTCATCACCGTTGATGAAGGCCCGCTCTGATATCAAGTTGTTAAGGATCAAAATCTGAGCTCGATTGAATTTGGCCATTGAAGAGAATTAGGGTTGAGAAATTGGAGAATTGGGGAAGAAGAGCACTGATTTAGATTCTTGATTATTCATTAAAAATTCCCCACAGCTCAGTTACATGCCTTTTATAGGCAGTTACATCTATTTAGCACGTGTAGCACACATGCAATTACAAAATAGAACATTAACAACTGAAAAAATGCGTATAGCACGTACATACCTGATATATGTACAAAAACAGATACACCAAACTACTAAACTCTTCTTTACTAATCCACTGCAACTCATACAACTCGATCAAGCTCCTAACTTCAGTGACGACCCTGGCAATATGAAATGGACTAAAGTGAAATATTAGCATGTACAAGGGTTACCCTTTTAGGCCTCCCACCCTTCTGCAGTTCCTTGAGAACGATTGGCAAAATGTCTAAATGTATTGGGGAAATAGTTAGTATCTCCTCCTCTTCGAAGTTAGCTTCGGGTACTGTTCAGGTGGAAGCGACTTATCGCTGTCCTAAGTTGTCCGATAGGATTCATGCCTACTGTCTCAAAGATGGCTCTTCTGCTTTCCCTGTTTCCATGCAATATCATGATTCGGATTCTTTGAGCGCCTCCCTTCATCCCTCTCAAACTGCTGACTCTAAGTCCGCACTGCTCTCCGCTACTACTTCTTCTCCATTCCATCCTGGCTCCTCTTCCTTGCCTAAAGCGGAATCTTCTGCGTTGAAAGGTTCTTTTAAACCCTATGCCAAGAAGAAATTTCCGACGCCTAGCAAAATCCTTAATCCCCCCAGCAACAAGAAGTTTTCGCCATCGAAAGCCCCAAATCTTGTGTGGATCAATCCTGAAACTTCAAGTCTTCTCCCTGGGAAGGGAGCGACCCCGACTGTCTCCTCGTTGGCAGCCCTTCCTCCTATTCCCCCTCCCCCGGCTTTGTCGAAGTCCTCTCCTGATGTTAAGAGCCGTACTGCTCATCCTTCTCCATCCTCCCCTCCCAACCCTCCTCATCCCGTCTCTGCATCGTCTTGGCCAGCATGGGATGTCAATCCCAACTTCGCTTCTGACTGGGACAAGTTTCAAAAGCAAGCTCACTTCCCCAACATGTCTGATGTGATGCCCTCCCTTCCCCCATCAAAGTTAATAAGTCTAAAGCTCCTAAAGATGAGGGTTGGATTGAGCAAGACAACTTGCTTGGAGAAGAAGAGGCCGAGTTGCATTTGGAGCAATCCCTCAAGCAGGTATTCTCTAATGTTTATTCCTTTGTTTCCATTAATAGTGAATTATCTATCTATCCATGCTGTCAAGTATTTAGTGCAATTTTCTGCATTTTCCTTTTTTTCCTGTAAGGGTGTTCCACTCTCCTTCGGTTGGCTTTATGTATATTCGTTGGACCTCCCCTGACTTGGTTTCTAAGGGGGAGGCTCAATTGCAGATTATACCATTCGCTTCGGGTTCCTCCCCCCTCGTTTCCCTTTCCCGCTTAGGCAGAAGGTGGCCGATATCCCGTCTTTCTCTTCTAACTCTCTTACTTATCCGATTCGCCACATTTTCGACTCTGTCGATAAGTTTATTTCCTCCCCCCTCCAAGTCGGTTAGGATCTCCAACTCGAGATTTATTTCTCAGAATAAGCTTCCTAACCGCATCATCAGAGCGAGCACCCGGCTTAGGGCTAAAATCTCTGGATGGGGGGACCCTTCGTATTCTCCTCAACAGTCTCCTCCCAAACTAATCTCTCAACAACCTCAATTAGGTTCCATTTTCCTTCCACAGTTTGATTCCCTATCCAACGATGACATGATCTCTCTTAGCCATGACATGGGCTTTTGTTTAGGCTCAGACTATTCGTCCGTGTTCTACTCCATCAGACAGAAAGAACGTACTAGAGTTCAGGAGTATGGAGTTTTTGATGATTAGTATCTCTTGGAACATTAGGGGCCTCAACTGCCCCGTTAAAAAGAGAACGATGTATGAATTAATTTCCTCCTCTCATTGTGACCTGATTTCTATCCAAGAATCCAAAATTGACTCTCCCTGCCCTCTCACCTACCGCGCTATCGGTGGTTCCATTATCTCTAAATGGATATCCTTAGACGCGATAGGTACTAGAGGTGGAATCATTCTCGGATTCAAGGAGTCGGTCTTCTCCCTTGTTGCAGTTCGACGTTTGAACTTTTTCCTCGTAGTCCAACTGCACTGGACGGCTCTTAATTGCACAATTTCGGTGATTTCCGTTTATGGTCCTTCCACGTCCGATAGACGTCCCTTATTCTGGAACGAATTCCTCTCTCTCTTCAAAGTTACAAAGATAGTCTTTATTTCTTCTGTGGAGACTTTAACGTCACCAGATTTGCCTCCGAAAGATCGACTTCGTCCTCTACTGACCTCCACTCCGTCACCTTTAATGATTGCATTTGTCTCCTGCATCTGACAGATCTACCTCTCAATGGTAGAGCTTTCACGTGGTCTAACCTTCGTCAAGCACCTTCTATGGCCAAACCAGACCGCTTCATTGTTTCCCATAACTAGATCTCTCAATTCCACAACTCTTTCTCCAAGGCACTCCCCATCCCTTCTTCCGACCACGTTCCTATCGCTCTCTACTTTAATTTCCCTTTTACTCATCACCAAAAGTTCAGATTTGAAAAATTCTGGTTGCAAGACCAACTTTTCATTAATCTCGTAGTGGAATGTCTATTGGCCGTTTCTGGCTTATCTGGCCTAGGCAATATCCTCCTCAAACTTCACGGTATTAAGCATGGGTGCAAAATCTGGCACCGCGATAGACAGTACAACACTAATTTCCTAAAAAACTTTCTTTTAGCTTCCATTGAATCTATTGATAGGATGGAGGAACATGGTCCGTTATCGGAATCCCTTCGTTCCGAATGGCTATCGTGCAAGCGCGATTACTCCAAGTTTCTCCTTCAGGACCATATTAAATGGGCTCAAAGAGCCAGGTACAAATGGTTAAAAGAGGGTGACAGCAACACTGCCTTTTTCCATAACTTCGCATCGCATAGGCAACGTTGTAACAGGATCTCTTCGATTCTTCACAACGGCAGCGACCTTTCCTCAGACCATGAGATTCACGGTGCTTTCCTTTCTTTTTATAAAAACCTGATCGGATCCCACAAACGGCCTTCTATAGGCCTTGATTGGGATCTCCTTTACAGGACCCAGCCTCAAGACCTATCTTCGCTAGAAGCCCCTTTCTCATTGGAAGAGATCAAATCGGCAGTTTTCGCCTTAAAAGTGACTCATCGCCTAGACCGGATGGTTTCCCCACTTTTTTCTTCCAAAAATTCTGGCACTGGCTTAAAGAAGATCTTTTCCGTTTGTTTTTGGATCTGCATCAGGGAACCTTTTTCTTTGACCGTATTAACTACGCTCATATTGTTCTTATCCCTAAAATGGTGGGAGCGCACTCTGTGGCCAACTTTCGGCCTATAAGCCTCATCAATACCTCTTTCAAAATTATTATGAAAGTCCTTTCAGCTAGATTGGGAGCGGTTTTATCCCCTCTCATTGATCCGGCCCAATCGGGCTTCATCAAGGACCGATTTATCCTTGACAGTGTAGCATCGGCCCAAGAAATTATCTCTCATTGTCACAACTCCAACTCCGAAGGCATCCTGCTCAAACTTGATTCCAAAAATCTTACGATAACGTTAGCTGGGATTTCCTTTTTGATATCCTGATTAATCGGGGATTCGGTCCAAAGTGGATCGCCTGGATTAAGTCCAGCCTTTTCTCAGGAACCTCGTCTATTATAATTAACGGTATGGAGGGTCACAAATTTAAAATCAAATGTAGTCTCTGCCAAGGTGACCCTCTTTCCTCCCTATTGTTCTCCCTAGTTGCAGATGTTTTCAGTAAACTTCTTCGCAACGCTTGGGAAGCGCAGGTCATTCAGGGTCTAGGCAGCACAAACCAGTTTGATGGGGTTCTTAACCTGCAATATGCAGATGACACTATCATATTCGCCAAACCAAACTCTCAGTCTCTTCGTAACCTGAAATTGCTCCTTTACTGTTTTGAGCTTGCTTCGGGTCTATCGATCAACTTCCAGAAATCATCGGTCATCTGGTTGGGTGGGTCACCCAACCAGCAGATTGAAGTCTCCAATTTCTTTAACTGTCCGGTAGCCTCCTTCCCAATCACTTATTTGGGTATTCCCCTCCGATGGGGGTAAACTGCATAAATCGGACTGGATGCCCATGCTGGATAAGGTCGAATCCAGGCTCAGTGTTTGGTCTGGAAAGTTCCTTTCCCGTGGAGGGCATCTTATTCTCCTTAACTCGGTTTTATCTTCTTTCCCTCTATATATGATGTCCTTCTATTATGTCCCATCTTGGGTCATCAAGAGAATAGACCAAATTCGAAGCAATTTTTTATGGTCGGGATCTTCCAATTTCAAGCCCAGATCGCACCTTAGCAACTGGCAATTAGTTTGCTCATCCAAAGCAGCTGGAGGGCTCGGGGTGTTGAACCTCAGGCACCACAACATCGCCTTACTGGGCAAATGGCTCTGGAGGTTTTTAAAATTCGATCACCTTCCCTGGATCCAAAGCATTAAGGCTCACTGCTCTCCTTCTTACCATTGGTGGGATTTGTCCCAGCCTATTCCTCGCAATGCTTCTCCTTTTTGGAAAGGTGTTTGGAAAGCATCCCCTGCTTTCCAATGCGGCATTACTCATAATTGTTGCGAAGGTTCCAGGACTAGATTCTGGACGGATCTATGGATCGGTAACTCTAAGCTTGCTTCCTCTTTCCCCTTTCTCTATCATTTGGCTTTATTTCCCTTGGCCATGGTGGCAGATTCCTTTTCCCTACAAAACTCTCAAAGAATTTGGCTCATCCCGTTGCCGGCCGACCTTTCGCCGCATCTTGGCTCTAAGATTTGCAATTTGCTTTCCACCCTTAACAACATCGAAGGGCATCCTAAAGATGACATCTCCTGGCGGTGGAACTTGGCAGGAACTTTCTCGGTTAAATCCTTTTATCAATTTCTTAACTTTCGTAGGGTGCTCTCCCCTTTTGCCAGAGTCATTTGGATCACTTGTGCACCTCTTAAGGTTAAAATTATCTCCTGGCTCGCTCTTAACAACAAATTACTCACCGTTGAGATCCTCAACAAAAGGAATTTAGCATGGGGGCAGATGTGCCCTCTCTGCTCGAGTTCTTTTGAGGATGCTGATCATTTGTTTGTTGGATGCAACTTCATCCGCCTCCTCTGGAAAATTAGTTCGCTCGCTTGGGAAATTAATACGATTCCTTCCAACCTCTCCTCGGTTTATTCTAATCTTCCATTCAACTATAAGTACCGCAAATCGTGGTACTTATCGATGCAAATTATCATTTGGATCACGTGGATGGAAAGGAACAATAGAATATTCAGGCTTCGTTCTGCTCCGATTAGTTCTCTAATTGAGGACTCTCTATTTCTGTTTAATTTCTGGTCTTCTTCTTTAAACACACTGCAGCGAGAGACTTTCTCCACGGTCATAGACTGGATGACTCTTTTCTTTGTCTTCACAACCTAAATGCATTTTAATTAATGTTAGTTCTGTTTTTATGGTTCTTATTCTTTGCCTGGTTTCACAGGGTTGATGCGATATTGGAGTTGCTTTTTGTCCTGCTGCTTTAGATGCTTTTGGGGCTTATCTCGGCCTGTGCAGGGTGTTTTTTTTGGTGGTTCCGCAGTCTGGTTTTTTATAGTGTTTCTTACTTCTATTCCCTCTGAACTCTTGTTGTTAACTCTCTTTGTTGTCGACTTATCTGTAGCTGGGTGCATTGCGGGGGTGTTTCTTTATCTCCCTGATGGCTTTATTCAGTATTTTGGCCTGCCGCTTTTTTGACCTGCTATGTAGGCTATTTTCTGTTGGATGGTTTGTGATGATGGTGTTGTCTGATCACTGGTACTTCTGTAGCCTTGCTTTGCGATGTTTTGCATTGTGTGAGTTTTATTGCACTTTTCATTTGTTGTGGTTTTGGAGTTTGGAATACACCTAGTGATCAGCTCCATTCTCTTGTGTATGGCGGCTTGGTCTCTTTGAGGCCAGGCGTGTTCGTCTTCGTGCCCTGGAGGAGGCTGTTGCGGCCCTTGGCATGGCTGTTTGCTTGCTTCTTTATTGATGAAGTTTGCCTTCTAGTTTATGGGGCATATCTTATTGTTTTTAGCGTCTGTCTCCTTGATTTGGGGTGCATCCCATCTTCTGTTCATACCATTCTCTCCTCCCTCCTCCTCATCAATGTTTGTTCTCCTTTAGTGGCATGGTCTGTGGCTGATGTGCTTATTTTTGGAGGGGATGTGGTTCCCTTTTTGTGGCTCATTTAGATTAGTTGTCTCCATTGGGTGTGTCTCCTCCAGGTCTCACTCTGCCATTCGAGCCATCTTAATCATCCATTTTTCAGGATGCTTGTCTGCGAGTTCTCTTCTTGCTTCGCCTGCATCGCGCCTTCAGTTGCATCGCTGGAGTTTATCACTCAGCTTCTACCCCAGCATAGTTTGGCGATGTCATCAGTATCATTCTCTCCCATCGGAGGATTGGTAGGCATTCAGACCTCGCGCGGTTTCCTCTTTATATCGCCGTGTCCTACGTCTCCGACATCATTTTTTTGGCGACTCAAGTCGGCTAGTCGAGAGAGCCTCTCTGTATTATTGTTTGTCTTTATTTTTTTATTGTCGTTGCTTTGCTTGTTTCAGTTTGGTTTTACATCTTGTAAAGCGCTTGATTGTACTGCTTTTTGAATCTCAATATAATTTTTGGTAAGGCTGGAGCCGCAAGGCTCTATCCGAGTTATCAAAAAAAAATACACACATGTACATAAACATGTACACATGGTCATAATTATGCACACTCACATGCATTCATTTGGTTGGTAGACTGAGGATGTAATCATAGTTTTTAATCAGGTGGTTAGAGTTATTAGCACGTTAGCCGTTGGTTTGGCTATCGTACCTAGATGTTGTGGTGCAGGTATTGCAGGATATGCTATGATCGAGTTGAAAGAGGAAAGTGATTAGAGGATGAATGGATGAAGAGTCAAGAAGTATGCCAAAGTATTAATGAAATTGTATAATTGTTTAGAGCTAGATGTGTGTAAAAATACAAGAATATTGGGATAATAGATAAAAGTTTTAACGATCCATAATTTTGTACTTGTTTGTGCCCAAATATAAAAGTAGACTATGATTTATGAGTTTCCTTCCTTAGTTCATGCTCCTTGAAGCCCTTGATCACGCCAGCCAACGAGAGGTTCTCCTTGGCAGATTTTCCATGTACTATGGTGGTTATCAAATGCTCGTACAAATCTGACGGTGAATATATCAAGTTAAAAGATTAATCCTTTTCGTTTAGATCATCTGCGTTTATCGCTCTCAATTCAGATAACACTTTATTGAATTCCACTATATGATCTTGAAGAGTTGTACCTTCCTCCATTGATAAACGAAATAGTTTTCTCTTTCTGTACATCTAAACGACAATCGTGAATAGTCAACTCTAAGTCTCACCCACAGAATGTATGCACTTTTCTCCTTAAGAAAGTAGCACTTGACATCGTTCGTCAATTAAAGTCTGATTAAACTCAAGGCTTTTAAATAAATCTCATCGCACTTCTCCTGCTTCATGCCGATTGGCTTTCCTATATCTCCTTCTAGGGCAAGATGCAAGCCCTACTGAACCAATAAGTTGTAATGTCCACCTTCCAGAGATTAAAATTGATGTTACATTGAACTGCTTGATCTTCGGAAAATCATGATTTGTCATCTTTACCAAGGAACTCACGCAACCTTTGCTCCGATACCACTATGTAGTGAATCTCGGGATTAAAAAAATTTGTAAGGATTATGGCGAGAGGCGAGGCGACAACCGATCACAACGAACAATCAAGCAACGTAGACCAAACCAAGACACAATCACAAAATTTTTTCCAGGTTTGGTGAACCTAATACAGATTGAAATAACTGAGATATTATTCAACTAAAGAATATACAAGAGTTACAATACTCTCATAAATAATCTATATACCTCTCGAGGCTCACTAAAAGATACTTTGCTATTTACAATAGAGAAAACTCTTAGATGAAGTTCTTGCATACCTCTTAATGGAGGCCATTAAATTATTTTATATAGATCTAAAGAAACCCTTGGTTTGTAGTCTTGATCATACACCGTCTGATTAACACTAAAGAGTAAGCCACACGATATAACCCCTATTGCTCATTATTTGTATTTTTAATTATATTTAATAAAATCCTTGATTTATTTATTTTCTTTTTGGTTGTATTTATTTTCATTTCTTTATATGGTGTGTTGTGTTCCTCTCTCTTATGATTCATTATCTGTTTGATTCAGCTTTTTATCCTCTTTATTGATCACAAATTTGTTCTTGATCTCGTCTATTGTTTAAACCAATTTCATGGCTTACTTGTCTCTTATTGGATTCTTTTCTCATAATTGGATACTATCCAGTTCACCCAAACCCATATTGTCTCTATATAAACACCCTAATTGAACCCTAACCCTAATTACCAAACCCTAATCCTATTCTCTCTCCCTCTCTAGCCGTCACCCTCATCTCTCTCGATCTCCCCCTCCCGACCCTGCCTCCTTGTTGTCATCGACTTACTCCGACGCCAGAAGACACCCCCAACCACCGCAACACCCCTCTCCTCCTTCCCTCATCCGCTGCGTCACCCCCACCCCGTGCTTCCCTGTCCTTGCCGCAGTGCCGCGACCGCCGTTCACCGCTGGGCAGTGCTGCCCCTTGCACTGTCTTCGCCATCGTCGTTTCCCTGTGCAGCACCGTCGATGACCCAGGCTGCTACCACTGCTCTTGCTGTTCGGTTGCTGCTGTCTCTTTGTGTGTGTGCATACGTCGTGTGCACGCGATTCGGTGGTGTGATTCTCGTTCTCCTCTTTCGTTCGTTGTGTTTGTTATTCGGGATCCGTTCCCATTATTCTGTTCTTCGTTCCGTCGTCTTTGCATCAGGCAAGTAGGTTGTATGTGTTCTTTTTGTCATACAAGTTAATACCATAAGTAATCTAGTATGAAAATATTTGTACTCTCATGATGATCCTATTTTGTTAGTTTAACCGTTGACATCATCTCTTGATCATGAGTAGTTACAATAATTGACACCCGTTGCATGAAAATAATTAGATTAGTGGACATCTTGACTGTATGTTGTTTGTGACACACCGTATGTTGTAGATGACTGTTGCAGAGATGTTGTTGGATGTATTATCTCATTATAGACAATCTATACACATGCAATGCTGATTTGAGTAACCGACATATCCCATGCTTTATACGACATCTTAGATTGGACCGTTTGTAGTAAAGTTGTTTGATAAATTGCTTAAAAGAACTTTTGTTTACTGCTGTCCTATTTTGTACAGTAATTTAGACCCCGTTAACATCAGTAAATAAATAAGTTTGTGAGCGTAGATTGTAACTTTTGTTGTCTAGTTTTCAGAACTTTCGACGGATCTGAATTCCGATTTTTGATGCATGAGTTATTGCCGTTTTATTGCAGTCATATCGTATATTCCAGATTCTGAATTATATGTATTATGTATGGAATTTTATTTTAAAACTGATATTAAAAGTAGAATTTGAACTCTATATTTTGCTGAGTATGTTTAGATATTACTGGGAGCAATCCCTAAATTTTGTGGAATTAATTAATGACTTTTGTATCTCATTTCATGCTTATGAAACCAATCGATATGTTTTCTATAGAACTATATTTTCAACCTGATTTTATTCGTTTTTGATGAAAACTTTATAAATATGAACTGTAACCTTATTTGTCTATTTTATCACCCTTTTTGATGGATCTGGATTTCGAATTATATTTGATGAATTATCTCTATTTTGGCACTGCTGTGTCTGAACTTTCAGAATTGAGATTTTGTTGCATTACTCTGTTTTCCGAAATTTGTTGACCATACTATCCGTAATATAAATTCATGATATTTTATATTTTAAAACTAGATATGTTAGGAAATCTTCCAAATTTTTCTTAGATTTAATTATGATGATTTTAAACTCCTTTCATGCTTATAAATAAGATTTTGCATTTTCTGGCCGAACTTGATTTCTGTATTAAATATTATTTTCAACCCTATTTCTGTAGCTGATATGTGACTTATCTATATGTGCTGGAATCGGCAGAGAATCTAGTTTCTGAATTTTTGGACGGATCTGGATTTTCATTTCTGTAGCAATGGGAACATCAGATTTGGTACAGTAGTGTCTTGCTGTCCAGAACTGAAAAATGTCGTTGTTTTGGCTATTATGAATTGTTTTTATCAACATTTGCAATCACTGTTTCATCTTAGACTTATTTTCTGTTCTTTCCATGTCTGTAGCCTGTTTGTATTCGTTCACACATGTTTAGTAATAATAAAAGAAATCAAGTCGGGGGTTTTAAGGGAAAAGATCGAGTAGTGGACAATGTAGAAATACATATTCAGAAGGGACTCGTTTCTCTACTGTTTACTATGGTACCTACTGTTTATCTCTGGATGCATGAGGGCATGATCCATGACACTATTTGTTATTGCTGTTACTATTACTATTAATGTTTGTCTGAATATATTTCCCTATAGAAGTTCCACTACAAAATCTTAAAACGAAACTATTTGCTGTAGCAACCATGTGGTAAAATCTGGGCCGCATGAAGTGCTACCTAGTTAGTAATGAACACTAGACGTAAGAATAACTGTTTACACTGTCTTATCCTGTTACGGTTACTGTGGACTTTACTGTTACTGTTGATTACTTCTACCATTGGCACAATGTTATTGTTGATCCTTACTGTTACTGTTATGCTTCTCCTGTTATCACTACACTGCTTACTGTAATCTGTAGACTGTTATATTTGCTACCCTCTCCATGTTAGTATTACCTGTTTAGTTTAGTTTTTCCCTTCTTACTACTTGTATTGCTTGCGGCCCGGACTTGCATCTAACGTGCGTTATTTTTTCATGTTTTCCTATTTTCCTTGTAATTGCCATGAGCAGGTTTTGCTGATGAATTGCCTACTGGAGTTGGTGAGCAAAAATTTTGAGCTGTGCAATTAGAATAATTTGCTTAAATGTTTTGATGAACTATTTTATTTCATGAACTGTATTGAGACTTGTATTTGGACTTATTGTCCTAGGATTATAGTTTGGTTTTAGATCTAGTATTTGTTGGAACATTTATTATTGATGCAATAAATACTGTTGAGTTATGATTGTTTTTGCATGCCTGGTTGGAGTATACTGTTATATTTACTGTTATGATGAGTCAAGCAGATCCGTACAGCTTATGGATGGTGAAAACTATCCGATGGGCTTAGTCACGTACTTTATTTCGTATTCCTTTTGGGAAGCGGGGTATGACAAGATTTTTAGTGGCATCAGAGCTTCAGGTTTTGCTAATGTGTTAGTTTAACTAATACATTAGACAGGCTTGACTCAATCGGATTTACATGACTCCCGACAGGCCATGCATTGCACCAATAATTATTAATCAACTGGATCTGAATGCTAATTATTTTGGGTTTTGTGCAGACTTTGGCTCGTGGGAATGGTTCAGCTTCGCAAGAAGGCCATCTTGAGTTGGTAGATGTAAATCAGGTGCTCTAGCAGATTGCTCAGATGCGACAGGAGCACAACGAATTGGTTAGGTCGCTTGAGAAGGTGTTAACCGGAATGTTGTTTCGACCCCCATTGTGCCTGCCCTTGTATCTTTGCCCCTTCGCTTGGGTACCATTGCGGATTTCATGAGGTTGCACCCTGATAAGTTCGCTGGTACTGAGACTCCACTTGAGGCTGAGCAGTGGCTGATACGGACGGAGAGTCTGCTACAGGCAACCCATTCCTTCGTCTCTTTCCACTTCGTGGATCTGCATCAGTTGATGTGCAGTGATTTGCCGGTGGCTTGGCATATCACCACAGGTGGCAGTGTTGTCGTTTGTTCCCGGGAGTGCAAGCAGAGTCCCGTGGTGATTGGAAGTACTGATTTCAGAGCATATCTGATTGTGATCGGCAATTCAGAGTTTGATGTGATTCTCGGCATGGATTGGCTGGGTGAGTCCCATGCTACCATCGATTGTCAAGTGAAGAAATTTGTTTTCAGGATACCAGGCCGTGAGGAGTTTGAGTTCCATGCTGGGGAGTTACCCCTTGGGCGTGGTCAGAAAGTTGTTGTTGATGTTGCTTGTGCAATGGAGTTGTACTCAGGTTGTAAGGCTGCGCCTCTTGTTGTGCGGGAATTTCTGAATGTATTTCCTGAGGAGTTGCCTGGGCTACCCCCTGATAGGGATGTTGAATTCGGTATTGATGTTTAGCCTGGTACAGCTCCGATATCGAAGAGTCCCTACCGAATGGCACCAGTTGAGCTAGCAGAGCTGAAGGTGCAGGTTCAGGGTTTGTTGGATTTGGGTTTCATCAGGCCCAGTGTGTCCCCACGGGGCGCTCCTATCTTATTTGTCAGTAAGAAGGACGGAAGTCATTGTCTGTGCGTGGATTACCGTGAGCTGAACAATGTTACAGTGAAGAACCGGTATCCGCTACCTAAGATCGATGACTTGTTTGATCAGTTGGGTGGAACTACTGTCTTTCGAAGTTGGACCTTCGCTCTGGTTATCATCAAGTGAAGGTGAAGGCAGCTGATGTGTAGAAGATTGCATTCAGGACCAGATACGGGCACTATGAGTTTCTTGTGATGCCTTTCGGAGTCACGAATGCGCCAGCAGTGTTCATGACTCTGATAAACATGGTTTTCTCTCCATTTCTGGATAGATTCGTGGTGGTCCTCATAGACGACATTCTGGTGTATTCTCGAAATCGGAAGGATTATGCTGATCATCTGAGGTTGGTTCTGCAGACCTTGAGGGAGAATCGGCTCAATGGGAAACTCAGCAAGTGTGACTTCTGGCTTGATCGAGTTACCTACTTGGGGCACATTATCTCAGGCGATGGTATCTTTGTTGATCCATCCAAGATTTCTGTGGTCAAGGATTGACCTGTTCCTAAGTCAGTTTCGAAAGTGAGAAGTTTCCTTGGTTTGGCCGGGTATCAGAAGTTCGTCCAGGACTTTTCGAAGATAGCTGGTCCGTTGACTAAGCTGACTGGGAAAGATCAGGAGTTTGTTTGAGATGGAGCTTATGGTGGAGCTTTTGTTGAGTTGAAGCGCCAGTTGACGTCCACGCCAATGTTGACTATTCCGAATGGTTTAGGTGGTTTTGTGGTTCACTGTGACGCTTCTGGCAAGGGCCTACATGTAGTGTTGATGCAGAAGGATTGAGTTATTGCTTATGCATTCAAATAGTTGAGGCTGCACGAGAAAAATTACCCTTCCCATGATTTGGAACTGGCTGCCATAATCTTTGCTTTGAAGTTGTGGAGGCATTATCTACTTGGAGGTCGAGTGGAGATCTTTACTGACCACAAAAGTCTCAAGTATGTGTTCACTCAGAAGAAGCTGAACATGAGGCAGAGGCGATTGTCGGAGTTGATAGCTGACTTTGACATCAGTTTGCAATACCATCCTGGTAGAGTAAACTTAGTGCCAGATGCTTTGAGTAGGAGACTAGTCGCCATATTCTTAACTCAGCAGAGAGAGCTTATTGAGCAATTGAGGAGGTTGTATTTGGATGTGATCTTGCCAGATTCTGTTCGGAGTTGCATGATGCTTCAGTTGCATTCGTCTCTTGTTGAGCATATTAAGGAGGCTCAGGCAGGTGATGAGCAATTGCAAGGGTCCAGAGCCGAAGTTGAAGCAGGGTACGAGGACTGATATGGTTGTTCACTCAGATAGATTTCTTCGTTTTGGGTCCAGATTGTGTGTTTCGAAGAGTGAGGTTCGTCAGAAGTTGCTTGAGGAAGCCTACCAATCGTCGTACTCTATTCATCCTAGTGGTACAAAGATGTACCGGGACTTGAAGCTTCATTTTTGGTGACATGGTATGAAGAGGGCCGTGGCGAGATTTGTGTCGCAGTGCTTGATATGCCAGCAGGTGAAGACAGAACATCAGAGGACCACCGGACTTCTCTAGCCTTTTCCCATTCCGGAGTAGAAGTGGGAGCATATCACCATGAATTTTGTGACCGCTTTGCCAAGGAGTCCTAAGGTTCACAACGCCATTTGGGTGATTGTGGACAGGTTGACGAAGAGCGCTTACTTCGTTCCCTTCAGAGTTGAACAGTCTACTGAAAGCCTAGCTGAGAAGTTGTAACACCCCATTTAAAAAAAATTAAAATAAAATAAAAAAAATAAAAATAAAAATAAAAAAACTAATGCTCTAAATTCTATTCTTTCAATTTCTATATCACTTTAAACATAAACTAAGATAGGTATATTTCAAATAAAATTTTGGCAGTTTCCCCTGAAATTTCTACCCCGAAATACAAAAAACTTACGGAATTCTACTCAAAATTTCGTAGCTCACAACACAAGCAATATAATCATAGGCTTCCCAGGCCAAAATGAGCAGAATCACATAGGCAATATAAATATCATGCACTGGGGGCCAAATTCGTAACAGAATATCAATTATAAATTAAAGATGATAAATTTCCTTTGAAAACTTATATAAGTATTAGAAAAACTGTAGAAAAACTTTCAAAAACCAAACATAGCACCCAATACTCCAAAACGAGGTGGGTACGAGCTTTCTTACCTCATCACAGTACTATATCTATATAACTTCACCTTAATACAAAATAATACATTAATTGTCCATATTTCTTTATATGCTAAGTACATAGAATCTATCATTTCAACAAGAATATAATATCTAACTCTATATCTACCTCGCCAGGCTGCTAGCAAACCTGCAGGAGAGTTAGGGTTGTCCACCCTCAGGGAGGGATCCCCCCTAACCCCGAGAAAATATCAGGGGTTAGCCATTTCTGGTGTGAGTATAATTATTAATCTAATAAATTATTAAATTGTATAAAGAAAATAAATTAAACTTACAAACATCATGATAAGAAGATGCAACCTGAAATATGAACATAAAAACATCACCAATACGATTTTATATCAAAATACTCTTCAGATCTGCATCCAACTATGTAATTACCCATAACTTCACACATTTCACTATATGCTTCACATCAACCTCATAAATATCCTTGTTTTACATTTGCATAATACGAATTCACATGCAATCCATTACTTTTCAATTTGAATTCCCTAACACGAATATTCATCTTTCCACAATTATCGTCATAATAGCATTTCGTTATTTATATGAATATAACCACATGATGTTACTACATCCTTTTTTCATCTCTATTTAGCCATGCACTTCATTTACTTGTATTATATTAATTCATGTCTTATAACACAAAACATAACATCTCGGTACACATGGCAATTTACTTGCATTTCATCACATCATTATCATATCACTTATTGAATACTCATTCTTATTGCATCAAAAGCATGTTTTATAACTCATTCTCATCCCGTTATACCACTTTAGTAATTTCTCATTCTTAGAAGTAATATATCTTACCATCATTTTCACTTATATCTCAAGTTACCATTAACTTCACTTTCGTTCTCATCACAATATACTCCATATCCCAAACATAGTTTGGGCAATAATATATCATACCCCAAGCCGATAGCTTGGGTAATAATCACCGCACCCCAAGTAGAACTTGGGTAATATTACATCACTTTCCAAGCCAATAGCTTAATTATTAAATTACTTTAATTACTTTTCATCTTACACTTTACTTTATTCTTCATTTTCATTATTCATTACCAATATTATGCCAACTCATCTTGCGAACTATGCCAAGGCAGGTAGTTCCCACCATTTCCACAGAAAAGGCAGGCAGGTAGTTTCTCGACACAATTCCAAGGTGTATCGACTCATATCATACTGTATTTTACTTTAATAATCACTTTCATAATACAATTACTTCATACTTTTCATATTAACACATGTCTCTTTTACTTTATCATTTTAAACTAACCACATACTACATTTATCATTTCTTTTCATATACAAACTCATAACTCGTATTCCGTCATACTCAATTTCATTCATATTCACTTTCTTCCACTTTTACAATTCACTTTTCACTTTCTTTACTATCTCATTCTTATTTACACTTATATATTTTATTAATTTGTCGTCCAGTGAGCCACAGTATCCCAATTGATATGGCTTAAAATGGGGTTAAATCGGAACCGTCCAAATCGGGCACGAATCTTGAAGCCCAGGGGTAAAACAGTAATTTCACTTACAATCGGGTCTGAGACGGGTACTGGATCTCCTCTCCAACGATCCAATAACCCGCGAACGGATCCACCTCAACTAGGTACGGGTCCCAACCCGAAACGAACCCAGTCCAGCGGGATAGAATTAGGGTTTCTGATTCAGCCAAATCAACGGCCCTGATTCGTATCTATCCTCTCATCGGGAATCAGTGATCACATTCCTTATCTGATTACGAGGATCAGATCACAGGGATTACATTCCTAATCTGATCCCTAAGGTGACTATAAATACCCCCCATCCACCACCGTTATGAGGTAATCAATCTTTTGCCAATTTACGCTCTCTCATAATCATTCCTAATTACTGACTTGAGCGTCGGAGGGTGCAGTCGCCGGGATCAACCCCAGTGTCTCGCACTTTTTGCAGGTGAACGGTGGGAGCTAACGGTCAAACTCAGGCGGAACAGGTATCAGGTTTACTATTCAAGTTTTCCAAGAATCCACAAATACTATATGTTTACCCCCACGCCAGATTTAGCGGTAATAGATTGGCGCCGTCTGTGGAAAACAAACGAATAGCAGCCTCTCCTCTTCCTGTTGGTCAGATCTTCTCCAGCCATGCCTCCCAGGAAAGTAAGATCCAGAGGGTCCAACCGTGGATCCAACCCCGTTGATCAGCAACAGGAAGTCCCCATCCAATCCGCTCAGCAGCAGGGGCAACCTCCTCTGCAAGCTGAGGGACCCTCTCCAGCAGGACCAGCCTCCTCTTCAGAATCAGCAACCTCCTAAAGGTCCCCCCGGTCCTCAAAATGCCGGTGCAGGGGTCTCGCGTCCCAAACCCGCAGAAACAATCTCTCCATCAGGACCACGTCTCCATCCACAATGCCTCTTCGGATTCTATGGCCTCCCACAATCCTCAAGTTTCCGACCTTCGCAACACCGTTCTTAATCGGCAGAAGGATGAGGATCTTCGCCGCTGCCTGGATGAGAAGCGGGCCCGAGAGGGAGTCTCCCGCCAACAACATCCGGGTGAGCGATTTCCTCATCACCGAGATTAGAGAAGGTCCCCTACCCGAAGGGGGAGGAGAGAGTCACCCGAGCATCACAGGAGAAGACCCCATTCCCCTACCGGTCGGCAACATCCGAGGAACGATGAGGCACCCATCACTCGTGCCGAGTTTCAGCAATTTCAAGCAACGGTGTTGCAAGCTCTCAACCTCCGGCCCAACAACAATAATGCCCAAAGGGTTCCTACACCCCCACGGGTCCCAAGTCCTCGCCATCGGTCCGTAACTCCTCCTCCGGCTCCTAGTCACCGACAACATAATCCCAGTCCTCGCCGCTCCCAGGGCTACCGTCGCCGTAGTCCCCGCTCCCCTTCCTATGAAAATGAGTCCAGAGGCTTGTTTGACTATCACCTGGAGGGACGATGCTCTCTCCCGCCATCTCCACGAGATGGAGAGGCGCATCGGCCTGATAGACAAGGAGGAAGAGTTGAGAGGAAGGACCGTCCGTCCCAGCAGACCTCCCTTCTCCCGGACCATCATGGAGGCTCCTATCCCAAGAGGTTTCAAGCCTCCGCAGTTTGAAACTTACTCGGGGGAGTCGGACCCCGTTGACCACATCGACAGCTTCAAGACCCTCATGCTTATCCTCCAAGCTTCCGATGCCTTGCTCTGCAAAACCTTCCCCGCCACTATTAAGGGTTCGGCTTGGGAATGGTACTCCCGCCTCGCCCTGTCTTCCATTTTCTCCTTCGAGCAGTTCGAAACCCTCTTTATAACCCACTTCGTGAGTAGTAGACGCACGGAGAAGACCAGCATCTCGTTACTCCACCTCCGTCAGGAGAAGGGAGAAAAGTTGAGGGACTATGTGAGGAGGTTCACTGCAGAGGTCAGGTCGATCGCCTCCCTCGACCAATCAGTTGCGACCGTCGCATTCCAATCCAACGTCCTCAATTCTAATCTTCGCTCGTCCCTTGCTAAAAAGCCCCCGCATAACTTTGCCGACCTCCTTCTTAGGTGCGAGAAGTATATTCGGGCTGAGGAAGCCGAATATCTCCCGGGCTTTGGAGGATCTACCTCCGGGACAAAAAGAAAGACAACTGAAGAGGAAGGGGCCAAGAAGCTTCAGAAGGATAATAGCGGTCAGCGCCGCCCTCCCCCCAGGTTCGAGAAATTTACTCCTCTCACTACCAATGTCTCCACCATTCTAATGGAAGTTGAGAAGGAAGGGGTCATACCTCCTGCTCCGAGGATGAACACCCCATCCAAGAAGAGGAACAAGGAGAAGTGGTGCCACTACCACCGGGATCATGGCCACGACACCAACGACTGTCGGGCGCTGAAGAACGAGATAGAGGTCCCTCATCCAGAGGGGGCAGTTAACCAAATTTATGAGAACAAATGATCGAACCGATCGCTCCACTCCTCCGCCTCGGGGGGCTAACAAGCGTTCCGAGCGACGTGATGGAACCCCTGATTTCGAGGAAGAGCGCATTCTGCATCTTATCCATGGAGGCCCCATGGGAGGCTCTTCCAACTCCTCTCGAAAGGCGTTCATCCGAGAGGTCAATTTGGTTCACGGTGCCCCTCGCCCCAAAGGCCTCGGCGTCCCTGTAACGTTCTCAGATGAGGATCTCGAGGGGGTCAGGACCCCCCATTGTGACGCACTTGTTATCGACCTTCATATGGCAAACTTCGAAGTGCAGAGGATCCTAGTAGACAACGGAAGTTCCGTGAACATCCTCTTCCTCTCAGCCTTCTGAGGTCTTCAGCTATCCCGGGACCGGCTCAAACCAGCTGGCTACACTCTTCACGGGTTCACAGGAGTGCCAGTAACTATTGAAGGGGTAATCACCCTCGACGTAACTGCTGGCAAAACTCCTGCCACCCGGACGGAGCCGATGGACTTTATGGTCGTTGATGTCCCAGCTGCGTACAATGTCATCCTGGGCCGACCCGACCTAGCTGCCCTAGAAGCCGTTCCTTCGGCATACCACCTCAAGATGAAATTCCCTACCTGGGCAGGAGTGGGGGAGGTCAAGGACAGTCAAGAGATGGCCCGGAAGTGCTACATGACTTCCACTGGGGGTCCAGTCCTCTCCCTCGAAACTTTAGAGATCCCCCGGGAGAGCGTTCAACCAACGTCCGAGCGGTGGACGAATTGGAGGAGGTGCTCTTCTCGGAGGGGGATCCGAGCCGAAAGTTCTTCATTAGCAAGACCCTCCCGTCTGCCCTATGCTCCGACATAGTGCAATGCATTCGAAGGAACCACGACCTTTTTGCCTGGTCCGCAGCCGACATGCCGGGAATCTCCGAGGAGCTTTTGGTCCACCACCTCAGCGTTGAATCGGGGTCCAAACCGGTCCAACAGAAGAGGCGCAAGTTCGCTCCCGAGCGACAGTAAGCCATCAAAGAAGAGGTAGACAAGCTTCTAAAGGCTCGGTTCATACAGGAGGTTAACTACTCGGAATGACTTTCCAATGTAGTCATGGTAAAGAAGTCGAATGGAACCTGGAGGATATGTATCGACTTCACTGATCTGAACAAGGCATGTCCCAAAGGACCCCTTCCCTCTTTCGAGCATCGACACCCTCATCGACGCCACTTTGGGCCATGAGCTCCTCAGCTTCATGGACGCTTTCTCCGGATACAACCAAATCCGAATGTTTCCCCCGGACATCCCGAAGACTTCCTTTATTACCGACCAGGGCCTCTACTGCAATAGGGTGATGACATTCGGATTGAAGAACGCTGGTGCCACTTACCAGTGCCTTGTTAACAAAGTCTTTCAGAGCCAGATAGGTCGTAATATGGAAGTGTATGTCGACGACATGCTTGTAAAAAGCATCCGAGGGGCCGATCATGTGACCGACCTACAGGAGGCGTTCGATGTACTGAGAAAGCACAACATGAGACTCAATCCGAACAAGTGTGCATTCGGAGTCTCGTTAGGAAAGTTCCTCGACTTCATGGTCAGCCAACGAGGAATCGAAGCTAATCCTGAGAAAATCAATGCCATATTAGATATGGCCCCTCCCAAGAACGTTAAGGAAGTTCAGAGGCTAACAGGCCGCCTAGCCGCTATAGGGCGTTTCCTCTCGAAGTCTGGGAGAAGTGCCTCCCCTTCTTTAAGGCCCTCGGGGGGGCTAAAGGTTTCGAATAGGGTCAACAGCAACAGGAGTCGTTCGACCAGCTGAAGGCTTATCTTGTTAACTCTCCCCTACTCAGCAAGCCCGTTCCAGGCAAAACCCTCTACCTCTACCTAGCTGCTTCCGAACAGACCCTTAGTGCCGTTTTAGTAAGGGAAAAAGACAGGGCTGAAAGGCCCATCTACTATGTGAGCAAGGTACTTCGGGATGCCGAGCTCCGCTGCCCAAAGATAGAAAAGATGGCGTACGCCCTGATCATGGTGGCGAGAAAGCTTCGCCCCTACTTCTAGTCCCATTCGGTGGTCGTCCTTACCGACCAACCGCTGAAGCAAGTCCTCCACAAACCTGAGACCTCCGGCCGCCTCATGAAATGATCCATCGAGCTAAGCCAGCACGACATCTCATACCAACCCCGGACTGCGATCAAGGCTCAAGCCTTAGCAGAATTCATCGTCGAGAGCACCATTCCCGGGGTCAGCCAAGCGACGAATGGACCTCCTATCTGGTCGGTTTTCGTGGATGGTTCCTCTTGCAACGAGGGATGCAGAGCCGGGTTCATTCTGGCAGGCCCAGATGACTTCGTCCTCCAATACTCCCTCCGCATCAACTTCAAGGCCTCAAACAATGAAGTAGAGTATGAGGCACTAATCGCCGGTCTCAGAATGGCCCGAAGGGCAGGGGCGCAACGCCTCCGAATCTTTAGTGACTCTCAACTGGTGGTAAATCAAGTCTTGGGCGACTACGAGGCACGAGACGATCGGATGGCAAAGTATCTCGCCAAAGTCCAAGCTCTCATGGCCCAGTTCGAAGAAGCGCTCATCCAGCGGATCCCCCGAGAAGAGAATTCCCAGGTCGACGCCCTCTCCAAGCTAGCCTCCTCCTCCCTCCAAGGTCTCGAGCAGACCGTCTTGATCGAGGTTCTCTTGAAACCAAGTATAGAAGACGAAACTCTCGACTCGGTGGAGTCGCTGCCGGTCCTACTGCAAGATAACTGGATGAAACCATTGGTGGAATTCCTAAGGGACGGGCTCCTCCCTGAAGACCCTAAGGAAGCTCGCCTGAATAGGAACCAGAGCAGAGCGGTACAACCTAGTCGAGGGGATCTTGTACAAACGCTCCTTCTCGCAGGTGGACGACAGACCATACTTGAGATGCCTCTCCCCGGAACAGGCCGACTACGCCTTACAGGAGCTCCATGAAGGCATCGGCGGGGCACATTCAGGATCCAGGTCCCTAGCTCGGAAGGTACTGAATTACGGTTACTTCTGGCCTACTCTCCTCCAAGACGCCGAGTGACATGTTCGGCAATGCAACTCTTGTCAGAAGTATTCGAACATTTGTCGCCTCCCACAAGCTCAGCTCACCTCCCTATCAAGCCCCGTCCCTTTCGCAATGTGGGGGATGGATTTACTAGGGCCGTTCCCTCCAGCTCTGGGCCAGTTCAAGTTCTTAGTCGTAGCGATCGACTACTTCTCGAAGTAGATAGAGGCCGAGCCCCTGGCCACGATCACCGAGAACAAGGTGCTTCAGTTCTTCTGGAAGAACGTCATCTACCGATTCGGTGTCCCTCGAGTCCTTATAACAGACAACAGAACCCAATTTACTGGGGCTGCATTCCGAGCTCTGTGTGAAGACCTCGCCATCCAGCAACGTTTCTCCTCCGTCTCCCATCCGCAGTCGAATGACCAAGTGGAAAATGCTAACCGGCAGATTCTCTCCGGTATTAAGAAGAGGTTGGATAAGTGCTCCAAAGGTTTATGGGTCGATCAGCTCCCCAACGTGCTATGGAACTACCGCACCACGAAAAGGACCCCCACAGGAGAGTCCCCATTCAGTCTCACCTATGGGTCCGAGGCTGTGATCCCTCTTGAGGTCGGAATACCTTCTCCTCGCCTTGTAGCCTACAACGAAGAACAGAACGCCAGAGACCTTCGGGCAAACTTAGACCTGATAGACGAGCTAAGGGAAAGAGCGTCAATCCACCAACAAAGCTATCGGAGGAGGATCGAGTTGGCGTACAATAAGAAAGTCCGACTTACCGATCTCAAAGAAGGGGACTTAGTCCTCAGAAAGCTAGATGTCTCCTTCCCTAGTCAGAAGAGTAAGCTAGCTCCAAATTGGGAGGGACCCTATAAGATCACGAAAGTAGTTCGACCTGGAGCTTATCGTCTCGAAGACCTCGAAGGCAGAGAAATCCCAAGGACTTGGAATGCCAACCATCTTTTGAAATACCAAGAAAGCGCCCCAGCGCCTCTCTAAGTATTTTAGGATGTCGAACCGTTCCTCTCCTTTCCCTTGTATTTTTCCTCTTCATTTTTCATATGTAATAACGGCTCGCAACTCAGAAGCAGCCGACTAGTAGTCTTCAATAAAGTTTTTTCATATTTTGCTTATACAAATGCTTACATCTCTCTGCTCTTTGCTCTTCACTCTAACGATGGTTCGGAGTCCAACACTTGGCTCGATTCTACTTCGCAAACTCGCTCTTAAGAGAGCTAGAAGTAGTTCGCCATTCGGAACTGCTCCCACAATCGTTGAACAACTCTAACGATGGTTCGGAGTCCAACACTTAGCTCGATTCTACTTCGCAAGCTCGCTCTTAAGCGAGCTAGAAGTAGTTCGCCATTCGGAACTGCTCCCACAACCGTTGAACAACTCTAACGATGGTTCGGAGTCCAACACTTGGCTCGATTCTACTTTGCAAGCTCGCTTTTAAGCGAGCTAGAAGTAGTTCGCCATTCGGAACTGCTCCCACAACCGTTGAACAACTCTAACGGCGAGTTCAGAGTCCAACGCTCGGCTCGACTGCACTCCCTCAGTATCTCGAACCGAGCGGATGAGGAACCGACCTCCACATATGGAGAAAAATTCTGCCGAACCAATTTCACCGTTGGATCGTCTCGAAATGCGTACTAGAACATGATGAACGGATCAGATCGCGCCACATATCCACAAAATGACAAGATAATGTTTTCTCGAAACTCGAGCCTCCCGCCTCGTGATTCGTGCCATGATCGTGATCGGCCGTCCAGATTGAGCCACGTGGCTCGGGTCTGAAATCCGAGCTACCACACTACCAAAGTGCAAAGTTGCCTCGGTATACCCCGAGCAAGAGCTAAAGTTCTACAGCTAAGGCAAGAGTTCTATGGCTAGAACACTCGAAGAAGCTGACTATTGGTTCTTATGGTTCGTTTCAAGAGTAAGGCAACTACGGCACAACAATGAGCAGACGAACTTCGATTTCATTAAAACAACTTGATAAATTTACAAGGCAAGAAGTTACAACAAAAAAGACGATGCAAGAAATCAAAAGCCCAATACAACTTGTTCAGCGCCTCCTCGGAATGGGGACATTCCGATTCAAAGACACTCGGGGTTTTCGTCGCTTCATCTCCGAGCTCGTCTCTAGGCCGACGAACTGGGACGCCTCTTCGCCACTAACTCTAACAGTGGCTCCGACCGAGGCTCCGCTCGAGCTAACAGCTACACCGCTTTGGGCATCAGCCGCAGTCCGACCAACGACAGGAGCACGAGTCGCGAGCTCGTAAAAGGAGATCCCTCGTTCGCTCTCCTCGCGAGTGCACGAGGTGCTGCGGACGTTAGTCCTCACGGGCTGAGGCTTCAGACGAGCCACTTCCTCCTCGAGCTCGACGATCCTGTTTTTCAAACTGTCGTCCTTAACCAGTATCTTGAATCGAGGGAGTTTCGCCGAACCCGGGAACTCAACACTATCAGATATAATGTGACGCTAATGGGTCACCTCGATGCTCTTGTCACCCGTGACCCTCTGCAGCTGCTCGACCTTCTTCGCGAGCTCGTCTCGCTCGGCCAGCGCCGAGGCCAGCTCTTCCTCCTTCGTCGAGAGCTCCTCCTCGACTATCCACAAGTGGTGTACCTCGGCCAGCAGCTCGCTGTTCTTCTTCTCCACATTGAGCGACACTCTCCTGATCAGCTCGATCTCGCCCTCGAGGCGAGCCTCGCGAGACTGCTTAAACAGTTCTGCACGGCGCCGAGCGGCTGCGGTAACCGGTGCGTGTTCGACGTTCTGAAAAACGAGGGCATCACATTGAAAGACTAAAAATCCGAACAAAACACTTAGACAAGACCAAAACAATTTTTTTTTTCATTCATAACAGAAGAGGTGGCCAATCCGCGAAAAGGCATTACATTCAAAGTAGAGAAAAACAAAAATACACGAAGATGAGGAGATCAAGGGTCCACCTGCGGCGGCGGGTCGACCACAGGCGCCTCGCCAGACGGCCCATCGCCCCCCGTTGCCCCGGCTTGGGGGTCAGTCTGTAGTGCCCCGAATTTCTAATCAGATATCTTAGAAAATACGTGGCACATTCCCAGTGATCCACTTCAACATAATATTAAACATAATCAACACCACTAAAATTTTCAACTTTTATTACAACAAATCATTTACAATGCACAGCGGAATTTAAAACAAACTTACCTCAATATTCTCTTTATTTACAACACTAGTTTATCTCAAAAACTGATATTACAAATCTACACAAACTCTTGAGAGTCAAATATATCTCAAAACCAACTTAGACATCCCATCTCCAACTCTAAGCACAACCTACAACATGTGAGGCTAGAGATGATCCCTAACCCCCAAACTAAAGGGGTCAGCCATAAATGGTGTGAGAAATATAAAAATAAACAAACCACATAAAAGATCATATCTCATAAATTCTTAAACAACAAGTACTAAAGGATGAATATGGAAAATACGAGATGACAATAACATAAAACATCAAGTGATACCAAGCTAAGTGTCATGTGTAGAAAACAAGAAAACCACATGCATAGAACAAAACCAAGAAAACACAAGTCTATATGCAGACTCTCTAATGCGTACTTGTCGAAGTCTATGCATCCCATTCTACATAGGTTCGGTGCAAGCCCTTAACGTCTTCACTTCATAGGGTTCAATCCCCGCGTTATGAACTAATCCTAACACGATGACTACTACGAGCTAAAGATAAACCATGGTTAGTATCTCATGTCCGATAATTCTGGAGATCAATCCCACACCACAAGTAGTTACCGTGATAATTCCGGAGATTGTCCCACACCACAAGACTGTGATAATTCCGGAGACATCCCACACCACTAATAATCTACTGTGATAATTCCGGAGATTAAATTCCACACCGAAACATTGACACATTCCCACACGAATACCACATGTGCTTCACCTCGACTCCGATAATTTCGGAGATCAATCCCACACCACAATAGTTACCCTGATAATTCCGGAGATTGTCCCACACCACAAGACTGTGATAATTCCGGAGACATATCCCACACCACTAATAATCTACTGTGATAATTCCGGAGATTAAATCCCACACCGAAAGCCATACTGAGGTTCGTGACTCATGTTCTCGTTCATCATATCACCACTAGTGCCTGTCCTTAAAATTTTGGTTAATTTGATTACTCAACGAATCTCCTAGAGTGATGTACCCTACCGGCCTAAATTCAAGTTCAAATAACTGAAATGCCTCAATGGGCCTCAACCAAATACTCAACACCGGTATACTAGGGTCATACGCCTCTAGAGACTCAAACTCAAAAGTCTAAACTAAAGCCCCACTAAACAAAGTGGCTCAACTAAATGTCTCAATAACATACTCAACTGAATATCTCAAGGTCAATTGCTTAATCTTATACTGTACTGAAAGCCATGTATATACTAAAATATCTGAGAACCAATCGTTTGAATTAACACTGGAGTTTACAAGTATCCTTCAGTATCAGTCGACTCATGCTGATGATAAGTCGACTGTCCAGAGGACAAAAATCCAAGATTTTATAAAAAATAACTAAGTCTCATATCAGTCGACTTACAAGAGGGTCAGTTGACTTACCTGAGGAAAATTCCAATAATCTTCCCAAAATTATTCTAAGTGTATAAGTCGACTTAAATGGTTAATAGGTCGACTGTCCAGAAGGACTAATAATTCTTACAAAAATAATTTCTCAGTGGACCAGTCGATTGCCTAGGGCTAGGTCGACTGTCCAGAGCGACTTTTTCAACGAATCTAAAATAAAATATCGGGCTCGTACCAGTCGACTGCACAGTAGACCAGTCGACTGTCGGCCTACAGAATTTCAAAATCAGGTCTGATTACAATATCAATTTCTGAAGCCTTCTAATGATCAATGTGATGAAAATCGTTCGTATTTAGGAAAATAATAAATCTCAACGAAGTTTCATCAGGTATATGTATATTTCACCCAAAACATTAATGTGTCAAGATCTAAACTCTCATATTCTAAATCAAAATTCTTTCATTAGGGTTTTACAAGATCTAAGTTTCTTTCACAAAACTAAATGAAATCTGATTTATGAATCTAATGTCCAGGTGTTCATACACAAATCTCAACATGCTCTTAGCAAACAATTTTAATTATAAAGATCTACTATTTCATCTACCATTTTTCACATGATTCATACCACATCACAATATCTTTATTGTTCACATCATCCAATCATTACATCATGATATTTGTAAACATAGATCAATCAACAAGACGAATCATAATTCTTACAAAATCAAATAAACAAAACAAGTCACACGCAATGAAACAAACCACAAACAATTTCTATATTTCTCACATAAATCAAAACAACACAACAAATTTTTATATTACTCACCTTAAATTTTGAGAATAGTCCACGAAAATAATCCTCCTTTTGCTAGATTCAAAGACTCCTTTCTCCACCAAAGTAAATCTCCTCAAAATTCAATATTTTATCAGAATTGACGGCTGGGAAGGAAATTCTCTTAAATATGCCGGATGGGTAGTTAGGGTTTTACCCACATTTTGCAAAACAACCCTTCCCAAAACACAAATTACATATATAGATCATTCTTTGGAAATTCCATCAAAACTCATTTAAATTTGGATCTAATAGAAAATATACATTCTAAATCTCAATTAATACTGTTCAAAACGTCCAGAAATTGTATTTTGCACTTTAACCCTTAAAAATGTCAAATTTGCAAAAAGGTCATTCTTTTCTCAAAAATTGCAAATAGCTCCAATAATTTCAGAAAAATCTGGAAAAATACTAATTAAATATCAAATACTAAATAATGATTTTTCATAAAGAAAACTAAATTTTCACACTTCTCATAAAAGCATTTGCACGTGTTTGCACGTGTACGAAAGATAAATTTTTCTGAAAATGTTCATTAAATCTCCAAAAATAAATTTAAATTCATTTTCAAATATAAAAATAATATTTGAAAATACGGGATTCTACACAGTCACCACAGTCTCAGGGACGACAGGCGCTCCCTCGTCCTGCTGTGCCACCTCCTCCTCGTCGTCTTCCTCCTCTTCGCCCTCCTCTTCTTCGCCCTCTACCGTGGCCCCGGGCCACAGCCTATATCCAATTCTCTGGAAGCCGGGGACGCGATCCTGGACATGGTCGAGTGCCTTTTTGTAGGACTTCTCCATGTTAGAAGCCATGTGCGCCTTCGCCTCGGCTTCAACCTCCGCCCTTATCTTCGCCGCCTGCAGCATCCTTCTCCACCTTCGCCTCCTCCAGTGCCTTCGCAGATGCCGCCAACTCCTCGGCAGCCTTAGCTACTTTGGCAACCTCTTCGGCCAGCCGCCCCTTAGCTCGCTCCAGGTCGCCTTGAGGTCGGCGACCCGAACCACCAAGCCGTCTGAGCGTCTCTGCTCTGCCTCGAGCTGCCGAACTGCCCTCGCCTTCTCAGCCCTGTCCTTGTCGCTGGCGGCCTTCAACTCCCTCTCCTGTTCGGCGAACTCTTGGATGAGGTGGCCGAAGTGACAAGTGGCCTACCGAAGGAAAAAGAGGGTAAGAACAAAGTAAAAGCCGAACGGCAGACTTAAGAAATTCTCAAAAACAATGAATGCAAAGCTTATCGACACAAGCGACCGAGCGACTTCATAGGTGTCATCGCCAGTCGTCCCCGCCTTCAATGCGGCTCGATCCTTTGGGGTCGCTAAGTGCTTGACGGCATGCATGCACATCTGCGAGTCCCCGAGGAAGCCGTCATGGTTCTTCACTCGCCAGTCGGGGACGAACAGCTTCTTATGCTGCTCGGTCAGGATCTCCTCGGCCTGAGTGGTCAGGGGCGGGGCCTCGAGAGACAGCGCCGCCAAAACGTTGAAGGCCTCACCGGCCGTGGCAGACGCGACAGGAGCCGAGGGGTCGGCGGAGACGACCACCGCTGGCGAGGGGGCCTCAGGAACGCTAGTAGGCAGAGCAACTGCCGAAGGAGCCTTAGAGGGTCGGACGGACGAAGCCATCGTGCTCGGCCTCTTCCTCTTCCTTCCGTCGGCAACTTTGCCTCGCTCGTTCATCATCCCCATGAAGTCCATCTTCGGAGCTTCTGTTCCAAACAACAAAACAAACAGCAAGTTAGAAAAACGAGCAAGAAACTTAGAAAAAAATACTACTAGATGTCATGAGCGTACTCGGGTCGATCGGACTAAGGCCCGACCCGTGTAGCACCTCCTCGATTACAAAGAATAAAATACTATATAAATAATAATTGCCAATGATCATTAGTCACCAATTCGGTTAACCACCTTTTGAGAGGCAGCCTGTGGTGGGCAGTTGTACTACATAGTATCTAATTTGTCTAAAAAATTGTATAAATTGTCCGAGCCCGGGGCAGGGGTGTTACAAATGGTATCAGAGCCGACTTTCGACATCGAGTGTAGGAGCAGTGAGTTATGGACTCCAGGATGATCGGCGGAGAGAGACAGACAATCCCCAGTAGTCTGGGACGATGGATAGAGGTCTATCCACAGAATGATCCGCAGAGTGGGATTGGTCTCCAGAATTCTAAAGACGAGAGTGACGCTCACAGAAATGCTCTACATCGGCTAGAAAGTAGATCCTGCACTAGATTGTGCATGCCCCGTGCTCATCAGCGAGGACGCTGATTTCTGAAGGGGGGGTGTATGTAATACCCCGTATTTCTGAAATGTATATATGATTTGAAAAATATATATATGTCATTTCCCTCCAGCTCAACATTGGGAGAGCAATGATCTTCTCCGCCACTTCCGCCTCGGCCGCTGTCAGTTCCGGGTCGACCCTTGCAAACTTCGGCACCTCTACTTTCCACCGAGTCGGAATGTTCAGCATCGAGGGCTCCCTCAACAAAAAAAACTTCTCCTTCCAACCTTTTATCGAGTCCGGATTCTCTATGAGCCTAACGCCTTTCCAAGGTGACAGGTAGTAGCGATGCTCGGTCTTGTGCATCCGGTGAATCCGATACATGCTCCGAAGGATCACCATCTCTGGCTTGACCTCGGCGTTGCGGCACTGCAGCAAGAAGGCATTCACGTGGCGCCAGGTGTTCGGCATAAACTGGGTCGGCGCCAGATGATGAACCCAATAATATTCACATTTAGGAGCAATAATCTTAGTGCAATTAGACATTTAAATGCTCTATATGTGGTATTTTACTCTTATTTTCTCTTTTCCATAGGAAACAGCCTAAAAGCAGCCAAACGAAGCAGATTCAAGACTAATACAGACTGAGAGGATGATACACAGGGAGCTGCAGAGCATAAGTCGACTGGTCCTCAAAGACAGTCGACTAAACTGAGGAGTATGAAATCCCGAAGATGCGCAGTACAGTCGACTTACTCCAAAGACAGTCGACTTGACTGAGTGATTATGAATCTATAGATGTCTCGACACAGTCGACTGATTTCAAAACAAGTCGACTGGTATTCAGCGGAGTTAAAAGATAAAGATAGTTTAAGATCCAGCCTCAGCCAAATCCGAATCAAATGGAAGTTATCCAAACCCAGGTTATCTGCAAATAACAACTCTCCAACAATCAAAGTTAAAGAACCGGGATTGGCAAGTAAAAAGATGGACTCAGTCCTATGCGTGAAGAGATAAGAAATCAGGAACTTGATATCTGCAGACAAGGAACAAGAGAAACTATAATAAAGAGAGAATCATCTACCATCAAAAGTATCGATCGACAGCAAGCATCAAGATACCAGCATCAAAGAAAGAGGAGAACAAGTCAACTGCTGATTGGGCTCGATTTCAACATCATACAAATCATCGTTCTTCTGTTCTTCCTTTACCTTTTATTTTCATTGTAGAGTCATGAATTCTATTTTATTAATCAATAAAGGTTGTAGTATGTGCAACTAATTTCATAGTTGGGTAGATTGAATCCGTAGTCATGTAATGCTTATATTCTTCTGAATGCTACTTTATTACTTATTGATTAAACCTGATTGTATTGGTATAGATTTATAATAGGAATCAAACTTGTTCAGAAGTTTTAAGAGCAGTCGACTGAGAGTGACAGCAAGTCGACTGCCATGCAGAACCTGAGATTTTCAAGTTTGCATATTATAAAAACTGAATCTGTTATATGAGCATAGAGACGACCCGTATCTCATGCCCATCGCTTGTAACACAGGAATCTTTAGGAGTTCTTGGTTTAATCAACTTGAAGGATCTAGATCTGATACCAATTTCTAGAACTTTAAGTGTTTGTTCGTTTCCACTGTTTCTATGCTTCCTTTAAGTGCAACTTAGTAGATACCATGCTAAATACTTAAGGAAAGAAACGAATTAGAGTAGATACCATGCCTAATTCTTGGCCTAGGGAAACATTAACTTTAAGGAGTAGATACCATGCCCTTAAAGGAACAAACATGAGTGATCAGAGTAGTGTAGAAGGTGACTTAGCATTATTGACTACAGGTGGAAATCAAAGCCCAACTACTTTAATAGATATTCGTAACTCAAATTGTGATGCTACTTAATTTAGATTTTTATCTTTTCATTTCCTTTCAATCAGTCTTTTAGAACAAAACTTTATGATTTGCATTTTCTTTTATTTTATTGATTAGTGAGTTAAGTACTACAATCTCTGTGGGATCGACCCTTGCTTGTCACTACGCTTCTATAAACGATTCGTACACTTGCGAGGTTTTAATTTGTGTCTAGTTTATCTATTTATTTAGGTCATCTAGATTGCACAACAAGTTTTTGGCGCCGTTGCCGGGGATTGTTTAGTATCTTAACTTGCAAAATCAATACAAATCTTTTTCTTTTTTTTTCTTCTTTTCTTATATTTTCTTTTAGGTTACATTTTGCAGATTCAGATAAGTCGACTGTCTCCAAGGATTAGTCGACTGTACAACGAAGTATTCAAAAAGCAACAATGGGTGAGAAAGTATTAAATCGAGTACCAATGCAAGACAAATTCACTCCGAAGAATATTGAGCAACCTTCTTGCATAGCTTTTCAACCTAATGTCACAGGAAATATGTATCTATCACCTCAATTACTTAGCATGGTTCCCCACTTCAGTGGTAGACTAGACGAGGATCCGTATCTACATTTGCAAGATTTCTTTGATCTTTGCAGAACACAAAGCGTCCAAGGGCTTACCCCTGAACAAATCAGGTTAATTTTGTTTCCATTTTCATTAAAACTTAATGCTAAATTGTGGTATAATTCTTTGGAACCAGGATCAATTCAATCATGGGAGCAATTGGCAACAAAGTTCTTGAAGGAATTCTTTCCAGCTCAGAAGACCAAGCAACTAAAAAGGGAAATTCTACTCTTCCAACAAAAAGATGGCGATTTGTTCTTCAAGGCATGGACGGACTTTAAGAACAAACTTCTCAAGTGTCCTACGCACAACATACCCAAGGATGATCAGGTACAAGCATTTTATGAGGGTTTAAATGACACTAACAAAGCAATTGTAGATTCAGCTTGCAATGGAATCTTGATGAGGAAAAGTGGTGAGGAGGCCATCGAACTATTTGAAGAACTCAGCGAGAACTCACAGCAATTCTCAACAAGGGGAAGAGGCCTTTCGAAAAAACAGGGAGTTTACGAAATTTCCAATAATAATAACATGCAACTAGAAATGGAAACCATGAACAAAAAGATTGATGTGCTTGTTAATGTGATTTCAACGTTGGGTGGCATAAAAAACCAACCAAAAGAAATTTGTGCAATTTGTTCTCATTCTGGTCATACAACTAATACATGTCCCATGTCTTCTTTCACAGATCAGGAGCACGCGAACTACGTTGGACAGGGAATGTACCCGCCCCAGAATAACCCATTCTCAAACACGTACAACCCAGGGTGGCGAAACAATCCAAATTTCTCATGGAGCAATAATCAAAACCATCAAGGCACTCAATTCGCACAAGGGCACGCGCAGCAATTCCAGAGTGGGAATGGGTTTGATCGGGCAGTGCAAGAACAGAAGAAGTTGGATTTCGAATCCACCGTTCTTCAATTACTCCAACAGCAACAGCAAACAAGCAACCAACAAGGGAAGGCCATTCAGAAATTAGAGATTCAAATTGGTCAAATTGCTAAGGAGTTAAGTGAAAGAAAAGCAGGAGAACTCCCATCACAAACCATACCAAACCCTAGAGGACAAGAACAGCTCCAATCGGTGACAACCCTAGAGGACAAGATTGAGTTTGAAATGTTTGATGCACCAAAATTACCACACGATGATCATGGATGTTATAATGTTGATGTGGTTCAGGAAATTTGTGACCAAACATTTCAGGAACATTGTGTTGATCCATTACAAGCAACAATTACACACCCTCTAATACTATCTCAAGTTGAACAGGAATATGATGATTGGAGGATTGCGGAGAAAATTCATACCCTTGGAAATGAAAAATCATATGCAGGTAAGTTTGCACATGTGTTTGAAAATCTTGTGTCTAATAATACTTTTGTTTCTTCTTTTACCAGGACACCAGATGTGGAGCTGAAGCTACTACATGAACACTTGAAGTATGAATATTTGGGGGAAAACCAGACATTACCTGTGACAGTTGCTGCAAAATTAAGGATGCGGGAAGAAGAGACATTGTTGAGAATATTGCAAGAACACAAAGGTGCATTAAGGTGGACCAATGCTGATAGGCTTATGTCAAGATGGTACGGTCCATAAATTGTTGCAAAGGTTTCTCCACATGGAGTGTTGGCGAAAAATCAAACGTTCAAGGTGAATGGGCATAGGGGGAAACCTTATAATAAGATGAGTTTTGAGCCGCGAGCCATTCAATACATTGCATAGACTCATCAAGTCCAGCTGAAGACAAGAAACACAGCGCTTATTGGGAGGCAACCCAATTTTTCAGGGGAGTACTTACACTCTCTATTTATTTATTTCTTTAATCATTTCTTATTTCTTTACTTTATTTTCTCTCCTTCAAACTGGGTGGTAACACATGCCTATTTTAAGTTTTTGTGCGAACATTGAGGACAATGTTCCATCTAAGTTTGGGGGTAGTTATTTACATTTGGAGTCTTCTGATTTTAACCATTCCAACATTGAATGATTTGAGCTCAGTTACTATAGGTAGAGAGTGGAGAACAAATATTAATTGTGGTCTTTATCCTTAAGAATGTTAATGACTTATCATATGGATCATACTTGAAACTTTTATTCATGTGGTCATGTCAATTCGACGAATTTCGATAGAGAATAGCAAGTTCAACTGTGAGTAAACTTAAATACACAAATTGTGAGTTTTGAGCCTTAATTATTTTGTTTGTGAGAGAATCATACACTTGAAGATTTCAGTTGACTGCATTCGTGAGGTGAACTAGAACTTGTTTTTGCTACTTTTCGAAACTTACTTTTGGTTTTTGCATAAAAACTTGGAAATGATTAAGGCACCTAAGATTTTATCACCAAAGACAAATAGCCTACCCAACATCAATTATTCACTAGTTGCCCCTTTGAAGCCTATAAAAGCCTTCTTTTTGTAAGACACATCATCCTTAACCATGCCTAGATGAATAGGTACCTTACCTATATCTATTGAGTTAGTAGAGCTAGAATTGTAAAAGAGATGTGGTATGTCAAGGTGAAGGGGAAGAAAATATAAAGTTGGAGGATTTGTCACAGAAAAAAAGAATGAAAAGTTATAAATTGTTGAGTTGTGGATGGGTGAAAGGTGTTGGTAGAAAAAAAAAAAAGTATAGGCCTGTAATAGGTGGCCTCAAAAAAAAAAAAAAAAAAAAAATCTCTTAGAACAATGCAAGTTGCTCTACTAATTCTTTAGAAATTTTGTATTCCTTTTTCCCTTCATTGTTTAAACCCTCACCCAAGGCCCCATTACAACCTATATAAGACCTTTTGATCCAAGTAGTTTGCAAATCAATGGTGTGAAGATGTAGTAGCAAAATCAAGCATATGGTTTCATCCAAGTAATGAAATTGTCACGAGATCTAATTTGAATGTCCCATGTCAATGAGAGCTATATTTCTTTGGGAGTGTATGCCATGGTGAGATTTTGGAGTTGAAATACAGTTGAGCTTGCTAAACTTAATCATGATTATGTTGCAGAGGCATTGGCCACTCTACTATTCTATATTCAAGTTGAGTATTCTTGTGAATAAGTGATTGACATTTGAATTAAAACTTTTTAGACCTATCTTAATGCTTGTTCTAAACTTGACAACAAAAGTAGTGAGTTCTCTGAGGTAAATGTTGAAAGGGTCAAGATGTTCAAGTGATGCTTGTAGTTTTAGTTTGCTTGAGGACAAGCAAAAGCTAAGTTTGGGGGTATTTGATGAACCCAATAATATTCACATTTAGGAGCAATAATCTTAGTGCAATTAGACATTTAAATGCTCTATATGTGGTATTTTACTCTTATTTTCTCTTTTCCATAGGAAACAGCCTAAAAGCAGCCAAACGAAGCAGATTCTAGACTAATACAGACTGAGAGGATGATATACAGGGAGCTGCAGAGCATAAGTCGACTGGTCTTCAAAGACAGTCGACTAAACAGAGGAGTATGAAATCACGAAGATGCGCAGTACAGTCGACTTACTCCAAAGACAGTGGACTTGACTAAGTAATTATGAATCTACAGATGTCTCGACACAGTCGACTGATTTCAAAACAAGTCGATTGGTATTCAGCGGAGTTAAAAGATAAAGATAGTTTAAGATCCAGCCTCAGCCAAATCCGAATCAAATGGAAATTATCCAAACCCAGGTTATCTGCAAATAACAACTCTCCAACAATCAAAGTTAAAGAACCGGGATTGGCAAGTAAAAAGATGGACTCAGTCCTATGCGTGAAGAGATAAGAAATCAGGAACTTGATATCTGCAGACGAGGACAAGAGAAACTATAATAAAGAGAGAATCATCTACCATCAAAAGTATCGATCGACAGCAAGCATCAAGATACCAGCATCAAAGAAAGAGGAGAACAAGTCGACTGCTGATTGGGCTCGATTTCAACATCATACAAATCATCATTCTTCTGTTCTTCCTTTACTTTTTATTTTTATTTTAGAGTCATGAATTCTATTTTATTAATCAATAAAGGTTGTAGTATGTGCAACTAATTTCATAGTTGGGTAGATTGAATCCGTAGTCATGTAATGCTTATATTCTTCTGAATGCTACTTTATTACTTATTGATTAAACCTGATTGTATTGGTATAGATTTATAATAGGAATCAAACTTGTTCAGAAGTTCTAAGAGCAGTCGACTAAGAGTGACAGCAAGTCGATTGCCATGCAGAACCTGAGATTTTCAAGTTTGCATATTATAAAAACTGAATCTGTTATATGAGCAAAGAGACGACCCGTATCTCATGCCCATAGCTTGTAACACAGGAATCTTTAGGGGTTCTTGGTTTAATCAACTTGAAGGATCTAGATCTGATACCAATTTCTAGAACTTTAAGTGTTTGTTCGTTTCCACTGTTTCTATGCTTCCTTTAAGTGCAACTTAGTAGATACCATGCTAAATACTTAAGGAAAGAAACGAATTAGAGTAGATACCATGCCTAATTCTTGGCCTAGGGAAACATTAACTTTAAGGAGTAGATACCATGCCCTTAAAGGAACAAACATGAGTGATCAGAGTAGTGTAGAAGGTGACTTAGCAATATTGACTACAGGTGGAAATCAAAGCCCAACTACTTTGATAGATATTCGTGACTCAAATTGTGATGCTACTTAATTTAGATTTTTATCTTTTCATTTCCTTTCAATCAGGACTTTTAGAACAAAACTTTATGATTTGCATTTTCTTTTGTTTTATTGATTAGTGAGTTAAGTACTACAATCTCTGTGGGATCGACCCTTGCTTGTCACTATGCTTCTATAAACGATTCGTACACTTGCGAGGTTTTAATTTGTGTCTAGTTTATCTATTTATTTAGGTCATCTAGATTGCACAACACCCGACAGTACCACTGGAGGACCTCTAACACAAAGGGGTGTAGAGGAAAGTGCAATCCGGCGTTCAGCGAGTCGTAGTCGAACACACACGTATCCGGCGACAGCTTGGAGTTCGCTCGCATCCCAGGGCCCGGGGAGGATCAGCTTGTATTCCGGAGGGATGGTGAACCCTTTTCTGATCCAGAGCAGGTCCTTCTCGGATAATACCGACGCAATCTCGTCCACCTCGGTAGTCAGGACCGGGCTGTTCTCCTCGTAGACTGCCGACCGACCTACGATCGCCTTCTTCAGAAGATCACCCTCGTATTGCCTGACTCCGACATGGCCGGACAGTACACTAGGGTACCAGCCCGACTCAGGGGCTCGCCTTTCGGTCTCCACGATCTCCTCGACTACAGGAGATCGGGCCACTGCCCTCTTCTTCTTCTTCTTCTTCACCTCGGCCACCGACGGCCCGACCACCTCTTTCCCCTTTCTTCGGATCTCCATTCGCCTCCTCACCTCGGCGCCGCTATCGCCCGAGTACGAGGCCTCACTCCCTGAGTCTACCCTTGACATCTCTAAAAAAGCTAAGGCAAGTAAACTGATCTTGATGTGACGTGGCCTTGAAGTGACGTTCACGGTCGGAATTAGTTTGTCGGAAATCGCCCGGCCCACATGACAGCTAACGCAACCGCCTTGAAGCTAAAATCGCCGCTAGCAGAGCACACAGAGAGTAAAAGTAAAAACTAGAGAGTGAAAGTGAGAATGAGCCAAGGGGTGAAGGGGGTGAGAATTTATAACCTCAAAGCGATGTTTGGGCTTCCTTGGGCATTTAAAGGCCCACTATGGGAAGGCTAAATGCCAAAGCAGAGACTCTTCAAATCGCTTAAGTCCATGACTCGGCCATCGGAGTGTCTAGCCGAGCTACCGAATAGCTTGGCTAAGCAACCAAACTACTGGGTTGAAGAACGATCCGCCGAACCCACGGTGGTCCTCGCCGTTCTAACCGAGCCGAGGTGCCGAGGTACCGACCTCCACATATGGAGAAAAATTCTGCCGAGGCTGAATCACCGTTGGATCGTTTCAAAATTCGTGTCAAATCTTGATGGACGGTTCAGATAGCGCCACGACCACAAAACGACAAAATAATGTTTTCTTGTGATCTGAACCCCATCCTCGTGATTCATGTCGTGATGGACGCTCAAGATCGCGCCACGTAGCTCGGCAGACCCTGACGCACCGAGCCAAACTCCAGAAGTAGCTGAGCCGAGGTGCCGAGGTACCGACCTCCACATATGGAGAAAAATTCTGCCGAGGCTGAATCACTGTTGGATCGTTTCGAAATTCGTGTCAAATCTTGATGGACGGTTCAGATAGCGCCACGACCACAAAGCGACAAAATAACGTTTTCTCGTGATCTGAACTCCGTCCTCGTGATTCACGCCGTGATGGATGCTCAGGATCGCGCCAAGCGTCCCTTCCGAGCTTCCTGCCGCTGGTGTGCATAGTCGAGCTACCGAACAGCTTGGCTAAGCAACCGAGCTACTGGGTCAAGAGGATGGCGACGGCCCAAGACAAGGACTCTTCAAAACACCTAACTCCATCCCTCGGCAATCAACACCTCGACGTACCACCGAACCGAGGTGCCGAGGTACCGACCTCCACATATGGAGAAAAATTCCGCCGAGGCCGAATCACCATCGGATCGTTCCAAAATTCGTATCAAAACTTGATGAACGGTTCAGATAGCGCCACGCCCACAAAACTACAAGATAACGTTTTCTCGTGATCTGAACCCCGTCCTCGTGATTCATGCCGTGATGGACGCTCAGGATCGCGCCACGTAGCTCGGCAGATCCTGAGCATGAACTGAGGTGCCTAGGAACCGACCCCCATATATGGAGAAAAATTCTGCCGACCCTCCTCGGCCATTGGATCTTGTCAAAAAACGTGCTCAACGTGATGGATAGCTCAGATCTTGCCACGTTCACTAAACGACAAGATAGCATTTTTTGGGGATCCGCACTGAGATGGACGCACAGGATCGCGCCACGTAGCTCGGAAGATCCCGACGCACCGAGCCGAGCTACTGAACAGCTGGGCTGGACCACCGAGCCACTAATATAGTAGACAAGGAATTGAGCTACCGGAGCGCTTAGCCGAGCTAACGAACAGCTTGGTCGAGCCTTCGAGCTACTAGGTCGAACCGAACATCCTGCCAGAGCACTTATTCGGCCTACAATGCCGAGCTGCCGAGCCGAGTGGACGAGGAACCGACCTCCACATATGGAAAAAAAAGAGGCCGACCCTCCTCAGCCGTTGGATCTTGTCAAAAAACGTGCTCAACGTGATGGACAGCCCAGATCTTGCCACGTTCACTAAATGACAAGATAGCATTTTTTGGGGATCCGCGCTGAGATGGACGCTCAGGATCGTGCCACGTAGCTCGGCAGATTCCGAGCCGAGGAGCCGAGCTGCCGACCCTCTCATACGAAGAAACTACCTGCCGAGGAACATGGATCGTCCGATCCCCCAGAAAATCGCGCTCGAAGCTGATGGAGGGCCCAGATCGCGACACGCCATAAATCGGTATTAAAAATGAGTTTTTATTTATTTTAATCGTTTTATTTATTAAAAAATTGCGAAAAAATTACTAAAAATTCGGGAAAATTAACTAAAAATTCAAGGAAATAATTATAAATTCGGGGGTATATTTTTGAGCCCCTGAACGAACAATTGTTGCCTAGAACGTGTTGTTAAGACCCCCGAACGACCGGTTAACACTTCGCAAAATTAAATAAATAATCCGAAGAAATAGATAAAAATCTCCAAACATCCAGAAAAGCTCAAGAGCAACTTAGAGTGCAACCAACTTGAAAAATCACCACACTACCTCCTTCAAAGATTCAAAACCTTCCATTTGGACTCCGATACAACTCCGCCAGCCATTAAAACAGTAAAACTACTCCTCAAAGGCTGATCAAACTCAGTCTTCGGGAGTGGGGGGCTCGTGATATGGCTAAAAATGGGGTTAAATGGAACCGTCCAAATCAGGCACGAATCTTGAAGCCCAGGGGTAAAGCGGTAATTTCACTTACAACCGGGTCTGAGACAGGGTACTGGATCTCCTCTCCAAAGATCCAATAACCTGCTAACAGATCTACCTCAACTAGGTACAGGGTCCCAACCCGAAACGAACCCAGTCCAGCGGGATAGAATTAGGGTTTCTGATTCAGCCAAATCAACGGCCCTGATTCGTATCTATCCTCTCACTGGGAATCAGGGATCACATTACTTATCTGATTACGAGGATTAGATCACAGGAATTACATTCCTAATCTGATCCCTAAGGCGACTATAAATACCCCCCATCCACCACCGTTATGAGGTAATCAATCTTTTGCCAATTTACGCTCTCTCATAATCATTCCTGATTACTGACTTGAGCGTCGGAGGGTGCGTCACCGGGATCAACCTCAGTGTCTCGCACTTTTTGCAGGTGAACGGCGGGAGTCAACGGTCAAACTCCGGCGGAACAGGTATCAGGTTTGCTATTCAAGTTTTCCAAGAATCTATAAAAACTATCTGTTTACCCCCACACCAGATTTAACGGTAACACCAATATACTGAAAGCCGACAGCCTAGTAAAACATGTGGACCGATGCTCACACAGAGTCTTACACGTCCGAGGCTACGTCTTCCTCTCAGCCTGTGCCAACGAGGGAACTCCGCACCCCAGATAAACTGGGTACTTCCTCCCAGCCGAAGCCAGGAGAGAAAAACTCCGCACCCCAAGTAAACTGGGTACTTCCTCGCGACAGCTGTCATCGAGGGTATAACCAAGGCCACAAGCCGATAGCTTGGACAATAAAACTCCGCACCCCAGATAAACTAGGTATTTCCTCCTAGCCGAAGTCAGGAGGGAAAAACTCCGCACCCCAAGCCAGGTCCTTGGGTATTAGGTGATCTAGCCCAAACCCCCAGGATTGCTGTAGGTACTGGTCAACAAAAATCCATTTGATATTAACATTAGTCATTTCATCTTTTCATCTCATAATATCAACACATACATCTTATCTTTCATTTCAAATACTAATCATATCTTTAACATCAACCACGTGAATTATTATCACATTTTATTAGCAAATACCATCTTATCTTTAATCTTACCATTTAAATGCATATCCGGTGTCCACGATATTAATTATCATACCATTATATCACATAGATGCATACACTTTGTCATTTAATCATATAACACCGCCATATCATCTTATTGTATAACAAGAATACCCAAGTTATTTATTTTACCACAACATCACGCATTATGAATACCATGTTATTTATTACCCCATTATATCATATATAGGCATACACCAGGTTATATCATTAATAAAAGAGTTACATTATGTTATTCCGTATCATAAGCGTAACCAATATATAATGCATCACATAATAATATCATATTATTGCCCATCAATTAATTTCGAACATAATTAAAATGTAAACATATACCCACTTACTAATCTCATCAATTATCACATCACAACTCATTATCACCTATATATATATCACAAACATACACCACATATGCGGGTTTCCAAGAAAAATGGCCACAATCACTTATTTCATCTAATTAAACCTCATAACAACCAATTATAGCATGCTAGCCCATACACAATGCTCCATGTAAATAAACTCACCTATAAGGGCCTATATGCCCCAAAACATGTACAAAACATGCATTACACATACACGGGTTTCCAGAACCTGACCACAATCACTAATTTCGTCTAATTACATCTCATAACATCCATCTATAGCATATTAGCCCATACCCAAGGCTTCACATATACCAAATCACCTATGTCGGCTTATATACCCAAAAACATGTACGGGGTAAAAATATGCATAAACCATTTAATATATTTGATTTTTATGCTTAAACACGTCACACTAATTCATAATATAGGTTTTATATACTCAAAATAGTTAATTTCACCAAACATCAAAAAAACCCATTTTCGGATCCTTAAAAATCCGTATTTTCCTTCAAAATCAACTTTTAGCATAACTTCTACGAAATATATCAAAAAGCCACGAAATTTGGCCACAACATAAAATATATGCAGATATAACATACTCACTTGACGGATCGAGCAAATGATATCCCACGTCCGCCCGGTAGCCAGTTGAAGTTCAACTTTTTTCACCTAAATGGAAAATTATAGAACCGATTAGCATAAAACTCAAAACTCGACCTACGAACCTCCAAATTCGAATCCGTCTTCACCCGCACGTCACAAACGACATAAGTAGACGAGCTACATCGATAGATTTCGAATTCGGGTCCCAATACAAAAACTCACTTATTGATCGGAAGCTTATTAATAAGAAAATTCTCTATCTCCTAATTTCTTTAATCTCTTCTTCCTAATTTCTCAAATTAGGGTTAATAATAATAATAAGACCCAATTACCCATCCGAATGTAACAAATTCTCAACTTAATCTCGCTCGGGCATTTCACCGAACACCCGGCGTGCATAATATACATACACTCTTTCTCATTCGATTTGATTGAGAATTAATCTTACAAAAATCATCCTAAATTCATATTAATACTTTCATAATATTCTACACCTTCATATGTATTTTCTACAATTATTAGAATCGAGTTTCCTACCCGACTTCATAAACCCTAAAATCCGAGTTTATGCCAAAATTAGAACTTCACATTTCCCTCATGATAATTCAAATCTTCAACTCCTAGTATGTTCTATGCGCTCTATCCACCTCACTACATCAATTTCTAATAAAAGAAATGAAAAACATACAATTTTATAAACTATCATTCAATTTCTTATACCTCCTTGAAGTCTTCTTGAAAAACCGACACTGCCACGAGGAAGAGCACCCATCACTTAGCTTACTCCTCAACTTAATTTGGAAATAGTAGAGAAATGAAGTGGATTTGGGTGGGGAAAGGCATGGCCGAAACGTGGGTTTCGGTCTTGGGGGTTTTGGTCGGGATTAGGAGAAGAAAGAAAGGAGGAGGAAGAAGAAATGGGAGGGGTTCTTTAAAAATAACTAAATAAATAATTAATTAATAATAGGAAATATTACATATAAGCCCCCTAGTCTCAAAAATATTTTAAATATACCCCCAACTTTATACTTCAATAATATGAACAATATAAAATACACTAAAGTTATCGTATAATAATCCCCCAGAATGATAAAATAAAATCAACCATATTTCTTCATATAAAATCACAACCCTTAACTCTATAACATTAATATCAATCTAACACAAATCTTGACACCAACATCAATATTTACAATAAAAATACACCAAATAAAATTCTCACCACTCCAGGAATATAAAAATGGGTAATTTTTTTTTTTGTTGGTATTTTACAAATTCGAGGTGTTACATAAGTATATGCAAGAGATTGTCAGACTTCGTGGGGTTCCAGTCAGTACTGTATCCGACAGGGATACGAGGTTCAAATCGCTATTTTGGAAGTCTTCAGAGTAGTCTGGGGAGTAAGTGGAAGTACAGTACAACTTTTCACCCTCAGACAGATGGACAGTCAGAGAGGACCATCCAAACTCTAGAGGACATGTTGAGGTCCTGTGTGCTACAATTTGGAGGTTCTTGGGAGGACCACTTGCATCTTGTAGAGTTATCGTACAACAACAGCTTTCAGGCTAGTCTTAAGGCTGCTCCATTCGAGGCACTCTATGGTCGCAAGTGTCGGTCGCCAGTGTGCTGGGATGACATTGGTGAGAGAAAATTGTTGGGCCCGGAGTTGATCACCAAGACGGTGGATGTTGTGAGTTTGATCAGGAAGCATCTTCAAGCCGCGCAAGACAGACAGAAGCGATGAGCTGATGTTCATTGTAGAGCCTTCGAGTTTGAGGTGGGAGACCATGTTTTCGAGCCCCAGGTTCATCAGACCATTTGACATCGTGTAACGAGTAGACAAGGTGGCCTATCGTCTTACATTGCCCCCGACTTTATCTGGAGTGCACGACGTCTTCCATGTCTCGCAACTGAGAAAGTATATCCGTGATGAGAGCCACGTGATTGACTATTAGGAGTTATCTGTGAGGCCGAATTTGTCTTGTGAGATCCTGCCAGTTGCTATTGTAGATCGACGGGAGAAGGTTTTGAAAAACAAGGTGATCAAGCTTGTTCGTGCTTCTTGGAATCCTCACTCGCCGGGTGAGTCGACTTGGGAACTGGAGGAGGACATCCAGCGGAGGTTCCCTCATTTATTTGTGTAGCACTTGTTTTGTTGTTTTTGTTTTTGCTATTGTATTTTTTTCCTTTTCTCTTGGGGTTACCCTATGTACTTTTGGTCGAATTTCGAGGACGAAATTCTATTTTTTTAGGTGGGTAGGTATTGTAACCCCTATTGCTCATTATTTGTATTTTTAATTATATTTAATAAAATCCTTGATTTTTTTTTTGGTTGTATTTATTTTCATTTCTTTGTATGGTGTGTTGTGTTCCTCTCTCTTGTGATTCATTCTCTATTTGATTCAGCTTTTTATCCTCTTTATTGATCTACAATTTGTTCTTGATCTCGTCTATTGTTTAAACCTATTTTATGGCTTAATTGTCTCTTATTGGATTCTTTTCTCCCTATTGGATACTACCTAGTTCACCCAAACACATATTGTCCCTATATAAACGCCCTAATTGAACCTTAACCGTAATTATCAAACCTTAATCCTATTCTCTCTCCCTCTCTAGCCGTCACCCTCATCTCTTCCCATCTCCCCCTCTCGACCCTGCCTCCTTGTTGTCGTCGACTCCGATGCCGGCAGACACCCCCAACCACCGCAGCGCCCCTCTCCTCCTTCGCTCATCCGCTGCGTCACCCCCACCCCGTGCTTCCCTGTCCTTGCTGTAGCACCGTGACCGCCGCTCACCACTGGGCAGTGCCGCCCCTCGCGCTATCTTTGCCGTCATCGTTTCCCTGTGAAGCGCCGTCGACGCCCCAGGCTGCAGCCGCCGCTCTTGCTGTTCGGTTGCTGCTGTCTCTTTGTGTTTGTGTGCATACGTCGTGTGCACGTGATCCGGTGGTGTGATTCTCGTTCTCGTTTTTCGTTCGTTGTGTTCGTTGTTCGGGATCCGTTCCCGTTATTCTGTTCTTCGTTCTGTCGTCTTCGTATCAGGCAAGTGGCTTGTATGTTTTCTTTTTGTCATACAAGTTAATACCATAAGTAATCTAGTATGAAAATATTTGTACTCTCATGATGATCCTATTTTGTTAGTTTAACCGTTGACATCATCTATTGATCATGAGTAGTTACAATAATTGACACCCGTTGCATGAAAATAATTAGATTAGTGGACATCTTGACTGTATATTTTTTGTGACACATTGTGTGCTGTAGATGACTGTTACGTAGATGTTGTTGGATGTATTATCCCATTATAGACTATCTATACACATGCCAGGCTGATTTGAGTAACCCACATATCCCATGCTTTGTATGACATCTTAGATTGGACCGTTTGTAGTTAAGTTGTTTGATAAAATGCTTAAAAGAACTTTTGTTCACTGCTGTCCTATTTTGTACAGTAATTTCGACCTTATTAACATCAGTAAAATAAATAAGTTTGTGAACGTTGATTGTAGCCTTTGTTTTCTAGTTTTCAGAACTTTTGATGAATCTGAATTCTGATTTTTGATGCATAAGTTATTGCCGTTTTACTGCAGTCATATCGTATATTCCAGATTCTAAACGATATGTATTCTGTATGGAATTTTATTTTAAAACTGATATTAAAAGTAGAATTTGAACTCTATATTTTGCTGAGTATGTTTAGATATGAGTGGGAGAAATACATAATTTTTGTGAAATTAATTAATGACTTTTGTATCTCATTTCATGCTTATAAAACCAATCGATATATTTTCAAACATCATGCTGTTCAGTATAGAATTATATTTTCAACCTGATTCTATTCGTTTTTTATGAAAACTTTATAAATATGAACTGTAATCTTATTTTGTCTATATTATCACCCTTTTAACGGATCTGGATTTCAAATTATATTTTATGAATTATCTCTGTTGTGGCACTGCTGTGTTTGAACTTTCAGAATTGAGATTTTGTTGTATTACTCTATTTTTCCAATTTTGTTGACCATACTATCTGTAATATAAATTCATGATATTTTATATTTTGAAACTAGATATGTTAGGGAATCTTCCAGATTTTCCTCAGATTTAATTATGATGATTTTAAACTCTTTCATGCTTATAAACAAGATTTTGCATTTTCTAGCTGAACTCGATTTTTGTATTAAATGCTGTTTTCAACCCTATTTTTGTGGCTGATATGTGACATATATATGTACTGAAATCGGAAGAGAGTCTAGTTTCTAAATTTTCTGACGAATCTGGATTTGCTATTCTGTAGCAATGAGAATCTCAGATTTGGTACAGTATTGTCTTGCTGTCCAGAACTGAAAAATGTTGTTTTGATTATTATGAGTTGTTTTTATCAACCGTTGCAATCACTATTTCATCTTAGACTTAATTCCTGTTCTTGCCATGTCTTTGGCCTGTTTGTATTCATTCACACATGTTTAGTAATAATAAAAGAAATCAAGCCAGAGTTTTTAAGGGAAAAGACCGAGTAGTGGACAATATAGAAATACATATTCAAAAGGGACTCATTTTCCCACTGTTTACTGTGGTACCTACTGTTTATCTCTGGATGCATGAGGGCATGATCCATAACACTGTTTGTTATTACTGTTACTGTTTGTCTGAATATATTTCTCTATAGAAGTTCCGCTACAAAATCTTAAAATGATATTGTTTGTTATAGCAACCATGTGGTAAAATCTGGGACGCATGAAGTGTTACCTAGTTAGTAATGAACACTAGACAAAATAATAACTGTTTACTCTGTCACATCCTGTTACAGTTACCATGGACTTTACTGTTACTGTTGATTACTGCTACCGTTGGCACGCTGTTATTGTTGATCCTTACTGTTACAGTTATGCTTCTCCTGTTATCACTGCACTGCTTACTGTCATTTGTAGACTGCTATATTTTCTACCTTCTCCATGTTAGTATTATCTATTTAGTTTAGTTTTTTCCTTCATTTTCCTACTTGTATTGCTTACGACCCGAACTTGCATCTAACGGGCGTTATATTTTTCCTGTTTTCCTATTTTCCTTGTAATTGCCATATGAGCAGGTTTTGCTGATCAATTGCCTATTAGAGTTGGTGAGCCAAAGTTTTGAGCTGCGCAATTGAAATAATTTGCTTAAATGTTTTGATGAACTATTTTATTTCATGAACTGTATTGAGACTTGTATTTGGGCTATTGTCCCAGGATTATTGTTTTGTTTCGGATCTAGTATTTGTTGGAACATTTATTATTGATGCAATAAATACTATTGACTTATGAGTGTTTTTGCATGACTGGTTGGAGTATACTGTTATATCTACTGTTATAATGAGTCAAGCAGACCCGTACAGCTTATGTATGGTAAAAATTATCTGCTGGACTTAGTCGCGTACCGTATTCCGTATTCCTTTTGGAAAGCGGGGCGTGACACACGATAACTACGATATTACTTGGAAAATAAATTGGGCTCAAACAGATCCCCAAAGAACCACACCAAATAGTTGTTGTCGTCGCTGTCGGTCGACTGCTCAAAAGAGCAGTCGACTTTACCAGTCGAGCCCCAACCAGTTGGTTGCAGTCAACTGCAATATATTGCAGTCGACTGTCAACTTCTAAACAATCAAAACACAACAACTCTTTTATTTCGAACCTCTTCTCGCTGCGCTTTATTCTCTTCACATCGAACCCAATACGCAAGACACAAACCCAACGATTGCTTGATTAGTAACAAGATACCTAATAAAATAGCTACTCTCAACACTTCACTTTTGGCTTGAATATTTACATATAATTTGAATCTTCACTTCAAGTGTTGAAACTCTTTTATTTGAAGCTTTAGCATGCCCATCCTCTAATAGCAGCCATAATTCCATCCAACCTCCCCTAATGGCTCAAAAACAAAACCTATACGCTTAATCAGAGTCATTAGAACCAAAAATCATATTTGTCAAACCTCAAAGCATTAACATAGAAGGTGGGTTCAATATGTTCGTCCATTAAGATGCTCTGGGATCAAATTAAGAGTCCAAGCTGACTAAGCTATCATACTCAAATTCGATTTTTAAGATTATGCTATTATCCTTTTTAACTTTGTAGACTTCAGTCTTACAACAATTTGATATTTTCTTGAAAGAAAGTTTTAATTAATCTTTTAGGATTAGAGGTTATGCAGGTACTTAGAGCATCCACAGTCGTTTTCTATTTCTCCCATTTTCCCATATTATAGCAAACGATGCGCTGCACTCGTTTGCTATATATGTCATTTTTTCCATTCCTCTCAAATCTGTTTCTCAAATTTGAGAAACGAAAGTAAGAATTCTCAAATATAGAAGACGGGGAATCATATACCGTCCGAAGGAATTCCGAATTTTTTTTATTTAAAAAAGGGTCGGACGGGGAATGATACCCCGTCCTTCCCTTTTAAAATATTGTTTTTTTTGGAAAAAAACCCCAGACGGGGAATCATCTCCCGGACGGGAGATGATAGCCCGTCCAGGGAAGTTTTCCCTTTTTTTTTTTTTTTTTTTTTTTTCTTCCTTTTTTGGGTTTGTTTTTCCCAATTTGCCCTTCAACAGATATAAACGAATTTAAAAGTCCAGGGGTAATTTGGTCTTTTGCCAAATGAGAAAAATTTGAGAAACGACGACTGCACGATACTCTCCTATATGCTATTACTGTAGCTGCCATATTTTGGCAAATGAGAAAAACGACTGTGGATGCTCTTAGCCAACTAGTATAATCTCTACTATTTTAATGGGAGAGTTGGGGGTTGTAACAAACAAACGCTAACTTTGTAACTATATAAACACGTATAATCCATGTTCAAACTATATTTAAAAAATATAAATGTACACCACACGTATAGCCCAAATCAAAACAATCAAATAAACTATTTTTTTTCTTACTCAATATATATTCATTTAATTTGATAATTTTATTTTTTTAGGCTTGCATCGAAGTATATTATACTAGTGTATATAATGTATGTGTTTTACATTTTGAAACAAATGGCTCTCACAAAAAAAATACATGGGGATGTGGGCATAATCCACCTTTTCTTTTAAAATTTGTACACTGCATATTTCAATTATCTAGTAGGATAAAAGTATACATATTACAGAGGATAAATAGAGATTAGTGATGCATCTTTCATAATACTGTTGAATTTAGACAAATCCAAATTCCCAAGTGTTAAAATGTTTGTTTCCTCTGTATTCCAGTTGGGGTTTTTCCATACCCACATCCAAAATCTTTACTCACCCGAAATTTTAATATTTCCATATTACTACCTCAAATCAATAAAAAAAACACCTGATATTTAAAAATAATATTTTGTCCTTTTGTCCTTTTGTTTTTTATTTTTTAATTCTCCATTAAATCAATTGAAGAACACAAAGAGAACCTAGCATCCCATTTCAATTTCTTCAAATCTCTTGGAAAATACATTCTTATAACCATTAAGCTTCAATTTCTTCAAATCTCCTGGAAAACATATCCTAATAACCATTAAACTTCTATTTTCTTCAAAATTTTCTCAACAAAAAATCTTGGGTTCTTATTTCTATCAAATCTTTTGTGACAATTTGAATACTAATAAGTTGGATTATGGTATTTATTAAAAAAAATATTCATTGACGGGGAGTTGGAGAAGCTAGATTATAATTGTATTGTTGGGAGATGCAAATATTAATGAGACATTAGTGAAGAAATTAATAATATTACTGGAGGAATTGAATAATATGATAAAACAAAAAAAAAGAGCTTTAAACAAGGAAGATGGTTGGATTTAGGTTAGTTTAGGGATTAAAATATATTTTTATCAGGTTATGACCCAATAAGAAGAATATTCAAATTATATTCCTATTGTTATAAAATGTAAGAAATATTGGGAGAATAGATAAAATAGTAATCCCCAAAAACTTATATCTCATTCATGTTCATAAGCCCTCCATTAATCGGCTTGTATGACATAAGTAAATAATCATTTACAACATATGTTACAAAACTCTTCATATGATGGATGTAAATGAGTATTTGGAGCTTATGTTACAAGACTCTTCACATGATGGATGTAAATGAGTGTTTATAGTGGTCATCAACTATAATGTATTTACAACACTCCCCCTTAGATGTCCACTATATATGGTTCATGCCTCATTAAAAATCTTGCCAGGAAAATCTAATAGGATAAAACCTTATTAAAGGGGGAAAAAAAGTACATATCCATGTGAGATGTTGACGAGCGTGTGACACTTGCCAAAAAAAACCAAGTGGAACAAAAACTTGGACGAAGGAAAAAGAGTATAGTGTGAAATATATTATTTATGGCATGCTCCCTTTGGCAAAATATCCTTAAGCTGACACATTCCAATATTGTAGGCCATCTTTTGGAATATTATAGTAAGTAGTGCTTTAGTGAATGTAACCCCTGTTCCCGTATATATGTATTTTTTCGTGTATTATCTGAGTTTGAGTTCTTTATAAAATTTTCCGTTTTCTTAAATTCATGTTATTTCAAAATATTTTGTATCTTCTGTTAAAATCCATTTCTTTTCATTAATTGTATGTATTGTTATTTTCAAACGATTTTTATATTGTAATACAAACTCTATTAATGTTGTTATTATTATTATTATTATTATTATTATTATTATTATTATTATTATTATTATTATGATTATTGTTATTATTGTCATTATTGTTATTATTATTATTACCTTTGATTGCTAATTTAAAAATCTATTTCTATTGTTAATCGTATTTGCAGTTATTTTCAAATAGTTTTCATATAATCCTATTTTTACATATGACCTTGTTATTGTTATTGTTATTATTATTATTATTATTATTATTATTACTATAAAATCCTATTGTATCTGTTAATATTTGAGTATTAACTCAGTGTATACTATTTGATTCATCGTGCTATTGTATTACTATTTATTATAATTGATTTAATTATTTACTTTCAATCTAAATCCTAATTTGTATATTTCAGGATTTTATAACCCAAAAACCCAATTCCCAATTTCCTATTGGATCATCTACCCCTGATCACTAGCTCCACCGTCGACCGCCATTGCCATCACCCTCCTCATCTCCTTTGTTTCCTCTCTGAAAACAGAGCACCACCACCTTCCCTCCATTCCACCGTCGCCCTGCCGTCGAGCTACCCTCGACGCTGCAGCCCTCCCTTCTACCATTGCTACCGAACCTTCAAGTCCACCTTGTCTTCTTCCTCCGCTCCTACCGCAACCCATCAACCCTCTATTGTTTTGACCTAAGCACCCTAACCGCCAACCCTTTCCTCTCCCCTGGCTACTATTCATTGTCCCCTACCTCCGAAACCCTCCATCTCCCCGTCGCTCCTCGACCACCTTCCCCACTCGTAATCTACCTCGCATCTCAGCTGAACCCCCTCCATCGTCTTCCCCAGTGGTCGAGCCCCTCGTCGTCGCTCCACCCTCCGAGCGTCCCTCGACTGCTCCTCCTCTCTTCCTCTGTTTTCTCCCCAAAAACAGAGCAGCCATCTCCTCGTCGAGCCATTGCAGTCACCTTCAACCTGAGCCCCTCCACCTTGTCCCATCATCTTCTCCGTCGAACTCATCTCCTCTACGTCGACGCCCATCACTCACCACCTCTGCCCTTCGTGTGTTCCGGCCATCGTCGTCCAGTCCGCTGCCTCTGCCATTACCAGTCGCCGCCTTCCTCCACCGATGCCAGCACACCACCTAGCTTTCCTCCTTCCTTACTCTCCTGTTTTCCCTGAAACAGAGCTTCCCTACTGTCTCCATCTACTGCAACCGATGAGGCCCCGCAGCTCCTCGTCCACTCGCCAAGCTGCCCTGGCGCTCCTCGCCATCAGCCTCGCACCGCCCTCACCATCGCGAACTAGTCGCCGTCGACCCCAGAATGCTAGCGTCGCCCCCCGTCGCTGAAGCCAGTGCCATTGTTGTTGATGTTGGTTTTGATGGCTTTGAATCTCAGCCGTTCGATCCCCATCGTGATTGTGATCTTTGATCTCTTGATCTCCGCCGTCCGATCCGATCGTGATCATCTTCATCAGAGCGATCTCAGCCATCGATTTTCTTGATCTTGATCGCCATCAAGATCCGCGCCGATCCGATCCATCCGATCTCGATCGTCGATCAATGCCCTTATCCAATCAAGGCAAGTATCTTCTTGTACAATTCGTTGTTCTAGTACAAGTTTTTATTTGAAAATACCGCAAGTAGATTGTAGTTGTGACTCCCCTTTGACTTATCATTTGATGATCTTATTATACTTGTTGCCGTCCTTAACAACTCCATGATCATAAGAGTTACAATCTTTCGTTGATATATTCGTTTCACAACTTGTTGGATATATTTTATCATATAATTATTTGAACACATGAAATTAAAAACCACCTTGACTTATAGATGTGTGTTGTATGATGCATGTGGTGATTTTACTTCCTTTTGAGTTGACAAATAAATGTGACTTGCTGATTTGATACCTATTACACATTGATTTGTATCACACATTAATCTAGACTCATATTGGTTAATAATCATGACACTTTTTATATTAAAAAAAACCATCTATGTTGTTGTTCCTATTTTTGCTTGCTGTTTCGACTCTGATAACATCAGAATCTGGACTTGAATTCTAAATAAGAAATGTAGTCCCAGATGTCTAGTTTACTAACCTTTTGACAGAATTGAATTCTAAGTTATAGTTTGTGATCTATCGCAGTTTTACTGCTGTTGTATCGTAGAATTCCAGATTTATAAATTTGCTGCATCACTTTAATTTACAATTAAATTAACCATGATGCCTGTAAGATAATGACTTGAAATTTTGCATGCTAATACTAGACACACTAGAGAAAGTTTCCTAATTTTTTTGAAATTAATTAATGAAGTTTCAGACCTGTTTCATATTTATAAACACAATTTTACAAATTCTGGCTGAACACGAATTCTGTATAGTTTGTTGTTTTGACACTTGTTGCTACGACTTTTATGTATCTTGTTTATATGTGCTGGATTCAGCAGAAAGTTTAGTTTCTAGATTTTCTGACGGATCTAGATTTGTATTCTTGTAGCAACGGAAATCTCAGTTTTGGTGCAGCAACGTCATGCTGTCCAGACAGAATTGGAATTCTCGCCATTCTTGATAATTTTAATTTGTTTTGACCTTCGAATATGCCTTCTAACTATCTTAAACTTGTTCCCTGTTCTTGATCATGTTTACTTGCCCTGTTTCGCACACTTTCATGATTGTCTTGATAATAATAATAAATAATAAGTTGGGGTTAAGAGAAAAACCTTAGTAGTTGACAATATAGATAAGTGTACTCGGAAGGGGGCCATATTTCCCACTTAATACTTGTTTCATGAACTAGTTATATGATTATTCGATTCATGAACTCGCTATTATTGATTCATGAACTAGTATATTATTATTCAATTCATGGACTGGTTATATTAACACTTGATTCAAGGACTAGTATATTATTATTTGATTCATGACTTGTCATGTTATTACTTGACATATGAACTAGTTATATGATTACCCGATTCATGAACATGCTTGCTTGATACTTGATCTCTGAGTACACCGCCCTATAAAATCCACCACTAGGCCTAAACTTAACTGTTTGTAAGTAGCAACCATGTGGTAAATAAATGGGATGCATGAAGTACTACCTAGATAGAATTAAACAATAGACTTAAGAATAACTTGTCACTTGGACACACTTATTACTTAATACTTGTTATGTGATACTTGTTACGTGATACTTGTTACTTGGTACTTGATACAACTACATGCTCATTTGTTACTTATTCCTACTACTTGTATTTATTACCCGATCCTGTTACTTGATTTGTTTCACTTGCTAACTAGTCTCTTGAACTTCACTACTTGTTGCATCCTTATCATATCATGTTGTATATTCTTGATTCCAAATCTTGTTTCATACTTTCTTGCACTTATTTTCATACACTTGCTTGTACTACTTGCGGCCCGAACTTGCACTAAGAGCGTCTGTCTTTGTTTCTCTATTTTTTTCCTTCTATATATCTATATACAGACTTTGGAGACGAGTTGCCTGCTGAAGTTGGTGAGCAAACCTTCTAAGCTTCGCTTGGAAAAACTTGCTTCAGTTATTTGTATTTGAGTTATTTATTTCTTGTTGCTATTTAAAACTTGTAACGGGCCTGTAGTCCCGATGTTTTTACTTTTGATCCAGATCTTGAATTTATTTGGGATATGTATATTTGTTTCAAATGTTTTCTGTTGATTAATAAATTATTCAAGCATGCGTGGTTGAATATATTTTTTCTATATTTCTTGTTATGATGTTGAGTCGATCCTACAGCTTATGAATGATGAAAATCATTCACTGGGCTTTGTCACGTACTCGTATTCCGTATTTCTTTTGGGAAGCGGGGCGTGACAATGAATAAATCTGTGTAGTTGTTGTTTGACTGTATCTTCTGAACATCTATGTTATCATACTTCTGAAGCTTGTGTGAAATTTTTTTAGTGAAATATCTTTGGTCCTGATACCGTTGATATAGCTGTTTTAAATTTGTGCAATACAAGCAGCGTTATCTTCATACAACATTGTTGGCATGTCCTTGATGAAAGATTATCTACATGTTTCTCAAATATGATGTATCATGGATCTTAACCACATGCATTCGCGGCTTACTTCATGTAAAGCTAGAATTTCTGAATGGTTTGAAGAGGTAGCCGTTAAAGTTTGCTTTACTGACCTCCATGATAAAGCAGTACCACTACAAGTGAATACATATCCTATTTCTGATATGCCCTTATGTGGTTCAGAAAGATAACCAACATCAGCATAGCCAACTACTTGTGGCGATGACCCATTTGAATAGAATATGCTTATATCAGTTGTTAACGCAATACATGTTTGATCTCATTCCAATGCCTACGAGTATGTGCAGAAATATATCTTGCTAGTAAATTGAAAGAAACGGCTATGTCAGGCTGTGTACTATTTGCAAGATACATTACAGCTCCAATTGCACTCAAATATGGTTCTTCAGGGCCAACTAGTTCTTCATTATTATCTTGGGGAAACAGATATTTCTTCACATCAAGTGACTAGACAACTATAGGCCTACTCAATTGATGAGCTTTATCCATATAAAATCTTTTGAGAACATTATCTGTATATGTTGGTTGATGGATAAAAATTCCATTTGGTAAATGTTCGATCTGCAGTCCGAAACAAAATATTATCTTTCCAAGATTTTTCATTTCAAACTCTTTTATTAAATATGTTGTTGTCTTTGTAAGCTTTTGAGGAGTTCCAACAAGATTTAAATCTTCTACATATACAATAATGACAAATCCATTTCCAGCTCTTTCAATGAAAACACATGGACAAATAAAACCATTTTTTTATCCTTCTTGTAAGAGATATTCACTTAAACGATTATACCACATTCGTCCAGATTGAATTAATCCATACAAAAATCTTTGTAATTTGATAAAATATTACTCATGAGATTTTAGATTATTTGCTTCAGGCACTTTAAATCCTTCAAGATTTTTCATATGAATATCACTGTTAAGTCACTACACCACAAAACCCATTCCCCGACATTTTTTTCCCTTCCCCGGAGTTTTTAAATGCCAGGGCAATTACTATCGACGTTTCTGAGAAAGCTGGTAGAAACACTAGGGTGGGAGGCGTCACGGTAGGTCTGGGGTCTACCTCGCGTATTTTAAAAACGACGGTGTAGACCCTAACCTACCCTGGCATTTGAAAAACGCCGCGGTAGTGGTAATTTTAATTTGTTTTTTGTTTTTTCCGAAATAATAGCTATCCTGGCGTTTTTACAAAAAAACGTCGAGATAGCCTTTTTTAGAAAATAATATATATATATAAGAAGATTCAAAGACGATATAACATACAAACAACTCGGAATTTGTAAGAAAACAAATCAATATATTTGATATCCTCAAAGTATCAATTTGCAAGAATATAAGTACATTATTCGAATATTGCCATATATAAAATGAACTTGAAATTGAGATCAATCTTAAAAATAGTGTAAACTTAAAAATTTATAAGTATCTATACAGAGATCCACCTCTAGTCCTCTACCCATCAAGAATCCCCCTATATGGGCAAATTTATCGATGTGTAGCAATATCCCAACAACCAAATTTATTAGATTGATGACTAGAAATGTTAACAGGGCTGCTACCATAAAAGGCTCAAATCAATCAATCGAAGGAAAGTTAAATCAAATACAAAGTACCTATTAAGTATATTTTTTTTGTTAAATATCATAATGAAAACAAAAACTGAATACCAAGTATAGTCCAAGCAAATGGTAATAAAAATTATCATCTTATGTATAACATAAACACGAAATATTTGAATCTATCTCTGCTGTGAAGTTTTTTTTTGACAATTTCAAATTTGGAACTGCATCATTTCATCATATGCAGATATATAAGAAGCCCCACAAGCAAATAGCAATGGCAATTGGCAAATGCAAGCATGGTTTAAGTTTTATGCTTACCTTAAGTCAATATATATTTTGATGTCTGGTTTTCATTGTGGCCATCATCACTCCTTTCCAGCAAAATGAGATTTTCAATGGAGCTCAAAGATCAACAAATGATTTGAAATCCTTTTACAAAAAACGGCAAACATGATATCAACCCTACCTTATTTAGTGTCAAATTCATAGTCAGGAATAATCACGGTAACTGGTATCATCAATTAACACACATCATTGATGATACCAGTTAGCTGAATGTTACATATATGGGTAACAAGCCTATGTAGAAGCCATGATTAGTGCAACTACATATATATAGTAGCCTGCTAGTTAATTTTAGATGTCGTTTTCAATGTTGCCAAAATAAAATTAATTAAAACTACAACAATACTTAAAATATTTCTACAATTTAGATACACCACATATAGATTACAGTAATAGTCGAGCCAAATTTATCAAAAGCATTTTCAAAAACACCTTCCATGCCACTAGAAAAGGCAGAGAATGGAGATGCTGTATACAGGCATCGAACAGTTGATGAGTAAATCACATTTTAGAAAATAAGTACCAGGTATATAGTTTTTCAAGTGTTTCCTATTCCTACAAGGTGTTTGATATGCAATACTGAACCATATACTGCAATTATAAAAATAGATTAGATGAATAAAAAAGTATCAGAATTTTTTCTAAATATCATCTTCACTTTCCTAGCCATTTCGAACTTCCCATACTTCTGCATGGCTTCACTTCTCGGTGGTTCTTAGATTCAGGCCTGTGCAACAGATGATGCAGTACACAAGTTTGCAACTAGAGTTCAGAAAACAAGGATATTATACTTTTTGGAGGGGAGAAAAATGTAACTGCTAGATAACATCAATTATCATTTGAGCAACTCACCACACAGTGATGTGATAACCTGCTTTTGCATCAATTCTTTCTGCTTCAATAAAACTTGTTCATGCATATTCTTCTTTGGCAGAAAGCAAAGTTGCATCTGAGAGTGCAATAAGTGCAGTCAGTCAAAAATGCATGTTGTGCATTGTCATCTGCAACCTATAAATTGATCAATGATGCATGACAGGAACGCTGAATATAAGGCAATAAATAGAAATGAAGATTTACCTATCATGATTACTTATAGATGTTTCTCACAATCTTGCAGGGTTCATACAGCACATATAGGATGTGTTTTCTATCGTAACCCAGTACTAGATCCACGGACAATGATTTAGTCAAGCAAATCTCTCAATAGCATATTCACAAATACCTTATGTTGTCCATAAATAAGCAGAAAATCAATAATCCAAGATAACTCGCCACTGTTTTGTAACCTTATATCAATTCACCAAAATGTTACTCAGAATGCATCCAAGTATTAATTTAGTCAATTACTCAACAACACTCTCATATATGAAGTGGCAAATATTATTCAAATAGAATTTCTCACAGTGCAAGCTATTCACTACACACTCATAGTGTTTCTACACTCTGAAAGAAAAAAACATATTTAAACTGTAACTTAAATACTAGACAATTTATTCAAACTCTGTTTGCGATAGAATTATACTTTAAGATATGGATTGTGATGATAATTGCCAATTACTAATAATCATCTTGATATGGCTAAAAATGGGGTTTAATCGGAACCGTCCAAATCAGGCGCGAATCTTGAAGCCCAGGGGCGAAACAGTAATTTCACCTGCCAATGGGTCTGAAATGGGTACTGGATCTCTTCATCAAAGATCCAATAACTCACGAACGGATCCATCTCAATCGGGTGCGGGTTTCAACCAGCAGAAAACCCGATCCAGAGGGATAGGATCAGGATCCCTGATTAATACTAATCAACGACCCTGATTCACATCTATCCTTTCACTGAGGATTATGGTTTACATTCCTTATCTGATTACGGGGATTATATTCCTTATCAGATCACGGGGATTACATTCCTAATCTGATCCCTAAGACGCCTATAAATATCCCCCATCCATTTCCATTAAGAGGTAATCAATCTTTTGCCAAGTTTTTACGCTCTTTCATGATCTTCCCTGATTACTGACTTGAGCGTCGGAGGGTGCGTCACCGGGAACAACCCCGGTGTCTCGCACTTTTTGCAGGTGAACAGCGGGAGTCAACGGTCAAACTCCGGCAGAACAGGTTTCAAGTTTGCTATTCAAGTTTTCCAAGAATCCACAAATACTATCTGTTTGCCCTCACACCAGATTTAGCGGTAACAGATTGGCGCCGTCTGTGGGAATCAAACGAATAGCAGCCTCCCCCCTTCCCGTTGGTCAGACCTTCTCCGGCCATGCCTCCTAGGAAAGCCAGATCAAGAGGGTCCAACCGAGGACCCAACCCTGATCAGCAACAAGAAATTCCCACCCAGCCCGCTCCGCAGCAGGGGCAACTTCCTCCTCCAGCAGAAGACCCACTCCAACAGGACCTGCCTCCTCCTCAGAATCAACCACATCCAAAGGGTCTCAACCCACAGAAACAACCTCTCCACCAGGACCATGTCTCAATCCACAATGCCTCTACGGACTCTATGGCCTCCCACAATCCCCGAGCTTCCGACTTCCACCAAAAGTCCCCAATCGGCAGAAGGATGAGGATCTTCGCCACCGTCTGGATGAAAAGCGGGCCCGAGAGGGAGCCTCCCGCCAACAACGTCCGGATGAGCGATCTCCTCACCGCCGAGACTACAGAAGGTCCCCTATCCGAAGGGGGCGGAGAGAGTCTCCCGAGCATCAAATAAGAAGACTGCATTCTCCTGCCGGTCGGCAACATCCTAGGAACGATGAGGCACCCATCACCCGTGCCGAGTTCCAGCAGTTCCAGACAACCATCCTACAAGCTCTCAACCTCCGTCCCAACAACACCAATGCTCCAAGGATTCCCACCCCCCCTCGGGTCCGAAGTCCTCGCCAGCGGTCCCTAACTCCTCCACAAGCTCCTAGCAACCCCCGCTACATACCAAGTCCTCGCCGCTCCAGGAGCTACCGTCGTCGTAGCCCCCGCTCTCCCTCGTACGAAGATGAGTCTAGAGGCTCCCCGGATTACCGTCGAAGGGATGACGCGGTCTATCGCCGTCTCCATGAGATGGAGAGGCGCTTGGGTCAGTTAGACCGAGAAGAAGAGCTTAGAGGAAGAACCCTCCGTCCTAGTAGACCTCCTTTTTCCCGAACCATAATGGATGCACCCGTACCAATCGGCTTTAAGCCTCCTCAATTCGAGACCTATTCCGGGGAGACTGACCCCGTTGACCACATCGAAAGCTTCAAGACCCTCATGCTCATCCACCAAGCTTCCGATGCTCTGCTATGCAAGACCTTCCCCGCAACTCTCAAGGGTCCGGCTCCAGAATGGTACTCTCGCCTTGCCCCATCTTCAATATTCTCCTTCAAGCAATTTGAGACCCTCTTCGTCACCCACTTAGTAAGTAGTCGCCGAACTGAAAAGACCAGCATCTCGCTACTGTACCTCCACCAGAAGAAGGGTGAAAAGCTGAGAGACTATGTGAAAAGGTTCACAGCTGAAGCCAGGTCCATAGCATCCCTCGACCAGTCGGTCGCTGCAGCAGCATTTCAATCCAATGTCCTCAACTCCAGCCTCCGCTCCTCCCTCGCCAAGAAACCCCCACAGAACTTCTCTGACCTCCTCCTCCGGAGCGAAAAGTATATTCGGGCCGAAGAAGCTGAGCACCGCCCCAACTTGGAGGGGTCTTCCTCCTGGTTTAAGAGAAAAGGAACAGAAGAGGAAGGGGCCAAGAAGCTTCAGAAGGACAACGGCGGCCAGCGCTAAACTCCCCCCAGATTTGAAAAATTTACTCCCCTTAATGCTAATATCTCTACAATTCTCATGGAAGTTGAGAAGGAGGGGGTGATACCCCCCGCACAAAAAATGAACACCCCTGGCAAGAAGAAGGATAAAGAGAAATGGTGCCGTTATCATCGGGACCATGGCCACGACACCAATGATTGTCGGGCCTTGAAGAATGAGATAGAAGCCCTCATCCAAAGGGGGCAACTGACCAGATTCGTGAGAAAAGACCGAGCCGACCTTCCTCCCCCGCTTCGGGGGGCTAACAAGCGTCCTGAGCACGATGAAATGCCCGACTTCGAAGAGGAGCGTGTCCTACACCTCATCCATGGGGGCCCAATGGTGGGCTCCTCAAACTCCTCTCGAAAGGCATTTATAAGAGAAGTCAATTCGGTCCGCGCCACCCCTCCTCCTAAAGGCTTCAGAATGCCCGTCACATTTTCGGATGAAGACCTCGAGGGCGTCCGAACCCCTCACTGTGACGCACTCGTCATCAACCTCCACATGGCGAACATCAAAGTGGAGAGGATCCTGGTGGACAATGGTAGCTCCGTTAACATCCTCTTCCTTGCTGCTTTCAAAGGCCTCAAACTCTCTCGAGATAGACTCAAACCTGCAGGCTACATGCTCCATGGGTTCACGGGAGTGCTAGTGACTATTGAAGGGGTGATCACCCTCGACGTAACCGCTGGCGAAACTCCTACTACCCGAACGGAGTCGATGGATTTTATGGTTGTGGATGTCCCTGCAGCTTATCCTAGGCCGACTCGGCCTAGCAGCTCTCGAAGCCGTTCCTTTGGCGTACCATCTCAAGATGAAATTCCCCACCCGGGCCAGAGTAGGGGAATTAAGGGGCAATTAGGAAACGGCCCATAAGTGCTACATGACCTCTACCCTCGGTCTAGTCCTCTCCCTAGAAACTCTGGAAATCCCTCAAGACGCTGCCCGGCCAACGTCCGTGCTGGTGGATGAATTGGAGGAAGTGCTCTTCTCTGAGCAAGACCCAAGCCGAAAGTTCTTTGTTAGCAAGACCCTCCCGTCCGCCCTATGCTCCGACATAGTCCAGTGCATCCGGAGGAACCAAGACCTCTTTGCTTGGTTAGCTGCAGACATGCCCAGAATTTCCGAAGAGCTCTTGGTCCACCACCTTAGCGTTGTTCCGGGGTCCAAACCGGTCCAACAGAAGAGGTGCAAGTTTGCCCCCGAGCGCCAGTTAGCTATAAAAGAGGAGGTGGACAAGCTTTTGAAGGCCCGGTTCATATAAGAGGTGAACTATCCCGAGTGGTTGTCGAATGTAGTAATGGTGAAGAAGTCCAATGGGACTTGGAGGATTTGTATCGATTTTACCGATCTCAACAAGGCCTGCCCCAAGGATCCCTTCCCTCTTCCGAGTATTGACACTCTGATTGATGCCACCTCGGGACACGAACTCCTCAGCTTCATGGATGCCTTCTCAGGCTACAACCAGATTCGGATGTTCCCTTCGGACATCCCGAAGACCTCATTCGTGACCGACCAGGGCCTCTACTGCTACAGGGTTATGCCCTTCGGTTTAAAGAATGCAGGCACAACATATCAATGCCTCGTCAACAAGGTTTTCCAAGCTCAAATCGGCCGGAATATGGAGATGTATGTTGACGATATGCTCGTAAAAAGCATCCGAGGAGCCGATCATGTAACCGACCTACAGGAGGCGTTTGATGTTCTGAGAAAGCATAACATGAGACTTAATCCGAACAAGTGTGCGTTCGGTGTCTCGTCAGGAAAGTTCCTCGGCTTCATGGTCAGCCAACGAGGAATTGAATCTAACCCAGAGAAAATCAAGGCCATATTAGACATGGCCCCTCCCAAGAACGTAAAGGAAGTTCAGAGGTTAACAGGCCACCTAGCCGCCATAGGGCGCTTTCTCTCAAAGTCCGGGGAAAAATGCCTCCCCTTCTTCAAGGCCCTCAGGGGGGCTAAAGGTTTCGAATGGGGTCAGCAACAACAGGAATCGTTCGACCAGCTCAAGGCTTACCTCGTCAACCCCCCTCTCCTCAGCAAACCCATTCATGGTGAATCCCTCTACCTCTACCTGGCAGCCTCCGAACAGACCCTCAGTGCCGTTTTAGTAAGGGAAGAAGACCGGGCTCAAAAGCCCATCTACTATGTGAGCAAAGTACTTCGGGATGCTGAGCTCCGCTACCCGAGGATAGAAAAGATGGCTTATGCCCTGGTGATGGCCGCGAGAAAGCTTTGTCCGTATTTTCAGTCCCATTCGGTGGTCGTCCTTACCGACCAACCGCTGAAGCAAGTCCTCCACAAGCCAGAGACCTCGGGTCGCCTTATGAAGTGGTCTATCGAGCTGAGCCAGCATGATATAACCTATTAGCCTCGGACCGCGATCAAGGCTCAGGCCTTAGCAGAATTCATAGTTGAAAGTACCATCCCCGAGTTTAGCCAAGCAATGAAGGGACCGCCTGTCTGGTCGGTCTATGTGGATGGATCCTCCTGTAACGAGGGAAGCGGAGCCGGGGTCATTCTGGCAGGCCCAAATGACTTCATCCTTCAATACCCCCTCCATATCCACTTCAAGGTCTCGAACAACGAAGCAGAATACGAGGCACTCATAGCCAGCCTTGGAATGGCTCGCAATGCAGGGGCACAACGCCTCCGGATCTTTAGCAACTCTCAGCTAGTCGTAAATCAGGTCCTCAGCGAGTATGAAGCACGTGACGACAGGATGGTTAAGTACTTAGCCAAAGTCAGGAGCCTCATGGCACTGTTTGAAGAAGCCCTTATCCAACGAATACCCCAGGAAGAAAATGCTCAGGCCGATGCCCTCTCCAAACTAGCCTCTTCCTCCCTTCAAGGTCTCGAGCAGACCGTCTTGATAGAGGTTCTCTTGAAGCCAAGTATAGAGGATGAAACTTCCGACTCTATAGAGTCGCTGGCTGTCCTGCTTGAAGATAACTGGATGAAACCCCTCGTCGAATTCTTAAGGGACGGGCTCCTTCCCGAGGATCCCAAGGAAGCGCGAAGAGTGAGAACTCGAGCCGAGCGTTACACACTGATCGGAGGCATCCTATATAAACACTCCTTCACACAGGTAGACGGCAGGCCGTACCTGAGATGCCTCTCCCCCGGGCAAGCCGAATATGCCCTGTAAGAACTTCATGAGGGCATCGGCGGGGCACATTCGGGGTCCAGATCTCTAGCCCGCAAAGTGTTGAATTACGGATATTTCTGGCCCACTCTCCTACGAGACGCTGAACGGCACGTTCGGCAATGCAGCTTTTGTCAGAAGTACTCCGACATCCGATGCCTCCCACAAGCTCCACTCACTTCCCTATCAAGTCCAATCCCCTTTGCAATGTGGGGGATGGATTTACTAGGGCCATTTCCTCCAGCTCCCGGCCAGTTCAAATTCTTAGTCGTGGCAATCGACTACTTCTCAAAATGGATAGAGGCCGAGCCCTTGGCCACGATCACCGAGAACAAGGTTGTTCAGTTCTTTTGGAAGAGCATAATCTGCCGATTCGGCGTCTCTCGGGTCCTGATAACAGACAACGGAACCCAGTTCACCGGGGCTGCCTTCCGAGCTCTATGTGAAGACCTTGCCATCCAACACCGATTCTCCTCCATTTCTCATCCCCAGTCGAATGGCCAAGTCAAAAATGCTAACCGACAGATCCTCTCCGGCATTAAGAAGAGGTTGGATAAATGTTCCAAAGGCTTATGGGTCGATCAGCTTCCCAACGTGTTGTGGAACTACCACACCACAAAACGGACCCCCATAGGGGAGTCTCCGTTCAATCTCACCTATGGGTCCGAAGCTATGATCCCCCTAGAAGTTGCATTACCCTTTCCTCGTCTAATGGCTTATGAAGAAGAACAAAATGCCAGAGAGCTCCGAGCAAATCTAGACCTTATTGACGAGATCCGAGAAAGAGCTACCATTCGTCAACAAAGCTACCAAAGAAGGATCGAGTTAGCATACAATAAGAAAGTCCGTCCTACAGACATCAAAGAAGGGGACTTGGTCCTTAGAAAGTTAGCCATCTCCCTTCCTGGTCAAAAGAGTAAACTGGCTCCAAATTTGGAGGGACCTTACATGATCGCCAAGGTAGTCCGGCCCGGGACGTACAAACTAGAGGACTTAGAAGGCAGAGAGATCCCCAGGACCTGGAATGCCGACCATCTCCTGAAATACCAAGAGAGAGCACCAACGCTTCTCTAAGTATTCTGGGATGTCGAACCGTTCCTCTCCTATCACTTGTTTTGCTTTTCTTCTATTTCTCTCTTGTAATAACGGCTCACAACTTTAGAAGCAGCCAACTAATAGTCAATAATACAGAAAACTTTTTCATATTTTACTATTGTTTACATTTCTATGCTTTTACTCTTCACTCTAACGATGGTTCGGAGTCCAACACTTGGCTCGATTCTACTTCGCAAGTTCGCTTCTAAGCGAGCTAGAAGTAGTTCACCATTCAGAATTGCTCCCACAACCGTTGAACTACTCCAACGATGGTTCGGAGTCCAACACTTGGCTCGATTCTACTTCGCAAGTTCGCTTCTGAGCGAGCTAGAAGTAGTTCGCCATTCGGAATTGCTCCCACAACCGTTGAACTACTCTAACGATGGTTCGGAGTCCAACACTTGGCTCGATTCTACTTCGCAAGTTTGCTTCTAAGCGAGCTAGAAGTAGTTCGCCATTCGAAATTGCTCCCACAACCGTTGAACTACTCTAACGATGGTTCGGAGTCCAACACTTGGCTCGATTCTACTTTGCAAGTTCGCTTCTAAGTGAGCTAGAGGTAGTTCGCCATTCGGAATTGCTCCCACAACCGTTGAACTACTCTAACGATGGTTCGGAGTCCAACACTTGGCTCGATTCTACTTTGCAAGTTCGCTTCTAAGCGAGCTAGAAGTAGTTCGCCATTCGGAATTGCTCCCACAACCGTTGAACTACTCTAACGATGGTTCGGAGTCCAACACTTGGCCTGATTCTACTTCGCAAGTTTGCTTCTAAGCGAGCTAGAAGTAGTTCGCCATTCGGAATTGCTCCCACAACCGTTGAATTACTCTAACGATGGTTCGGAGTCCGACACTTGGCTCGATTCTACTTCGCAAGTTCGCTTCTAAGCGAGCTAGAAGTAGTTAGCCATTCGGGATTGCTCCCACAACCGTTGAACTACTCTAACAATGGTTCGGAGTCCAACACTTGGCTCGATTCTACATCGCAAGTTCGCGAGATTAAATGACCGAAGCATAGCTCGGCACCACTTTCCAAACGCTTATGACACCGACCCCCAAACGAGCAAAAGACCAGCTCAGGGACCTCGGTGCGATGAACACAGTCACAGACAAAAACAACCACACAGAGCTACGAAAAACGTGCAACTCTTAGAAAGAAATATTATTAAGAATTGGGACGCAGTACAAGGTGCCTCTTCCATACAACAAGATTACAAGGCATTAAAAAGCAAAAGTTACAATGCCGACTTGTTACACTTAGGCTAAATACAAAGGCTTCAAAAACAAGATCTTCAACGCCTCCGTGGCGCGGGGATGTTCCGCTTCAGGGACACTCGAGGGCGACGACGTTTGCCTCCGGAGCTCGACCCCAAACCAGCAAATTGAGATGTGTCCTCGGCGCTGCTCCTAACAGCCGCTCCGACGGATGCTCCGCTCGATGAAATGGCCACAACACTTTGCGTATCCCCCGGACTAGGATAGCCGATGGGCGAACGAGTCGCGAGCTCATAAAACGTGATGCCCCGCTCGCTCTCCGTGCGAGTACACGAAGTGCTCCTCACATTGATCGGCCCCGAACGTGGTTTGAGGCGAGCCATCTCCGCCTCCAGCTCTGAGATCCATTCCCTCAGAGAGTCATCTTTCACATCGACCTCGAAGCGATGAGGAATCGCGGAGCTCGGGACGCCAGAGCGACTGGCGATAAGGCGGCAGAGATGGGTGACTTCGATGCTCTTGTCTACCGTGGCTCTCTTCAGTGCGTCGACCTCGGCCGTCAGTTCGTCCCGTTCGGTCGTCAGTTTGGCCACCTCGGCCGTCAATCCCAATTCCTCTCCCTCCGTCCGAAGCTCCTTCTCTACAGTTTGCAGGTGTCGAATCTCAGAAAGCAGATCATCCCTCTCCGCAGTTATTTTTGATAAAGTGTGGCGAATGCACTTGATCCGAAGGCCATAGCTAAAGGCGGTCGACGAACCTTCATCCTCTCCTAAGGGGGCCATCTCAGCGATCTTGCTCTCCAGTCGCCGGATCTCGATGTCTCGCCGACCCAGGATGAGTTGAAGATGGTTCCGCTCGCTTACGGCTCTGTGCAATCCCAGCTCGACTTCGTAGAGCCGCTCTCGGCACCTCATCAAGCACAGCCTTGTCGCTCCTAAGCTGACCTCGGGACAAGCATTGTCCCCCGAGCAAGTAGGCTCGACGGCTTGAGTCACCACCGCAAGCTGAAAAGAAGTCGAAGCAAACAACAAATTTTCAAACACATTGCCGAACTCCTACACTTAGCCAAATTTCAAAAATTCTTGAGAAGAGATAGAGAGACACAGAGTCGAGCCCAAAAAGATGTTTTCATTCATTACAAAAAAGCGGTGGCCAGTTCGCGATTAGGCATTACAAAAAAAAAGAACAGAAGAAAAGAAAAAGCGAGCGGAGTCAGGGCACGACCTCTTTCCCAGGGCGGCGAGAATGGGTGGGGGTCGACGTCTCTGAAGGGGTCACCACCGCCAGCGGGGTAACCACAGACCCCGGGACCTCGGCGATGACTTCGACTTCAGCCTCGACTTCGTCTTCTCCTTCTTCTTCTTCTTCTCCCTCTGACTCGGGGTCGAAGCCTTCGACGTGGCCCGGGAACAATCTCCATCCCGAACAGTCCACCTCGGGGTACGCCTTCGACACCCGGGCGAGGGCTTCGGTGTAGGCCTTGGCCATGTTCTGGGCAAGGAAGCCTTGCGCCTTCACCATGGTCGCGTCCTCTGCCTCCTTCACCGCCGCAACCTTGGCCTCTGCCGCTTTGGCCAGTTGTTTGGCCGCCTCCTCCTTCTGGCGAAGAAGGTCGCTCTCCAGCTTCGCGACCTGGCCCTCGAGGTACTCGACCCTCGTCGTCTTTCCTTCGAACTCGACCCTAAGCTTGTCGAGCTCGTTCCCCATCCGAGCCATCTCCTTCCGAGCTTGGTCGGACTCCTGCTTCAGCTCCTTCTCCAGAGCCGTCAACCTCTCCGTGAGGTGACCAAAATGGACGATGATTTGCATCAAGGTAAAAGGTATTAAAAGAGATAGAGAAATCAGACCTAAAGAGAATCAATGACAGCAAGCACTTATCGAGACCGCCGAGCGAGCAATCTCGATGACGTCGTCGCCTTCTTGCCCGGCCTCCATGGCGGCGCGATCCTTCGGCGTCGCCAGGTGCTTGACCACCTGCATACTCGCCAAGGAGTTGCCGAGGAATCCGTCATGTTTCCGAACTTGCCAGTCCGGAACATGGATCCTTTTGTGCTCCTTGGTCAGGAGCTCCTCGGCCACCACTGTCAGCGGTGGCGTCACCATCCCGAAGGCTGCAGCGATGGGGAAGTCACCAACCCCGGTTGACGCCGAGGCACCTCCATCGGCAACGGCCGGGCTTCCGAGGGTCTCCGCCTCCTCGACCACCTCCGTGACCCTCGGAGTCTTTGCGGTCGGCAACTTGGTGGCCACCCTCTTGCGCTTCTTCGGTGCCTTACTGGCAAGGCCTGCTCTCAATGCCAACACTGCGTCGTAGTCCATCGCCTCTGCATTAAAAACAAAGTGGATTAGCACAACACAAGTCATGAAAAGTAAAGTACGAAAACAAAGTACGAAAGCGTAAAAGAAGCCGCGTACTGGGATCTATGCGGCAGAGCCCTCCCCTGAACAAGACATCCTCGGTCAGCTCCTTCCAATCATACTTCGGCCAATCGAGAAGTGTCCGAACTGCATCTTCTTCTTCAGGGCGAAGCTTGGGCAGCGCCTTCAACCTCTTCGGCACGTCTTCCACCCAACTGGAAGGGATAGGCCAGGCCTCCGCACTCCACACTATCAAGAACTTCTCACGCCAGTGCTTGATGGAGTCGGGGCATATAACGAGCCTACCGCCATGCCTCGGAGCCAAATAGTACCGGAACTCCGACCGGTTCCCTTGATGAAGCCAATAGATGGTCCGAAGTACATTCAGCTCTGGCTCGATCCCAGCGGCTTGGCAGTGGAGTACGAACCCGTTTATGACTCTCCATGCGTTCGGCATAAGTTGGATGGGGCTGACCCCAAACCACCTCAGAACAAGGATTGCGAACGGATGGAGAGGTAGCCGAGCCCCAGGCGATAAAGGCATCAACCGGCCAACAACACATAGTCACTGGCAGTGGCGAATTGGCTCTAACCCCGGGACCCGGCAGCATAAGCTCGTACTCCTCCGGGATGAGGAAACAGTCCCGGATCACTCCCAAATCTTCTTCACGGATTATCGACACCGTCTCATCCTCCTCGGTCGTCTCCCTCGCCGCATTCTCCTCAAAAGTCCTCCCCCTCCCGTGAACAATATGCTCGGCGTGCTCCTCCGGAAGCTCTCGAACCCTGTGAAGTCCCATCAGTTGCCCCGGCAATATGCCGAACTCCCCCATACGCTTCGGCTCCTCCACGATCGAATCTTTGCCAAACACCTTCTTGCCCTTATCTGGCCGACTCGGAGTGTGGGCTTCGACGACTTCAAGGGAGGGCTCGGACCAAGAAGAGGACGACTCGGAGACAGAGGGAAGAGACATATTTATACTTGGAAAGGAACTAAGTATAAATTACCTTAAAAATGAGCTGTCGGAAACTTCAACAGAAAACGAACGGCGATCACCGGAGTCACTCGCTTAGCACAAATAATCTCCTGAGCAAAAGAGAGGAGCAGTGAAAAATGAGAGAGGGGGGTGGGGTTTTATAGAGCGAGGCGCACAAAACGAGGTTAATGGGCCCATACTGCCGGCCCATTCACGCAAAACGATAAAAGCGACCTCAATCATCGTCTTGTTTGCCACACCAAGCCGTACATCACATTAATTACTGTCCCATCTGGCAGAAGCTCAGAGGTCACTGCATTAAATGAGCGTCTCATCCATCAGAGCTGTCAGAAGTTCAGAAGCCATCACATTTAATGACTGCCACGTCTGCCAGGAGCGCAAAAGCCACCAACTCCACAGGGCATTCTCCACCAGAAAATGACAAAGTCAAGGACTTCGGCACCAGCTGCCGAGCACTCTTGACACCGACCATGTTACATGAAAAGTTGGGGTTCGGCACCAACTGCCGAGCGCTCTTAACACCGACCATATTACATGGAAAGTTGGGGTTCGGCACCAGCTGCCGAGCATTCTTGACACCGACCATGTTACATGGAAAGTTGGGGTTCGGCACCAGCTGTTGAGCGCTCTTGACACCGACCATGTTACATGAAAAGTCGGGGTTCGGCACCAGCTGCCGAGCGCTCTTGACACCGACCATGTTACATGGAAAGTTGGGGTTCGGCACCAACTGCCGAGCGCTCTTGACACCGACCATGTTACATGGAAAGTTGGGGTTCGGCACCAGCTGCCGAGCACTTTTGACACCGATCATGTTACATGAAAAGTTGGGGTTCGGTACCAACTGCCGAGCACTCTTGACACCGACCATGTTACATGGAAAGTTGGGGTTTGGCACCAGCTGCCGAGCGCTCTTGACACCGACCATGTTACATGGAAAGTCGGGGTTCGGCACTAGCTGCCGAGCGCTCTTGACACCGACCATGTTACATGGAAAGTTGGGGTTCGGCACCAACCTCCGAGCATTCTTGACACCGACCATGTTATATGGAAAGTTGGGGTTCGGCACCAGCTGCCGAACGCTCTTGACACCGACCATGTTACATGGAAAGTCGGGGTTCGGCACCAACTGCCGAGCGCTCTTGACACCGACCATGTTACATGGAAAGTTGGGGTTCGGCACCAGCTGCCGAGCGCTCTTGACACCGACCATGTTACATGGAAAGTTGGGGTTCGGCACCAGCTGCCGTGCGTTCTTGACACCGACCATGTTACATGGAAAGTTGGACCTCGGACCTCGCCGAACTCCCTCTCAGCACTCACAACCTAGCCGAGGTGCCTCTCTTCTTCGGAAGATGGTGCCGAACCACCCACGGACCTCGGCCTCCTGGGCAGCGAGCGCTGGAAGGGGTCGGTAGTGTGATACAAGCGTGTAGGCCGCACAACAAAGGAAAACGACCGAGCCATTCGCCGAAAAATTGTGAAAAAACAATTAAAAATTTGGGAAGTTAAGGAAGAACTCCTGGAAAGTAATCGTAAAGTTGGGGAAGCATTTTCTAATCCCCAAACAAGTAATTATTACCAAGAACAATCTTCTAAGACCCCCGAACGACGAATTGACACTTCACAAAGATAAACGAAAATACCGCATGATCCGAAGAAATCAGGAACAACTCAAAGTGCAACCAACATGAGAAATTACCACATTCCCTCCTTCAAGATTCAAAACCTCCCATATTGGACTCCGACACAACTCCACTAGCCATTAAAACTACTCCTCAAAGGCTGAACAAGCTCAGTCTTCGGGAGTGGGGGGCTCGTGATATGGCTAAAAATGGGGTTTAATCGGAACCGTCCAAATCAGGCGCGAATCTTGAAGCCCAGGGGCGAAACAGTATTTTCACCTGCCAATGGGTCTGAAATGGGTACTGGATCTCTTCATCAAAGATCCAATAACCCACAAACGGATCCATCTCAACCGGGTGCGGGTTTCAACCAGCAGAAAACCCGATCCAGAGGGATAGGATCAGGATCCCTGATTAATACTAATCAACGACCCTGATTCACATCTATCCTTTCACTGGGGATTAGGGATTACATTCCTTATCTGATTACGGGGATTATATTCCTTATCAGATCACGGAGATTACATTCCTAATCTGATCCCTAAGACGCCTATAAATACCCCCATCCATCTCCATTAAGAGGTAATTAATCTTTTGCCAAGTTTTTATGCTCTTTCATGATCTTCCCTGATTACTGACTTGAGCGTCGGAGGGTGCGTCGCCGGGAACAACCCCGGTGTCTCGCACTTTTTGCAGGTGAACAGCGGGAGTCAACGGTCAAACTCCGGCGGAACCGATTTCAGGTTTGCTATTCAAGTTTTCCAAGAATCCACAAAAACTATCTATTTACCCCCACACCAGATTTAGCAGTAACACATCTCATCAATAAAATTTTCTCAACTTATTACTTCATAAATATTATAATAAATAAATAAATAAATAAATAAATAAAGAGAATTAGAAATTTGAGAAAGAAATCAAACCTTCAAAATCATCCTCGTCATCAACCAACGGAAAATCCAAGCAAGTCTCTGGATGCATCGAAATTTTCATTGGAAAGGTAACAACCTCATCCGTAACTCCAACCCCCTATCCTCCACCTCCAAAACACGTCGTAGGCTGTCAGATCTGAGGAGCATTGAGGTGGATAGGATGGCGGAGGGGCGTGGAAGTAGGAGTTGCACCAGAACAGACGGGTTAGGGTTTGAGGAGGAAGGTGGCGGTGGCAGCCTCAGTTTCAGCGGCGACGGCGACAGGGGGAGGAGGGACAAAGATGGCGGGGGCACAAAATTTAGGTTAGGGTTTGGTCGAATTTTATTGGGAAACTAGATTTGTCCATGGGCACATGCCTACGGCACGTTTTCGGAACGATACAACACACTAAAAGCCCTGTAAACAGTAAAACAACAATTATGTGGCTCAAGCTTGAATAGTATGACAATAATTAGTTGTAAATAAAAGTCCATATTTCTATTAGTATATGTTGAAAAATAATTATAAATGGGGATGTAAAATCCAACTTCTTAGAACTTTAAGAGTGGAAAATGATGAAATTTAACTGTTGAGAATATATTTGCTATTTTCAATATAACATGTGCAATAAAAAAAGCATAAAAATTCTAAAAATTTTACAAACCGGAAATCTTGAAATCTAAATTTTAAGTAAATAAATAAAGAACGGGAGAGAGAAGGGGGGGGGGGGGGGGGGGGAGAGATAAAAAGAGAGAAATATGAAAAAGTGAAGAGAGAAAAGAGAGATTGTAATAAAGTAATGAGTTTTTTAGTTTTGGGGGGAAAATTTTGATTTTAGGGTTTGAAATTTTAGGAGGGAAAATGTGTTTTGTGAGGTTGGATCCGAGCCTTTGATTTTTTGGAAGATTAAAGGTGAGCCACTTGATAGCTTTCTTTGTGTTTTATTATATAGATAATGGATTTGGGGGAAATAATGAATTTAGGGAAGAAGCAGAATTTTTACACTCCTCTATACTCGGCATTTTCACGTGAAAACACCGTGGTAGAGGTAGACTATCCTGGCGTTTCCAAAAAAATGCTTGGTAGGTAGAGAGGGTTTCTAAAAAAAAAAATTATTGCTGGATGGCTACCTGACGTTTCTTCCAAACGCCGGGATAAAGTTGCCGGAGTAGCCCTTTTTTATTATAGTGAGTGACTCATATAAATATGTAGTGAAGACGTCCATAAGTCGCATATCAAGCTTTTCAGTGAATGATAAACTAATTAAGAAACATAACGTGATTGCATGTATCATCGTTCATCAAAATCAATTTCATATCTTTTTTGTGAAACCTTGGGTTACAAGCCTTGCTTTATACCTTACAACCTTTTTTTTCTCATTAAGTTTCCTTACAAATACCCATCTGTATCCAACAGACTTCACACATTCTGGTGTTCGGACTACTGGCCCAAATACTTTACAGTTTTCCAAAGAATTTAGTTTAGCTTGAATTGCTTCTTTCAATTTTGGCCAATTATTTTTATGTCGACATTATTTAACAATTATTGGATCCAGATCCTCACTTTCACAATTTCTAAAGTGACAATATGTGAGAAAATATGATCAACAACAATATTCTTTCTATTCCAACTTTTTCTTGTACTTACGTAATTCAAAGATATCGCTTCACAATTTTTTGTTTCCTCAATATGTGCCTATTTAGGGGCTTTCTCCTAATTAACTTTGGATCATCAGTAACTGTATTTTCTAAAGTATCGTCTTGCCTTTTCTTTTTGGACATCGAATGCCCTTTTCTTTCGAGGATTTTTTTATCTTTTTCACCAATAGGTAGTCAACGCTTCTGGTATGTTTTTGATAAATTATCATGTTATCTTTTAGGAAAATTAATTCATGTTGGATAATTTATTGTTGGTATACGAGATTTTGTTACATTTGTTCCTCGGTAAATGCATCTGGCAATTGATTTGCAACTCTTTGCCAGTGAATAATTCTTCTTACTTCATGTTTACCTTAGATTGTAGTTTATCAATATGAGACATTGACGATGCACTCTATGTAATTTAACACCATTCTTTTGGAAGCGGTGTTTTTTTTTTCCTCCCCCCAATGGCGGAAAAATTCTCTTATGGAACTTGCAATCCGAAAAGCGTGTCGTAAATATATCACTCATCAAGGGTTCTAAATATTCGATTATAGATGGAAATTCATATCCAATATAAATTCCAAGATATCTTTGAGTTCCCATTTTAGTTCTTTAGGGTGGAGAAATCGGACATAAACAACACAACTAAAAATCTTCAAATGTAAAATATTAGGCTGCTGGCCAAAAACAAGTTGTAATGGTGAACATTGATGATAAGCAGTTGGTCTAATACGAACCAATGCTGCTATTGCATGTAATATGACATGTTCCTAAAGTATAAGTTCATAATTTTAATCGTAAAGTTACAGCACAACAATCATTTGTACACATTTAATCAAAGACCCTGTCACCCGTTTTGGGTATGCGTATGGGCAATTAGATGCTCAACATCGATGCCAATAGATATGCTGTAATCATCAAATGCTGGGGATGTAAGTTCTCCGGCATTGTCAAGACGAGTTGTCTTTATCGGATAATCAGGAAATTGTACCCTCAATGTTATTTTTGGTGCAAGTAACCTAGCAAAAGAAATTGATCGAGTTGAAATTAAGCAAACATGTGACCATCTGGATGATGCGTCCAACACGACCATAAAATATCTAAATGGACCACATGGTGGATGCCTGGATGGATAGGTCCACATATATTTCTTTGGATACATTGTAAAAATGTTGGTGATTCACTAACTACTTTTATTGGGGATGGTCTCACAATTAGTTTTCCTTTTGAGCAAGCTTCACAAAAACAATCACTTGATAAAGGAATTTTATAATCTTTAATGGATGCCCATTAGAATTTTCCATTATTCGACACATCATTGTTGACCCCGGATGGCCAAGTCAGTCATGGCAAACCGTAAAATTTTTTGTGTCATTGAACTTCTAATTTATCACGACATTTGACTCTGTTGGTCTTATGGTTGTAAGGTATACTCCAGATGAATAACTAGGAAGTTTTTCTTTTACATGCTTATGGCATTAAATTTTAGAAGTGATATACAGATATTTCATATCTCCCTCGTTCATAGTTTCGACATGGAGTCCATTAAGATGTATGTCTTTAAAACTGATGCAGGTAAAATCAGAGCCGCACATTCTCAGCACACGTCTTAAAGCTTCTAAGGGTAGTACAATAATTTCACATCGATAGTAGACCTGCTAGAAGAACATGGACCTCTTCCAAGTCCATTAGCTCACCTAAATCAGCAATCATGGCTCACTTACAGCCCAACAAAGGGGGATTTCCAGCTAACCACAACTGTCAATCAAATCCTCTAAATCAGGGATTGAGCAACTGATTTCTCAATTATAGATTCTTTCCTATTTAACTCACCCTCTAGGTCTATAAATACATTTCCCCCCTCCTCCGCCGATGGATTAGAGAGAGGAGCCCCACTCCTGTAAGTTGGAAAGCCCCGAGGCTCGACCACGAAGAAGGAGGCCCCGTAACCAGAGCTGAATTCTAGAATTTCCTGGAAGTAATCCAACAAGCTCTTCATCAGGAACCCGAGAGAGACCAGCAGCACAGCTACCCTTGTACTGGGCTCATCAATTTTTAGGTGTCCTATGGGTCTACCCGATTCGAGGTATGTGAAAAGCAGTTCTGAAATGCCTCCACCAGATGGAAGACCGATTCGCTCGAATAGGGCAATTGGAAAAACAACAGAATCAGGGCTCTCGCTCGGTCCGATCCCCCTTCGCCTCCTTCATCCTCGAAGCTCCGGTCCCAAGAGATTTCAAGCCTCTTACCTTTGAATCTTACAACGGTGAATCTAATCCGGTGGATCACATCAAAAGTTTTAAAACTCTCATGATGATTCACATTGCTTAGGATGCAGTCTTCTGCTGAATATTCCCCGCTACTCTCTGCGGCTCGGTAACAATGGAACTCCCGACTTGCCCCAACTCCATGTACTCCGTCAACCAAATCGAATTGAGATTCCTTACTCATTTCGTGATTAACTGAAAGGCAGAGAAGACAAGTGTCTCACTTCTAGACTTAAAGCAGAAGGATGGAGTGTCACTCCGAGATTTCGTACAACAACTTACCGCGGAGTCCCGATCCATTCCCTATCTTGATTTTAGGGACGCAGCGGTCGCCTTCAGGCACAACATTCGACACGACATCCTTAGACCTTCCTCACCTAAAAGCCACCTTCGTATTTCTCCAAACTTCTTTTGTGAAGTGAGAAATATATCCGAGCCGAAGAAGCTCTTCATCCCCGAGACTAAAGTGAGACATCATCTCGATGCAAATGAAGAAATGTGGATGAGGAGGGGCCTAGGAAGTCCCAAAAGGATGAGTCCTGACAACGTCATCACCCCCCAATTCCTCACTTCGACAAGTTCACCCCTCTCAATGCTAGCATATCCATGGTCCTTATGGAAATTAAAGGAGATGGGCTACTCTTCTCCTCCTCCTAGGATGAACCCAACAAACAATAGGAGAGATACGAGTCGATGGTGCCAGTTTCCCAAGAACCATGGTCATGACACAGATGAGTGTCGAGCTCTCAAAGATGAAATCGAAGTTCTCATCCACCGCGGTCACCTCTTCAAGTACGCCCAGAGTAACAAAATCATACCTCCGCCGGCTAGAGGAGCCAGTAAGTGCACAGAGAAAGATCCCAAGGACTAGGGCTCTGACCCTGAGCCATCCTTCCTTTCATCTATGGAGGTCCTATAGGAGGGTAGGGTTGGCATTCGGGTCGAACAGGCCGGGCCGGGCCGGACCTGCCCGAGTTCGATGTTGACTTGGGCAGGTTCGGGCCGGGTTGGTTGCTTAACCGGGCCGGGTCGAAAAGTAGAAATGGTGATCCGCCCAACCCGTGAACCCTTTCAGGTCCAACCCGAGTCGGTTCGGGCGGGTCGCGGATTGGCCCGTTTAGATAGGTGTTTTTTTTTAAAATTTTAAAAAAACTTTAAAATAATAATAATAATAATAATAATAATAATAATAATAATAATAATAAGAATAAGAATAAGAATAGGATTGTAAGAGTCAACTTGTCCAAAAAATTTGAAATATTATTCATATGACTTCAAGTTATACAAGTCTCACAATTTCTAATAAGAAATAAATAATTCACAAATTTGTTTTATAAACATATTTCTTATATACAATTTCAATTTACTTCAATATTTATAATTTGAAATAACAAGCAAAGATCTAATACAATTTTTTTTATCTATTTACAATTGTCTTCAAGTTGGTGGCCTTCAATTTGTTATTGTTGACTTGTTGTTGTTCAGTTGTTGGTATTGAATTCTTCATTTTGGTTGCTATTGTTGTTGCTGTTGTTGTTCTCCCGGCGAGTTGCTCCCACTTGTGGACGTAGATAATACTTTTCCTTGTGTCCTATCTTCAGCCTTCAGCCAGTCTTCTGTGCAAACGAGCATCTCTAACGAGTCGGGCTTCAAGCGATTCCTGTAATCAGTTAGAACCCTGCCACTTAAAGAAAATATACTTTCAGAAGCAATTGTAGAGACAGGAGTAGTTAGTAAATCTTTAGCCTAATATTTAAGAATACTATAAGTGTGTTCATGATCTTTCCACCATTGTAAAATATCTAGCGAAAAAGAAGAAGACTCAGAATCTTGTTGGTTATACCAATTTAATTCATTTAGTTGATTAGTCTTAGGTTTTTTGGATTGAGTTTGTGCAAGTAAATTAAATGTTCTATCATCAAATTTACTCTTACCCTTACCTTTAGAACTAGCAGAAGAAGAACTAACTATAGAAATTGTACTACTAGAAGCAAAAGCTCTGTCATAATAATCATACATGTTATTTAATGTAGATTCAAATTTAACTAAAAAAGAAGCGCAATCAATTTCTGTTTCTATTTCTACATTTTTCCCAAGTAAAGCAAAAAAGATTTCAATCAAACTCTTCGTACCTTCTAATTTGATACGAGGATCCATAACGGTAGCAACACAAATCAACATAGGAGGAGGATAAAAATACTTCAAAAATTTTTTGTATGCAGGTTTTACAATATTACCAACATAAGCATCATTTAACATTTCGTTAAATGTTTGCATCATAGTAACTATTGAAATAAAAATGCTACTAGAAGTAGATTCATATGATTTTGAAAATTTTAAAGGCGCGGTTTTAAAAGGTTCTAAAAATTTCAACAAAGATTCGGCATAAAACCAATCGGTGGGAGTCATTTCAAAATTTGGCCCATTTTTTGCGATACAAAAATCATTTACAACTGCTTTATATTCAGTAACAACATGTAGTAAATCAAAAGTAGAGTTCCATCGGTATTTAACATCCTTTGGAAATCTTCTAAAAGGTACATTTGAAATCTTACACTAATTTTTCCATTCTTGAAATACGCTGGGACTTAATGCAATAAAATGTACACAATTTCTAATTTTAAGTATATATGGATCAGCTATTTTTAATGCATCTTGAACACATAAATTTAAAATATGACATGCACATCTAATATGAAAAATATTGTCAGATGGAGGGTTTAATGCGGATTTTAAAGTAGTAATTGCTGCATTGTTGTTAGATGCATTATCAAAACTAATATACATAATTTTATCGCGAATATGAAAAATATCACAAATTTCTAAAATACGGTTTGCTATTTCAGTGCTACTATGGGGATAGGGCAACGCGGCAAGTGATATGATTCTTTTTTGAAGAATCCAATCATTGTCGATCCAATGACAGGTTATTCCCATCATTGGAATATTGTTGACACCCGTCCAACAATCTGAAGTTAAACTAACTCTACAATTTAAACTCCATAAAATTACAATCAAAGCATCCTTCATTTCATTGTACACTTTAACACAATCCGATTTGCAAGTATTTCTCGGGATTCTTCTAAAATGAGGGGTTAAGGCCATTTGATTAAAATTTTCCAAGTCCTTACTCTCAGGATAGGAAAATGGTAACTCTTCCTTTATTACTAATCGGGCCATTTCCCGACGAATAAGATCGGGATCATAAGGGTGGCTATCAACTAGACCGGTCCTAGGGTCGATTTTTTGTTGGCCGGGTAGGTCAACAAGAAGGTCTTTATGGTTATGTTGGATGTCTACTAATTGTACCGGTGTTATCACCCCGCTTGAATTTGTATGCCTTAGAGCATGTTTTACAAACTTTCAAACCTATACCCGGATTTTCTTCGTCCGGAATAAAATCGTAAAATTTATGCCAATCACTACTTTCCTCTCTACTTTTCCTACCACTACGGAGTTGTGTTATTTCGGTTGGTTGTTGTTGTTGTTATTCTTATTCTAATTGTATGTCTCCTACAATCTCATCGTGTGTACCCTATTGTTGGGTAGAAGGATCATGGTACTCTTCGGCAGGCTCATTAATTTGGACAATTGGTGGCCTACGGGAAGTGCTGGTGGAATCTTGCCCACTTTGACTACGACCGCTACCGCGTGATCTAGACATAATGTAGTAATGTATGTAAAAAAAAACTAAACAATGTTAGAGCGATGAGTTATAAAAAAAAATCTAGAAAATAAGAGGGTTGAGATAGAGAAAATAAAAAAACCAACAAAATTATAACTACAACAAAAATTAAATAAGAAGAAAGGTATGAAATTTTGATACCGTTCACCGTGGATACGCGTATATAAAAAAATTCGTGAAAATAAGAATAAAAGTAGAAGTAGAAATAAGCGATTCCAAAATTGAAGTGTTGAGCAGAGCTTGAAGGAGAGTTGAAGACTTGATCACTTAGAGTTGGACGAGAGTTGAAGAGTTGAAGACGTTGTTGAATTTTGATTTCGATACGATCGAAATTTGATCGTGTATATGCCTTCAAGAATTGCTTGTTCAATACTTCAATTGCTCACAAATTGCTTAGAAATGAGTTATAATAGTAGAGAGAGTAAGAGAGATTTTTGTGAATTTTTTGATAGGGTTTTGGGGGGGTATTTATAGGCTAAAAATTAAAAAAAACCCAAAAAAAAACAAAAAACGGCAATTAGAGCCGTTGAGACTCTCTGGACAACAATGCCCAACAGCATGTTTCGACCCGTTGGACCCGCGGGTCAAATGTTTGACCCGTTCGGGTCTAACGGTTCGCAATCCGCAGGTTGACCCGCGGATTGGCGGGCGAGTTAGGTTTTTTAGACGGGTTCGCGGGCCGGGTTGTGCGGGTTGGATCCGTTATTTTTGAGACCCGGGTCGACCCATTACTGTTCACGGGTTCGACTCGAACTTGAACCCGAACCTCCGTTTCGCGGGTCAGTTTATACGTGCGGGTCGCGGGCGGGTCGGCGGTTGACGCGGCCCACTTGCCATTCCTATGGGAGGGGAGTCCAACTAAACCAGAAAGGCATTTGTCCGAGAAGTCAACTCAATCTACAACGTACCCCCTCCCCCCGCCAAGAGTTGGGGAGTCCTAGTTACTTTCTTGAACCAAGATTTTTAAGGCGTCCGAACACCCTGCTGCGATGCTCTAATGATCAGCGTCTCCATGGTAAACCACGAAGTGCATCGCATCTTGGTAGATAAATGTAGCTCAGTGAATGTCCTCTTCCTCGAAGCTTTTGAAGGTCTCAAGATGACCATGGACTGCCTGAAACCCACCGGGTACACCCTGCATGGGTTCTCCGAGGTTTCGGCCCAAGTCGAAGGTATAGCCACCCTCGACGTAATAGCAGGCAAAGCTCCCACTCTTCGAACTGAAGCCATGGAATTCATATATATTAATGTGAATGCCACCTACTATGCCATTCTTGGTTACCCCAGTTTAGCAGCTTTACACGTTGTAACTTCAGTGTTCCACATGAAGATAAAGTTCACATCGCCATCAAGGGTAGAAGAAGTCAAGGGAAGTCAAAAAGTATCTTGGGCATGCTACACGAATACAATGGGGGCTCAGTCCTCTCGATCGAAGCCTTAGAACTCCCACAATAGAAGAACCAACTCGAGTAAAAACCCATTGATGAACTATAAGAAGCACCCTTTGGGTTCCTGGAGATTTCTGAGCCCCGCAAGAAGAGAAGGCTCTCTCCTAAAGGGTAAGGACCCTATAAGGTCTCCAAATTCGTCGTCCTTGAGCTTACCAAATTAAAGACCTAGGGTATAGAGGGCACTTGGTAAAGTTTTGATAAGAGTGATTAACGCCCTCACTAGATTCTTGAGATTTGTAATAAGACCAGCCCTACAATAGTCAATGCATGTAATAAAAGCTAGTCACCAAGGCAGCTACCTAGTTTGATTTTTCAAAAAAGACTTAACATTTCTTTCATAAAATCTTGTACTACTCTCCGAATGCAAATAACAGGTGCGATGCTAAGATCCTCCTCCGAGCTACACCAACAACTCGTTAGCTCCATACAACTAATTCGGTGCTCAACTTCTCTTCCAGGCTACACCAACAACTCATTAAACAATGAGTTCCGTTCTCCAGTCTTATTTCAAAATCCTCTAACAACTCATTAATTCCCATAAGCAAGTTAAGAGTTCAGCTCTTCCACAGCAGCTCCCATGCTTTCTATCAAATAGCAAGTTTGGAGTCCAACTCGTGACTCAAGCTGTTCTCACTTTGGTGTTTGTCTTGTCACTCGAGCTGCTCCTGCAACTTGCTTACTCTCAAATAACAGGATCAAAGCCCAACTTATGACTCAAACCACTCCCACTTCGGAGTTCGGCTTGTCACTCGAGCTGCTCTCGTAACTTGCTAACACTGAAACAGTAGGTTCGGAGTCCAACTCGTAACTCAAGCTACTCCCACTTTAACGTTTGACTTGTCATTTGAGCTACTACCGCAAATCTCTAACTCTTAAACAGCCGGTTCGAAGTCCAACTCGTGACTCAAGCCACTCCCATTTCAGAGTTTGTCTTGTCACTCGAGCTGCTCTCGCAACTCGATAACTTTCATACAGTAAGTTCGAAGCCTAGCTCTTCCTTATAGCTGATCCCACAACTCACTAGCCTAACAACATTAAGTTCGTGGTACAGATCGCCTCTAGAGCTTCTCCCACAATTCATCGACTCTAACCAATAAGTCACTACACCAAGGAAAACCAAGCGCACAAGATTTCTTAAGTTCAGAGGTTCGTTCATCTGGGTCCAAAACATTTGAACCCTAACAATAGCAATGGTGGAAGGAGGTTGGCTCAGCTCTTGGCCATTCTTTCGAGCCCCTCACATGAAAGGCACAACAAGTGCCTAGGTTTGGCCAAATCGGATCCCCTTTGGTTCAGCCCTCGAACCGTCATCCGAGCTCGTCACGAAAATGGAGCAAATGCCCTTATAATGAGTTTGGATCCTGTAACCCCCGTTCCCGTAAATACATATTTCCTGAATATTTTCGGTATTTTGATTATTTATAAATTTATTTTTTGCTAAATTGGTTTCGGATCTTTTACTAAGTGTTTTATAATCGACAATTATATTTACTTTGAACAACGATATATTTTCTATTTTATAATTGATCGACTATTTAAATTTCATATTATTATTGTTTGGATTTTAATGAACTTGTTAATCTCAAATCCTGTTATTATTATTATTATTATTATTATTATTATTATTATTATTATTATTATTATTATTATTATTGTTATTATTATTATTATTATTATTATTATTATTATTATTATTATTATTATTATTATTATTATTATTATTATTTGTTAAAGCCCATTAGTTTTGATCTATATTATATTATTTAATTATTTAAATTGAAGCACATCATCTAAAGCCCATTTTTTAAAATTTATTTTGCATTATTTATTTATATATATAATCTGAGCCCAACCCAAGCCATCTCCTATTGGATTCTAACCCAAACTCGCATCTTATTATCCCAAACCCGAACCCTTTAACCTAATTCTTCCCCTAATCTGCTTTTGACCAGATCAACCCCCAACTGAATGCCTCCCTGTATTCCCTAAAATTACTCCTCACGATTCCCTATATCTCCACAATCCCCCACTTTCTCTCTCCCCGTATATCTCCAAACAAATCCCAATAACCAGACCCTTCTTCCCTATTCACACCCTAACCCCTACCCCGACTACCCGTTGAGACTCCGCGCCCATCTCCTTCCCCATCATCCTCGTCCTTTTCATCGTTGCACCCAACACCATGGCCGCCTCCACATCCTCATCACCTTCTCCTGCCACCACTACTCGCCCACCATCATCACTAGTCGTGACCCCACTCTCATTCCGTCACCTGCCTCCACTCGCCTCCCGCTCAACTCACCTCATCGAAGCGCCGCCATCGCCTTCCTTCGCTCTCGCTCCGTCAGTTTTGCGAGCCCCTACCTCCACTCAGTCGCCGCCTGCAGCTGCCATCAACCTCACCCCCCCTCGTCACTCAATCGCCACCTTCCTCTGTTTCCTTCCTGAAACAGAGTACGCCATTGCTTAACCTCGCTCCTCGCCAAGCTCATCGTATTCCTCCTTCGTTCACCTCCACTCCCGCTCGAAGCTCCACCTCGTGCTCTTCACCTCCATGACTCCTCCCTCGTCTTTGCTGCAGCCGTTCACCTCCGTTCCTCCTCGCCTTCAACACCCCGTTCGACAACTACATCCCGAAGCCCCTCATTGCCCTGGCTGTACCCGCTCGCCATCGCACCCCCACTGTCTCTGCTACCCCCTCACCGCCTACAACCTTCCTCCTCATCGACTCCCTGCTAGTCGACTACCCCCTCGCCACCTGTACCTTGAACTCTGAAGTCGACGTCGACTCACCATTGCCACAGTCGAGCCTTGTCGACTTCCCCGCAACCGTTCGAGCCTCCCAATCCGCACCTTCTGAAACTCCACCGCCTATGCACACCCTAGCCGCCCAGTCGACCTATTCGCCCCTGCAACTCAACCTCCATTTGCTCGTCGCCACCAGACTTCCATCTCACTGCCGGCCACCAGAGCCCCAAGCTCCTCTATTTTGATCATCCAACAGAGCTCCCTTTGATCTCAGCCATCACATCATCATCTCCTTAATCACCTTGATCTCAACCATCCGATCGTTGATCATCGCGATCGTGATCACTTCTTGAACCGTTGATCTTGGCCGTTGGATTTGCATTGATCATCACCATCATCGTCATCATCAAGATCTTGATCTTGACCGTCGGATCTCTTTTGATCATCGTGATCGCGATCATCATCTTGATCTTGATCTTCGATCTCAGCAGTCCGATCATCCGATCTTGATCCCCATCAAGATCCGTGGCTGATCGTGGTCATCGTGATCGTTTGCTCGTCGCCGTGTTGCCGGGATTCTGATCTCGTTATTCTTCACACATTCGGATCTAATCTCCATCTAAAGGCAAGTCCACTTGAACTCGTTTAATTTTTCTAGTTCAAGATTATTGATCTCCCCAAGTAGTTCTCTCTCAATTATCGTAATATTGCATTGTGTATCTTCCATTGGGGATATCGAGGGTTTACATGAGCTAACCCAAAGTATCCTTGACTTTGTACCAACATCCATCGATTCAAAGCCAAGCTTGCATGCACACACGACATGAATAAATTGATTAGAAACTTGTATATAGAAAAATATAGTGAGTTGAATGCGTGATAACCGATTGTGTTATCGAGACTCTAATCATGACATGATAACTTAGCATTGTACACTGTAAAAATTCATCCTAACTACTGTACATTAATTTTGATGCATTTCATGACTCAAGAACATGTAGATTATCCATTTTGATAAATATATGTGATGACTTTTTAATATTTCTTGCTACCTGTTCTGTTTCGCACTGAGGTTTCGCCCCTATTACAATAAGAATCAACCAAAACTATATAAAAAGGAATTCTATCGTAATGAATCTAGTTTCCAGAAAATCTTACGGATCTAGATTCTGATCTGTGAGCTGTTAGTTATTGTACTTTTAGTCAACGCTGGTATGTATTTCCAGAATTGCAATTTAGTGACATATCAACACAACTTTCAGTTGAAAAACCATGATAGTAGTGTAATGACATGGAACTCTCCAGAAACTTAGTAGACATGCTTAGGATTCATTTTCTAATTTTTATAGATTTTTATATTAATTTTACACCTTGATTTCACACGTAGAGTTTGGACTATAAGCTGCTGGCAGAACCCTTAAGCTGTAAAGATTAAAGTAATCGATCTAGTTATAGTCAGAATCAATTGAAACTTACTGAATATAAATTGTAGCCCCATATGTCTGGTTTACAGCCCTTTTGACGGAATCGAATTCCGAATTATAGTTTGTGAGTTATTACTATTTTAGTATTGCTGTGTCTGCTATTTTTAGATTCACAATTACGTGTATATTATCATGCATCGCATCATTTTGTTGCATCCTTATCATTGCCTTGGCACTCTTATACACACTTGCATGATCATGAATGATTTAAATAAAATATTAAACAAGCCAGGGTAATGAGGGTTGACTTAGTAGTGGATAATCTCAGAAACTGTACTTGGTAGGGCCCTTCTTGTTTACATGGACTATTGACATGGAAGGTGAAGAAATACTTGTGACCTTGTTATCATATTATCACGTTATCTTGTTATCATGTTATCTTGTTACACCGAGTACACGCTCTGTAGATTTCACCACTATGTCTAAAACGTACACTGTTTTGCATGCACCGAACCTGTGGTATGGGACACAGTAGTACATGCACTAGATAGGGTAATAAAATACTAATAAACCTAAGTTAACACTTGTACACTTGACCATTGATGTCCGTACTTGCTCCTTGATGTACACTTGACCATTGTAAGTTGACATTGTTATTGCTTTTGGACTTTTTTCTTGCTTCATATTCCTTGATGTACCATATTCCTTTACTCTTTGCTTTTCACTACTTGCTGTCCATACTTGCTCTAACGAACATTTTTCCCCACTCTAGTTGATCAAACCACAGGTGCACAAGGAGAATTGCCAGAAAGCATTGATGAGCAGTTCTTCTAGGATTGGAGCAGGAGCTGCTTTGAAATAAATTGTTTCTTCCATGTTATTTTTATATTGCATTGTTACTTTTGTTGAACTTTGTATCTCGGGCTTTGTTGACCCGTATTTGTTGTTTATTTCCAATTGTTGGTTATTATGTTGGACTACTGCATGTTTTATCTTAGTATCTTGTTTATGTGATTATGTTTTTCTGCGTGGTTGTGATTATTTCTTTTTATGTTGTTGAGTTAAGACTGGTATAACTTATCGATGATGTTAAAATCATTCGCCGGGCCTTCGTCACAGACTCGTATTCCCGTATTTTGGGAAGCGGGGCATGACAGATCCTCCTACAAGTTCAGCCCTCGGATCGTCATATGAGCCCCACATGAAAAAAATGGCACAAAATTCCTTAGACATGGGTTCAGATCCTCCTACAAGTTCGGCCCTCGGATAGTCATCTGAGCCCCACATGAAAACATCACAAAACACCTTAGACATGGGATTGGAACCTCCTACAATTTCATCGCTCAGATCGTTATTCGAGCCCCTCACGAAAGTGGCACAAAATGCCTTAGAAATGGTTTCAAATCCTCTTACAAGTTCAGCCCTAGGATTGTCATCCGAGCGCCTTACGAAAATGGTGCAAAATGCATTAAAATGGGTTCACATCCTCCTACATGTTCGGCCTTCGGATCGTCATCTGTGCCTCTCAAAAAAGGGTGAAAAAGTGCCTACTTGGCCTTAGGTTCGGATCCTCCGAGTGCCTCGGCCCTCGGATTATCATTCGAGCCCCTCTCAGAAAGGCGAAAAAAGCATCCACCTTGGGCATAGGTTCGGATCCTCCTAGTGCCTCGGATCATCCTACTGCCTCGGCACTCGAATTGTCATCGAGCCTCTCTCAGCAAGGCAAAAAAGCACCCAATTGGATGTGGGCTTGGATCCTCCTACTACCCTCGGATCCTCTTACTACCTCAGTCTCTGGACCCCCTCGGATTGTCATCTAACCCCTCGTGAAAGGCAAAAAATGCTCAATCCCCAATTGTGGTTTGACCCTCGGTTTATGTTTCGTCTGTTTAGCGGCTTAGTCCGGAGTTCTGGGTTCGATTTCGAGCGCTCCCACATTATTTTTATTTTTCAGAAGTGAAGGTTCAGTCAAGCAGGGTTCGACTCAGTTTATATTTTGTCATTCGAACCACTATTCAAATGAATCTGAATAACTCCTTGTTTCGTCTTTTCAGTTGCCTTATCTGAGGTTCTGGGTTTGATTCTGAGCATTACCGCATTATTTTATTTTTTCGGAGTAAAGGTGCGGTCAAGCGGGCTTTGACTCGGGTTATATTTGGTCCTTCGAACCATAAATCTGATGAATCTGAATAGCTCATTGGTTTGTCTGTTCGATTGCCAAATTGAAGGCTGCAGATTCTATTTTGAGCCACCACTTTTTTATTTTTTACAAAGTAAGGGTCGGCCACGTAGGGTCGGCCCAAGGATGGTCATTAGAGACACCCGTCCATTGTTGTTGTTGTTTTGGAATAGCCATCCATTTGATTACTACATGTAGTACTTTAGTTTACTCATATCAAATCAGTTTGTTGACCTTGTGGTGAAGCTGTTTGGATGACAAGTGGGAGGTCCTGGATTTGAATCTGAGTTCTCTCATTTTGGAATTTTTTTTTGAAATCACGTCAGCCGTCAGATCTTTTCAAGATGCGAGCTTCTATCTAATTTTGGTTAAAATTCTCACAAAACAATTATACATTCAGAAAAATTAGTTAAAAATAAAAAAAGTAATTAAAATTTTGGAATAATTAATTTAAATTCTAAAAAATAATTATAAATTTGGAATATTAATTTCATAAAATAATTATTAATTTAGAAATATTAATTACAAATCCAATAAATAAATATAAATTCTGTAAAGTTTAATTAATTTTTTTGAAAAATAATTAAAATTTGGGAAAAATAATTAAATTTTTGAATAAATCGGGAAAATTACCTGGATGCTCTTAAAGACAATTATAACCCTCAGAAGCTACTAACAAGATTCTGAGCGTCCCTATAAGCCGCTCATGCTCTCCTAATTTCCTAGAGAAGAGCGAAATACTCCTTGAAGGCCGCGATACTGAACCTTCAGGAATGAGGGGCTTATGATGTGGGTAAAATCATAGCTGCACAATCTCAGCAAGCTTCTCAAAGCTTCCAAGGGCAGTACATTAATTTCACATCGGCAGCAGACCTGGTAGAAGAACACGGGCCTCTTCCATGCCCATCACCTCACACAAATCAGCAATCATGGCTCACTTACAACCCTACAGATAGGGATTTTCAACTAACCACATCGGTCAGTCAAATCCTCCTAAATCAAGGATTGAACAACTGAATTCTCAATCATAGGTTTGTCCCTATCTGACTCACCCTCCAAGGTCTATAAATACCTTTCACCGTCCATCATACAGAGTTAATCAACAATTTGCCCACTAAACCTGGTTTTCACTTCTGGTTATTGACTAGATCGTCGGAGGGTCTATCGCCGAATCACTCCTGATGTTTCAGGCTATCTTTACAGGTTTCCAGCGGCCACCCGTCAATGTAACCACCACAATGTCCAAAAATCTCCTTAAATACTAGCCTCACATTAAGACCTGATAAACGATGTGGATCTAAGCTTTCCTTCATCTCAAATTACTCATTATCTGTTTGCTACAAAGAAAAAAGCAGCATAAAAAAAAAGCAGATTTCATCTAGATTTGATGGAATATAATGCATCTCTGATATAAATATTTGTTCCCCCAAGTAAAATTATATGAGCTCTTCTGATGCCATCAATCAGGTTTGCACTTCCTGAAATCGTATTAACATTTACTTTTACTAATTTCATGTTCGAAAATTACTTCTTATTTCAAAGAATTGTATGTGTCATTCCACTGTCTGCTAGACATAATTCTCCATCTGTCATCATGGAATTGCTCAAAGCATTGGTGATGTAAAACGTAATCCTAAATAGAGAATTTCCAAGAATCTTAATGGATTAGTTTTACCAACATATAGTGCGAATCAAAGTTAGAAATTTTAAACAGTTAATCGGTTTGATGGATTTTCAAGAACTGAATCACGTTTAACAATCCCAATTAATAATTCAATTCTAACAATCAATAATTAAATCCCTAAGTATTCTTAGCAAGTAAAAGATTCAATATTAATTGGTACTCTAATCAAGCAAGTGGAGCGCTAATCTCAATATTTGTGGTCGACAGTTAAATTGAATAATATAATAGAGATAATAAAGTAGTATAACACAAATAATTGAGAATTGAAAAGAGTATACCGATGGTTCGGAGAACTCAGCGTAGATCTCAGGTTGACAGCAGCGAAGAGCACAACAATCAGCAACATAGAAAGAGAGAGACAACAGCAACAAATCAGCAATGGCAACAGCAAGGGCGACGATGGCGGCATCGCTGGATGAGGGCAGTGATGGGGGTCGACGACGGCGTCGACGAAGTGAGGAGAGTCGTCGGGATTTAGGATTTTGGCTGTGGTTGGAATGGGTTCAGTTAAGGGGTTTGGGTTTTAGGGTTTCGACGAAGGAGTGGAGAGTTAACAGAGGCTATGAGGTGGGGCGGATTGGGGGTGAGTCGATATTGTGGCGGACATGAGAGGGGTGGTCGACGGGGGGTGATGACGGAGGAGGTAGGTCGGGGATAAGGCTAGGGTTTCGGTCGGGATTTGGTGGAGAAACAGATAGGGTTTTGGGATCGTGGATGGGTTTCGGGAATCAATGGGGGTGAGGAAGAAGATGAAGAGTGGTTAGGGTTTTGGATTTGGGAATTATGGTTTGAGTTTAATTGATTTGGAGATTTGAGGTAGTTTTAGAGTTTATCACAAACCCAAATTTTTTTATATTAGGATTTATCACAAACCCTAACAATTGAATCTTAATTGTATCACACAAAAAAGAGAGATGAAGAGAAAAACTCAACACAATAATTTTTTAATCAAGAATGACATATCTTTCTTATTAATCACATGGCCTATAAATAAGCTCAAAACAAATCTTGATACAAATCTCAAAAAATTCTAAAAATCTCAAAAATATTCTAATGCATAAAAAAAAAGATTACATATGGCTATAATTGCCAAAAACAAATGTGGTACTGAAATAAAATACTAAACTAAACAGAATAGATGTCCTCATCATTCTCTCCGGCTGGAAGAGAGCTCGACCCAGTCGAGTCAAAACCACTGATCCTGTCATGGTACTCCAAAAGATCTGGATTCAGTTGCGGAAGCTCCTCACGATTACTGCAAGTGTCATCCAACTTCGGTTTGTTCTTCCACCTCACCAAATATTTGTGCATACCACCATCTCTTATAGAGATTATCTGATCATCTAAAATATTATTCAATTCTTCTGTCGGTGGATAAGTAGTATAAGGTAGAGGGGTAAATGTGGGAATCTCACCTTTAGGCTGCAGGATAGGTTCATTTATAAGAAAATTTGTAGGGCTGAATTTTGAGCCTTCATAGAATACTAGATCCTCAATATTGAAAGTCTTACTTATGCCAAAGCCTTCAGGAAGGTCAACGACATAGGTATTATCATTGATTGTCTGTAGAAGCTTAAATGGGCCTGCAACACGTATGTCCAAGTTCTTAACGGATCCAGCGGGAAACCGTTCCGGACGAATCTGAACTATCAATTCGTCACCAACATCAAGAGTTTAAATTTCCTTCTTGTATATGTTATTAACGTATAGTTAAAATTATTCTCATTAATTTCTTGGAAATTTTTCTATGCAAATCATGAATGCAGAATGCAAATGTGGTTGCAGACTTTGTGACTCTGTGATGTTCTAACATAGGGGTAAAATCTATGGGTTGCTAAGTGACTTGGGAAAGGATGGGTGACTCAAGTACACTCAATAGGGGTAACTGAACAGACTGAATACAATTGAAAGACTGGTCATCCCCTTTTTCATCAAAATCATCACTTACATTAGGTTCATAGGTAAACTCATTGTCGGGCTCATTAGCGATGACTGCGGTACCCTTTACTATATTGATCCTATTTGGGCTGGGACAGTTGCCAGCAACATGGCCGTATCTCTTACATTTATAGAACTTAGTGAGAGGATCAATCTTAGAATAGTCTCTTTCAGTGTTCTTACCCATGTTGTCATTTCTAAGTAGATAGGAATTTGGAGTATGTTTGTTTGGATATGACTTGTTAAGGTACTGAGGAGAGGAGTGCTTAGGTTTAGAGGGATTAGGAGGATTCATTCTGGAGGAATGATCCATCGAATCGCTGGATCTATAATAGGAACTTGCTTTAAGGGAATCCATATCGTGGACAAGAGCATAAGCCGCCGCTAATGAGTTCACATTTCTATGAATTAGCTCGTTCCTGAAATCAGCTCGTAATCCAGCCCTAAACCTAGAGAGAGTTTGTTCTTCACTCTCTTTACCTGAATGCATTGCACGGAATAAGGAAGTCATCGAACTTATCAACATATTCTTGTGTGGATTTACTTCCTTGATAAAGTTGGTTCTACGAATCTAGCAATCGTGTGTGGAACGATAACGGTATATATCTCTCAGTGAGCTTCTCTTTCATGGCTTTCCAAGTGGCTATGGGTGTCAGGCCTCGGCTTCTGTGGGCGTATTCAAGATTGGTCCATTGTTGTTGAGATTTACTCGTCAATTTCATTGTGGTAAATTTAACATGCAGGGCTTCGCTCATGTCAAACCACATAAAGTAGTGGTCCATGGCACGGATCCAATCGAGGTAAGCTTGGGGTTCCATGTTGTCTTCAAAATAGAAAACGTCAGCCTTAACGTTCTTCTTATATTGTTCATCAGGGTCATGTTCTTAACGTCGATCGTCACGAACATTCCCTTGAGGGATCTGACGATTGGCATGAAGCTCAGGAACAACGATTTGATTTAATTCAACTTTCTCAAGGCTCTGATTGATATTGGCAAGAGTTGCTTGAATGGCAGCTTGTAGAACCCCGTATTTTCAAATATTATTTTATTATTTGAAAATGAATTTAAATGATTTTCTGAGGATTTAATTGATATTTTTCTAAAAGATTTATCTTTTGTACACGTGCAAAACACGTGCAAATGACTTTGAGACATTTGAAAAATTAAGTTTTCTTTATGGAAAATCATTATTTATCATTTTGGAATTATGTAGTATTTTTCCAGATTTTTCTGAAATTAATTGTGCCTATTTGCAATTTTTGAGAAAAGAAGGACTTATTTGCAAAATTGATATTTTTAAGGGCTAAAGTGCAAAATTGGCATTCTGGACGTTTTAAACGGTATTGGTTAAGATTTAGAAGTATATTTTCATAAAAATCCTAATTTTGGATGAATTTCCAAGAGAAGATATATATATATATATATATATATATATATATATAATTGTATTTGAAGGGATGGTTTTGCAAATGTAATCCTAAACCCTAAAAAATGATATTTCCGGCCTATATAAGGGAGTTTGCAGCCGTCATTCGCTGCACAACTCAGATCTTATTATATTCTCATTCTTTTGGTGATTGAGGAAGAAGCTTTTGGATCTAGCAAAGGAGGGCTTTTGTGGATTCTTCTTGATTCTAAAGGTGAGTGATATAGACTTGTTTTGTTTATGTGTATGATTTGCATTTTGCTTTGTTGATGTTTTTCGTATCTGGTATGAAATCGATGCCATGGTTGTTATTCGTAATATACATGTGAAATCCATGAAAGATTAGTAGATCTCGATTGACAATTCTTGATTGCTTGAAACATGTTAAAGATTTGATTATGATTATTGAAGATAAGAAACTGGATGGAGGAATCTCTGGACCTTGTTATTACGAATTGGATTAGATTTGAGTTGAGGAAGAGATTTGGTATTGAGATAAACTCCAGTATTGAGTATTGATTACAGACCTAATTTGTGAGATCTGTAGGCCGACAGTCGACTGGGACTATGTATCAGTCGACTGGTACGACCCTAATATTGTACCTTCAGTCTTTTGAGGATTCGTTCGGGACAGTCGACTGAGACCCTATTCAGTCGACTGGTCTGCTGAATGTTTGGTTTGTAAAGTGTCTCAATTTCTCGTCGGGACAGACGACTGATGATTTCTTTAAGTCGACTATAGTGTTTGGAATGTTTCTTGAGAATTATTGATACTTGTCTCGAGTAAGTCGACTGATGGTTTTTCTTGAGTCGACTTACTACACTTGTTAAAATCTTGGATATTGGTTCTCGGGGCAGTCGACTTACTATAGAATAAGTCGACCGATTCTGATGAGTTTTCATAATCTTGAGTGTTCTTTCAGTCTTTAGTTTGTTGTAGATGAATATATTCGTCGGTGTCTTGGCATACCGGGTTCGTATTCGATCTATACCTTCTTAGTTTGTTTGTAGATGGATATGTTCGTCGGTGTCATGGCATGCCGGGTTCGTATTCGATCTATACCTTCTTAGTTTGTTTGTAGATGGATATGTTCGTCGGTGTCATGGCATGCCGGATTCGTATTCGATCTATACCTTCTTAGTTGTTTGTAGATGGATATGTTCGTCGGTGTCGTGGCATACCGGGTTCGTATTCGATCTATACCTTATCTTTAGTTTTGTAGATGGATATATTGCTATCCGATCCATGACATTATTGGTGATCGATTGTTGGACATACATTGTGGCATTGGGACTTATTGATAATTGGGCATATACTGAGATGTGAGGATTTCTATTGGCTCAGATCAGTCGACTGGTTCATTATACAGTCGACTGCACCGAGCAGTTGAGCTGCACTATTTTTGAGGATGATTGATTGATGGATACTTGATCGTTGGTATTGTTTCTCGACTTGGTTCTTGCATGTACTGGCCTATCGTTCTTATTTCAGATTACATGTTCAGTTTATGTATTTTTGTTCAGTACATGTTGCTTATGTTTATTTGTTTGTTTATGTTTGTTGTTTATATCACTCACACCATTTATGGCTGACCCCGTAGTTTTAGGGGTTAGGGTTCAACTCTAGCCTCACATGTTGCAGGTTGCTTAGAATTGGAGGCTTGGATGCTTGGGTTAGCTATAGAGATTATGAGTATTATAATAGAGCCTTGTGTAAATTGTTGTAAGAAGAGTTTTGTAAAAGGAATTGTTGTAATTTAAAGTGTTTGTATTTCCGCTGCAATGTTAAAGATTATTGTAATAAAGATTTGGAATAAAATGATTTGAGTTTTTGGCTATGTATGTTGTTACATTGAAGTGGATCGCTGGGAAAGTGCCACGTATTTTCTAAAGTTTCGTATTTAGAAATTCGGGGCGCTACACAGCTAGGGTAGCGGAGATATCAGAGTTGTCCAATTGGAATTTGCCATGTATCTTCACATATAAAAAAATATATAAGTTGATAATTGTATTAAAAACAAGAAGATAATTTAAAAAAGAAAGTATATATTTATTAGATCATGATCACTTACTGAAATGAAAACATAAGAACTACAAGTTAAAGATAATGCGAAAATTAATATTAAAAGGCAATAGCTACTTTAAATATCATATGATCTAGTCAACATTGACATTTCCATCCTTGATGGTCTCATCACCGCTATTGCCATTTTCCATCACCATCATTTCCATGCCCAATTGGATCATCAACTCTACTTGGTTCTGTAAAGAAATAAGAAACATCTAAATGAGTGTTCACAACAAGTGCTTCAAAATAATCATCATAGACATCATCAAAATCAGTAATGTTTGTTTCTTTCTCCTTTTATTTTCCCTTATTATATGCTCGATAAAGATCAATAAGGTGTTTAGCCATACGACATATACGAGACCAATGACCTTTTATACCGCACTTAGAACAAGATTCATCATTTCTATTCTCATAATTAATTTGCAAACCTTTTATGCTTTTCACCATTATTGCTCAACATCTAGTGGGGTACGCATTTATCTTATCTGAGTCATACTGGTTGTACCCACCTCAATTTTTGGGATTATAACGACTACGACCACGACCACGGCCACACTCATAAGTACTAGCATTTGCTTTAGGAAATGACTTGTTTGCATTTGCTTTAGGGAATGGTTTTGAGACAGATATGTGAGGCTAATGGTTTTTCAGCAAAAGTTTATTTTGTTCAACAACAAGGAGACATGAAATAAGTTGTGAATAATTTTCGAAACCCCTTTCATGGTATTGCTAATGCAAGAGCATGTTTGATGTATGACAGGTTGTAAATGTTTCTTCTAACATATCATTGTTATTGCGTGATCCTGCTAGGATGTTTCATTTTCTTTCTTAATGGTGTCATCAAGATTCATCGCATTTAAGTGGATTTTAGCATCAAGCACCCAACTCAAATAGTTGTTGCTGAATATGTCAAGTGTGACGAATTTAAGTTTCGTGAGATTCAACATGTTGAATAACTCTACAATACAGTACTAGTAAACTTTAGAATACAATATAATATGAAAGAAGGTGATAAACATGCGAAACAATGAAAAATAATAAATAATACTCATTTTCACGAAACTATAGATTCAAGTTATTGTTTTAAAAGTTCAGGCTTCCGATCAAAATTATATATATATATATATATATATATATATATATATATATATATATATATATATATATATATATATATATATATATATATATATATGGTTCTTCCAGTACGCACTACTTTTCGTGCGCACCTGGTGCACACTCATCTACGAGCCATACGATCGCGGATTAGATTCAAGATCGAACGGCTCACGGATGAGTGCGCACCCGGTGCGCAAGGAAGTAGTGCGCAACCAAAGCGATATATATATATATATATATATATATATATATATATATATTGTAGTTGATTTAGAACTACATATTTTGTTATTTGTACATTTATTCTACTTAAATTTCAGGTTCAAGAAATCATAACTGCAGGATTAGATACAAGTAAAGTACAGAATACAATACCAAATTGAAAGCCCACAAACTTCAACTGGAAATTAGAACTTTCGTGCTGATAACGTGTCATAAATTCAAAGAAATATTAAGAGTAGAGAAAATTGTAGTACCCAAAAACTTTTATCTCATTCATGTTCATATATCCTCCATTTATAGGCTTACATGATATAGGTAAATAATTATATCATTTACAACATATGTTACAAAACTCTTTATATGATAGATTCAAATGAGTGTTTAGAGCTTATGTTACGAGACTTCATATGATAGATGTAAATGAGTGTTTATAGTGGTCATCCACTATCATGTATTCACCACACCTATCAATTAATTGAAAATTTAAATTTAAATGATTTTTTTAGAATCACTACAAGGATTTTATATAGGAATATGGAAATATGAAAATTTTGTGTGGGAATATGAAAATAGCAGAAATCTGAAGTGTGGATATGGAAAAAACTCTTTGCAACTACAACATCTCAATACTGGAAGTTATAATATTTATGCATCAAATAAAAAAAAAGTGTTTGTAATATTCCTGAATCGAGCTATTAGTTATTCTGAATGCGGGACATTACATGTTTTTTGAGTGTGGGAGGAATAGATAATGCATCGGCCCATAAAATTGAGTTATGACAATTTTATTTTACATGTGTTACGCACATATATTTCGTACTGTTACGAGTAATAGTCTGTTTCTGTATTACAACTATTTATACATTTTTCGTTTTCTTTTAAAGGAATATTTTTTGATATTCATAAAATTGAGTTTTGAGAAAACGAAAAAAAAAAAATTAAGAAAATTTTACGTTTTCTCAAAACTCATTTTTATCATATTTTGAGCCAACTCAAACATTTTATTTTAATCTTTGTGTTTTTACGTATATTGCATGTGTTTTAAATTCATGTGTCGATTACGTAAATTTCACCGTTACGTAAAATATCTGTAACATTATCAAAATAAATATTTTTCGTATGTTGTATTTTGATTATTTATAAACATTTTCCCCGTTAATCAAATTTATTTCGCATTTGAATATATGTTTTATGTGCTTCGCACGTAAAATTTTTATGCATTTTGTTACTAAATTTTTCTTGAGTCATGAAAAATTTTTCTTCTCATTTTCTTTATCAAATTTTGTGATTTATTTTAAATTAAACTCAATAGGCCTAAAACTATTTTGAAGCCCACTTGAAAATTAACTAAAAAGAGAAGCCCAAGATTAATTCTACACTTAAATGAACATTTTAAAAATACTACCACACTTGTCATGTAACAAACACGTACAAGTAAATTAGTAACAATTAGTTAAATAAATGAGAAGTGTGCATATTGGGTGCACGTGCACGTGTGGGCACAATTGAGATTGACCGGCCATTTCAAAGAGGGGAGGGAGAGGAATTTTTTCCCAAACTGCCCCACTTTTTGAAAGTTTTTCCCAAACTGCCCTACTTTTGTTTTTAATTCCCAAACCATCCCACTCGGTTTTAGTTAAAACTAACTTGTTTTTTCAAAGACCGAGTGTTAGTTTTGGATTTTTCGAATTTTAACACTCGGTCTTTGAAAAACCGAGTTATTTTTAACTAAACTCGGTCTTTCAAAGACCGCACGGTCATTTTGGTAAATACTTTCAAATGTGGGTCAGTTTGGTAAATACTTTCAAAAAGTGGATTATTTTGGTAACAAGTTCGGTTTGTAGAAGGAAAAAATACCAATTAAGAACTAGAGACCATTTAATTATGTAACTAGTGTTACATAATACTAGCAAACCACAAGCACCAACTTGATTATTTGAAAACTATGTCTAATATTAAACTATTTTAAACTATTATTGTATAATCAAATCAAACTTTATCGGAACCTAACTAATAGTAATAACACTTTACATTCGTTAAAACACAATATGAGCAGAGAAATATGAAATAAATAAAAATAGTGAATATTATAGTTAACTATGAATGTCAATAATAATTACTTAACAACCACATTTTAATATTAAACATAGAAAAGGGAGTTCCTGACCTAGGCCACCATCTTTTTCGGAAAGTACTCTTTTCCTTCCATAGACTTTGGGTCTTAAATTTTATGAATCTAAAAAAATATTGTAATTTGTTAAGTGTTTGCACCTTTAACTTTAGTACTGCAACCATTTATAGTATGTTTCCCTTCAAAATTTAAATTCCTTTAGTGTTGCACAGTCAGTAGAAAAATTCTGGGCCAAAAGATGGAAGCTACTTATATCGGAACTTTGGCAAATTGTCCTCTTGAAAATCAATTTGGAGTAACCACAATAATCGAGACAAAGAATGCTATACGGTTCCAGATTCTACTTCTCGGGGTGGACATGAATGATTAGGCCAGCATACATACAAATCATTATATAAGGAGTATTAATATGGAATTTTGTCATAATATATATGGAGTTTGTGTGTATAACATTCTAGAGTTCTAGATCCAAGCTGGATTCAAATTTTCTTTAATCTTACCTATTTCTGAAAAAGATTTATCTTTGTAAGCATGTGTCGCCAACTCAAGTTGAGTCCACTGACATATATGTTTATGGAACATCAAAACATGTATGCACAAGTAGGTAGCTGCAAATTTTAGTAAATTCCTTAATTAAGTAATTTAAAAGAAACTAACTTAAACTAATTTCATGACCTCTGCATATTTGGTAACAAAAAAGTGATGCATATTCTTTACTGAGAATCTCCAAGATTCTTTAAGGTAAAAAAGGAAAAAGAAGAAGATTGACATTGTTACGTCGTGTGAGTATTTACAATCATTCATGTCCACCCCGAGATGTAGAATCTGGAACCGTATAGCATTCCTTATCTCGATTATTGTGGTTGCTCCAAATTGATTTTCAAGAGGACAATTTACCAAAGTTTCGGTATAAGTAGCTTCCATCTTTTGGGCCATAATTTTTCTACTGACTGTGCAACACTAAAGAAATTTAAATTTTGAAGGGAAACATACTATAAATGGTTGCAGTACTAAAGTTAAAGGTGCAAACACTTAACAAATTAATATTTTTGTAGATTCATAAAATTTAAGACGCAAAGTCTATGGAAGGAAAAGAGTACTTTTCGAAAAAGATGGTGGCCTAGGTCAGGAACTCCCTTTTCTATGTTTAATATTAAAATGTGGTTGTTAAGTAATTATTATTGACATTCATAGTTAACTATAATATTCACTATTTTCATTTATTTCATATTTCTCTGTTCATATTGTGTTTTAACTAGTGTAAAGTGTTATTACTATTAGTTAGGTTTCGATAAAGTTTAATTTGATTATACAATAATAGTTTAAAATAGTTTAATATTAGACATAGTTTTCAAATAATCAAGTTGGTGCTTGTGGTTTTCTAGTATTATGTAACACTTGTTACATAATTAAATGGTCTCTAGTTCTTAATTGGTATTTTTTCCTTCTACAAACCGAACTTGTTATCAAAATGACCCACTTTTTGAAAGTATTTACCAAACAGACCCACTTTCGAAAGTATTTACCAAAATAACCGTGCGGTCTTTGAAAGACCGAGTTTAGTTAAAAATAACTCGGTTTTTCAAAAACCGAGTGTTAGAATTCGAAAAATCCAAAACTAACACCCGGTCTTTGAAAAAACGAGTTAGTTTTAACTAAACTTGGTCTTTCAAAGACCGAGTGGGATGGTTTGGGAATTAAAAACAAAAGTAAGGCAGTTTGGGAAAAACTTTCAAAAAGTGGGGCAGTTTGGGAAAAAATTCAGAGGGAGAGTGGGGTGTGAGTTGAATGAGTGGGTAGTTAAGTAGATTTAGTGGGTTAATTAAAATTAACTTATAATAATTAATTAATCTTTCCTTTTATAAACCCAAACCCCCCTTTGGCCTTCATCAGCAAAATTAAATAAATCAAAATGGAATGGTGCTGGCTACTGAAGCTGGATGGAAATTTGAATTTTCTTTTGGGCACAGATTTTGAGGCGCACTTAGAGGCTTCGTCGGGTTGTTTGCTAGGGATCAATTACATTCTCCAATAAGGTGTGTATCTCTTTTGCTTTCTAAATTAGTATAGAATGCTTGTGTAGGTAATTTGATGGTTCGAATTGATATTTCTTATGAGTTCTTAGTTGTTTTTGTGATGCATGTGGTGTTGTTATTTAGAATGTTTGGTAGAAATGAAACATGTGAAGTGTTGCATACTGTTACCGCTGAATTCGGTGTGGGGGTAAACAGATGAGATTTGTGAGTTCGAGAAAAACCTGAACAGCGGATCCAAGCCTTCTGATTCCCGCCGCTACCTGCAAGGAAGTGCGATACACCGGGGTTAATTCCGGCGACGCACCCTCCGACGCTCTTGTCAATAATCAGTGGTGATTAAGAAAGAGCTTTAAGGTGGAAAAAGAGTGATTACCCGGTCACAGTGGTAGGGGGGAGGTATTTATAGTCGCCATGAGAATGATCAGGGGCCTGATTTCCTGCGTAACTGTCAGGAGAAAAATCCTCCCATTCTGTTTTGGAAAATTGACCCCTGATTCCCGGTGAGGGCAAATCAGGCCCGTTGATTCAGTCGAATCAGTGGCCCTGATTCTCCTCTTGGTGATCTGGGTTTGTCTTGGGTCGAGATCCGTACCCAGTTGGAGTGGATCCGTTTGCGGGGTGTTGGGTCTGTGAGAAGGAGACCCAGTACCCGTTTCGGACCCATCTGTGTGTGGAATTACCGTTTTACCCATGAACTTCAAGATTCGTGCCCAATCTGGACGGTTCCGATTTAACCCCATTTTTAGCCATATCACATACTAAATGAAAGTTTCATCATGATATAATTAGATTGTTGAATCAAAATTCTATTTCATTAGTATGTTGAAGTGGTTAGGCACAAATATAATGCCATGGTTGGATTATAGGAATTACGCATTTATATATATATAAAGTGATTAATTAGGCACAAGAAATTGTGTAATTGTTGGAGGAGAATCATAAAATCAATGGGAATGAGAATTTCTAAAAGAAAGCATATACATATTCACGATAGTAGTTAATTTCTTCTAATTACAATATATGAATATTAGATTTCTAAAAATAATTAGTCGAGTTAACTTGTGAACAATTTTATGCTAATATGGATAAAATCAGTAAAGAAGTAATTCTAGAAGTTTAGAAATGTATTTTTATAGTATAAATTTTGGAGAAAATATTAGAAATAAAAAATTGTTGAAAGAGTAAAAATTGAGTTATAAATAGAGAGTGGAGTTAAAAGGTTGTAAACTCATATACTATCAAGTTGTGGCTTTGGCCTTGGTGGTTAGTGCGTGCGCCAACGCGCAGCGAGCTGCCATGTGGCACTTTGGGGGTCTCTGTGGTCGCGGCTGGGGGGCTCTGCCCTTTTTTTGAAAAGATTTTTAAACAAATTTTAAATGGAAATTCAGGTATTTAAATTACTCAGAGAGCTTTATACACAAATGAGAGAATATCTCAGTGGTTTGGGCGTTGTCTTTGGTTGCTGTTGGTTCTGGTTCGAGCCCGAGCATGCACATTAGGTTTTAAATTTTATTTTCTTATGCTTTTTCAAGTTTTAAAATAGGAACAACTTCATATAAATATCTATATAATAAAACACAAAGAAAGCTATCAAGCGGCTCTGATTCAATCTCCCCAAAATTAAAGGCTCAGATTGATTCTCACAAAACACATTTTCCTGCTCAAAATTTCAAACCCCAAAATTTAAAAAAAATACAATTTTCTCTCTCTCTCAACTCAGAAAACATCCCAGCCCCCTTACTGCTTCTTTCTTTCTCTCTCTCTCTCTCTTTTCCCCAACTCAGAACCCCCTCCCCCCCCCCCCCCCCCCCCCCCTCTCTCTCTCTCTCTCTGTATCTGTCCCAACTCAAAACCCACTTCGAAGGAGGTAAGCCTCGCCTCATCGAAACCCCCACCTCCTTCGAATCTCCACCTCATTCAAAGCTCCATCAACCCAACCTCCACCTCAGCGCCACCCTCACTCGAAGCTCCGTCAACCCAACCCCCACTGTAAGTTCGCCTTAGGCAAATTAATATGAATTTCATTGAATTTGAGATCTAGAAGATTAAAATTGAATTTGGGTGTATGAGATCTGATATCGATCAAGAATTTTTGATTGATTGAATTTTTTTACTGTATTGTTTGAGAAGCTGAATTGTTTGAGAAATTAAAGATGAGAAGCTGAATTGTCTGAGATTGAAATTAAAGATGAGAAGCTGAATTTAAACTTTATTGATTAAAGCTGAATTGTTTGATTGAAATTCTGATATCGATTAAGAACACTAGATGAGAAGCTGAATTGTTTGAGAAGTTAAAGATTAGAGTTTTACTGTTGCAATTTGTGCAATTAAAGATGAGAAACTGAATTGTTTGAGAAGCTGAATGTGGACTACTTGGCTCACCTCTCCTTGCTTGGTAACTTTTCATCAATTTATGTTTTAATTGTATATATATACTTTTAATGCTATGTATCTCAGTATGTTACTTTCACTTTACATCATTTATTCTTCATTGCACATAAATTTCTACCAATTTTTACATTTTCTTGTGCTTATTATAATTTTTATGAATTTTTAGAATATCCTAAAATTTAAAATTTATATGAAGTAAATTTAAAAAGGCTGAGAGCTTAATCGGGTGCTTAACCACTCTTAAGCACTAACAGTGATAAGCAGTCATTGAACACTTAAGTACGTTTTACGTTTTTAAAAACCTTGATCAAGAAAGAGTGAGAGATCACTCATATTAAACTGAATACATTTCATCAAGACATGCAGTTCTTTCAAGTTTTATTTAGTGAACACAGAATGATCATACCATATGTTGTTGTGTTAACATTTAGCAATCCTGGCTCACTTGGTTATATTACTGTTGTTGCTCGTGGTCATAAAAACAATACCCATAAATGGACAAAATTTCATATATCGCTGATATATTCAGGGTCATATCAGCCTGAAAATGACTTATTTTCATACATATACTGGTGTGTTGACACAAGATCGTCAAGTTCCATGTGATACATCAGCTGTTTAAAGTACCATTGCAATCAAATTGCGTAACATTTAGAACCACAAGTTTCCGTTTACTGGTTTCCTTTTTTTTTTAATTATTATTTATTTTTCCTGAATCATGAGATCCACTGTGTATATCATTTATTTCATGCTTTTTTCTCTTGCATTATCTCCTATGTTTTACTGATAATTCATCTAGACATATATTGTTGCAGCAACCTTAATTTTATGGACATTCATTCGACAAAAAAGTTTATGCACAGAAACAAAAATGAATGGTCGCTGCAAATAAAGACGTAGATCCAATCTAGTCCTGTCAATACAAACGGAAACGGGAACATCCCAGGACGAAAATGTGATTTCCAAAACCTTTCACGACTACTACAAGGGCCTCTTTGTTAGATTTTGTGAGAAATTAACAATTGGGAAATTAGGGTTTATCTCTAGATCTAAGTTGCTTGAGATATTCACCCTAGGTATCAAAATTGGAATACCTAGACTGCTATCACAAGCCAGTATTTATTCCTAAATACTGGTTTGGGTATCGGGTTATAAGCCCACAAACCCGCGTTCCAATATCCAATCAATTGTACGTTCATTACACGTGTTACACATATGCACGTGCTATATTTATATAGAGAGAATATACCAATATATCCAACAATCTCCTCCTATATTCTCAATATATAAAGTACAGGATTATCTCATCAGATCAGTATATAACTGACTGGCTGATAGCAGTCCATAAAGGAAAAGTATCATAAAGGTATAGTTTCATAAGAACCAATAGAATTATAAAACTGAATAGTTCAATCAAGACTAAACCAATATAATTAACTAGTTCCAAACCATATCCAATTCAGAATAGTTCACAAAGACTAAACCAACTGGAATAATCTGTCATAGTTTCAAAATCAAACAAAGCAAATAAACTTCAAGAACAAAATATGAGTTTTAAGCTCATGAACACAAGAGTCTTAAACTCAACAGAAGTTTTACCAAGCAAGTGACTAATTTATTTTCAAAAGAAATAAATTGAAATTCTATCCTTGCACACTGCTTTATGTTTACTCCTCCATTTTGAGAAAATCATTATTTTTGAAATCTATGTTGACAGATTCAACTCCTCTATCTTTGCTAGCTTATTGAAAATAAGAATATCAAGAGACACATCTCTAAGAATTCTAACAATTTCACAAAGTATCTAGTTTCACAAAAGAACTTAGTACAATTCATAATTAGCTTAGCAAAAATGTAACGCAAGCATCACAATCAAGTATCTTTAATAAGTAAAGTACATGAACTTTATAGTTTCTACACAAGAACCATACTATGTTTCATATTGGAATGAAAAGACTGCCGTTTCAATCATGGTTTAACATTGATCATCAAAATTGGAATGAAACATGTATCCATAAAAGACATATCATCAAAATTGGAATGATATTTAGGACAATTTAATCATCGGAAACACATCGACAAGTTTTCATGTTTCGTATTGGAATAATATGATTATTCTAAGTAAATTCCTAGATATGTAATACCATCAAAATTGGAATGACATTATATATTTGTGGAATTTATGTCGAATCATCAAAATTATCTAAAACATGTCAACTGCCTAAAATTGATGCTTAAGTTTGAACTTCTCTATGGCTCCAATTGGATTCTAAATTTCAAAACAACTTGGATGTTAAAGCTTTTTACTCAATAGCTTTTAACTCCACTTTCCCCCACAGTTTTGATAATTAGATCACTTTCAAGTCTCTTAGCAAGAGCATTAGCCATACTTGTCACAATTGCACTTTATCTATGAGAAAGTTCAACTAGGCTTCTTTCAGCCTAAATATACTCTTCTTACTATTATAGAGTGAGTTATGAGCTACAGTGTAGCTTGATAGTCACATAACAGAATTATAGAGTTACTTAAACTTCTTAATGGATAACTAGCAACAATTTCTTCAATCCACTCAGCCTTTTCCCCTGCAGAGGATTACACATAGAGGTCTGATTTCATGGATGATAGCACAGTGCCTGTTTGCTTTTGTTTCCATAACATTTCTGTTTCTCCTAGTGTAAACACATATCTACTAGTTATCGACTTTCACTAAATTCTGAGCATCATAATGCATCAGGTCAGTCATTCATTCGAAGAATGACTAGAGTAGCACAAAGCAAACTCTTGAATACCACTCATTAGCCTCTTAAGGGCACTCAAATGTGTATGGGATTATTAGTGAATCTGCAGATCATACCTACCACAAAGGCTATGTCTATTCTAGTGCAGATCTTTGTATACATGAGACTGTCAATTCTTTTAGAATGATCTACCTGTCTCATAGTTGCACCATCATTAGGTGTCAACCTTTTATCATAATCATAAGGTGTTTCAAAACACACTTTGAATCACTATATCCCCACTTTTGAAACACATTTTGATTTGATGAGTTTGGCTAAGAGTTATCCCTTGCCAACTGAAAACTCACCCTTATACCTATGGTGTCCACAGTACCTAGGTTTTCGTGTTGAATTCTTTGGATAGCATAATTTTAACTTTATTTATAATAGAGAAGTCACTTCCAAGAACTTGCATGTCAACAGAACAAGCAAATAATAGCCACTATATTTGACACACCACAAAGTTGAAAGCACTGATCTGAATTACTTGATTCTTATACTAGGCTCTTTCAAAAATTTGTCAAAATATTTATCTGTTGGCTATACATGTTTTAAGAACATACAATGATTTTACTATATTGTAAATCTTGTTCACTAAACATATTAGTTCAAAACTTTCCAGTACAACACTGTTCAGTACAAAACATCAAGTACAAAGCCTTTTAATTATCCTTTATGAATGACAAAATCTTCAATAGATGTAAGGGTAAGAAGAATACTTATTGTAGCAATATGACAAACATGTGAGTAGACATCAAATAAATCTACCCCATTTTTCTCAGTCAATCTGTTAGCTACTAAAAAGCATTAAAATTGCTACTGAACAATCAAAATTAAGTTTCTTCTACAAAACCCCACTTACTTACTATAGTTTTAGCCCCTTTCGGAAGATCAACTAAATTAAAGTATTATTGTATGACACAGAATCATCTCATTGTCTACTAAAGACTCTTCTTAGCTCATTTGTCATTCAAGTTTTCAAGTGTCAGTAAGGCTGGTTCTTGATTCCAACTGTGAATCATTGAACATGTCTATAGGACTAGATTATTTCATACATTTATCCTTGATGAACATATCTTCAAAGAACTTTGCAAGTCTAGATTCTTCTAATATAAATTAGATAGATCCAACATCTGTCCACAGAGCTACATTCTGCACTTTCTAAGCACACAAATATTTGTTGTAGGTCCTACTTTAGGCCTTCTAAGATCATATACTCTAACAAATGTATCACAAAATAAATTTTCACTTTAACAAAATTATTTGTATTTTCATACCATAATTTACAAGGTGTATTCAATTTAGAGTGTAGTAACACATTAGAGATATGATTAACAATACAACATCACTCATAATTACACAAGACAAACAACAGTCAATAATATAGAATTCAACATTTCACTAAGTGTTTGATTCTAACTTTTATCAATACCGTTTGACTGTTGTAAGTAGAGTGCTCTAGAGATTATGCCCTATGCAAACTTCTCTAAAGTTGTTAAAACATATTTACCAACTCTATTAAATCTGAACCCTTGATTTTTAGCATTTAACTATGATTTTTAATTCATTAAGAATAACAAGTGCTTCATTCTTCATATATATGACAGACTTATATTAATCATCTACAAAAGCGATTAAATACTTCTGACCAACAATCGTCTCATTTAGTCACAAAGCTACTGAGATCACAAATATCAGAATGTATTGACTCAAGAAGTTGTGTGCTCCTAGAGACCATACTAAATGATTTTCTACTGATTATAATCTGAGCACAACTTTCATATTTGTCATATTTTAATGGAGTGTCATTTAGTAGGGCTATGAGTTTTAACAAGAACAAACAATTTAATATATAGTTCATAGTGATTCTAAATTTCAAAACAACTTGGATGTTAAAGCTTTGACTCAATAGCTTTTAACTCCATTTCTCCACAGTTTTGATAAGTAGATCACATTTCCTCACAAACAATTGAATATATAGTTCTCAAATCTTAGCCAATTATGCTATGTTCAAGAACACAATTAGAACTATTATTATTAATTGTCTCATTTGTTAAACTCAACTTATACATACGATTGACAATATATGCACTTTATAAGAGTTAATACAAAATTACTCTGTCACATTTTTCAAAAATTATTTGTTTTATCTAATGGTTCTAACAATGTCCACTAGCTCAAACACATTGAGCAAAGAGTTCTTTCCTTTACTCGTTCTTCATCATCTTCATAACGCTAAATGAGATAATGACTAACATATTATAATTCAACTCTGCACACACAGTACAATGAACAAGAGGGAACACAACGTAACTAGTAGAGTCATATTCTACATTAAGAGATGCTCTCTCCTAAGTTACAGACATTTGTTATACATCTTATACAATTTTATTTTATTTTAAATTTTAGAGAAGCAAATATGTAATCTCACACAAACTGCAAACAATGGATTTGTCAAAATATCTATACACATAGTATGATAAAACACTTAACAACCCTAAACATGCTAGTTTTCCAGAGCGAGAATAACTATGATCTAAAACTCTCAATTATATGATCAAACGCACAAAACGTTAACACATTCATCACATGAAAAATACTGAGAAAATTAAAGTAGATCATACCGACACTTCAAGTTAGAAGTGTTTTTCCAAATTCGATGGAGAAGCCTGCGTAGTGCAGACTTATCATACCATGATGCAAATCCATCGTCTCCTACATATACAATTTGTAGGTAACATTAAAGTTCCTACATTCATCAAATTGTTAAAGATTAGCCAATTAAACAAATTATTAGCACAATCTAATTCTAGCAACAATTTAATTGGAGATCTGAATTTTATAGTCAACATACAGCTTAACTTATCAAAATATATATTGTGTTTTAGCACATAGCCAAAACAACTGTTCAACTTGTATTTAATTAATCAAGTGATTAATACACTCTTTAACTTAATCACTTAGCATCACAGTAATTCTATAATTCAAAACATAAACTTAAAACAAATGTTTTGAACTTCCCGCACATAGCAAAATATTTAACAAAAATTTAATATGAGGAAAGTAAAGAACTTATCTTTCACCGTCTCTTCCCCTTCAGTTGATTAGAGTCAAGTCTGTTTAGGAACAAATCCGATCTATACTGTATTGCACCCAGAAACACTACACACCAATAGATAGACTCAATCTGAGGTCGAGATCTGATCAATCCCAAGAGCACCAAAGATCCCCTTTCTTGACCCCGAAACACCAAATCTGATGCACAAAGCAATATCACAGCAAGTTGATTTCTCAACTACACAAGGATCTTATCTTTTCCCCCAAACAGGAAACACCCAAATCCTCAATGAACAAATCGGATCTGGGATAGATCCATACCCGATCACTCACACAGATCGGAGGAGAGGGAGGAGACTAGCGGGGGCGTCCTTGCGTCTGGCGATGGTGACGCCATGGCTAGCGGTGACGCCGGAGTCAGGGGCGGTGGTGGGTCGCTGGAGGCCCAGCGGCGGCGTCAACTAGGAGCAAGTGCTGGATCTGATCACGAACTCAGATCGACGCCTCGCCTTATCGTCGATGGCCTCGCACGAAGGAGGCGAGGAGTTGCGGCGTTCGTCTATGGGAGCAACGACGTCGACCAAGATGCCGATCGTCGGTGACGATGGCCTCGATGGCTACGACGGCGCACGATGCACGGCGACGACCGGTAAATCTCCTCTCTCAAATCTCACAAATTAATTTGTAGACAATATCTCAAGATTGTTAGATTTTGTGAGAAATTAACAATTGGGAAATTAGGGTTTATCTCTAGATTTAAGTTGCTTGAGATATTCACCCTAGGTATCAAAATTGGAATACCTAGACTGCTATCACAAGCCAGTATTTATTCCTAAATACTGGTTTGGGTATCGGGTTATAAGCCCACAAACCCGCGTTCCAATATCCAATCAATTGTACGTTCATTACACGTGTTACACATATGCACGTGCTATATTTATATAGAGAGAATATACCAATATATCCAACACTCTTTGGGAAGAAGAATGACTTCAGGATCTCACTTAGGGACGATTTCTGGCAGGGCCACCAAAATGAGTCAGTCAATTTGCTATCCACATTGGAAACACCCTTTTCGGAGACGGAAGTGAAAAAGGCCATCACTCAAATGGGAGCAGAGAAGTCGTCTGGGCCAGACGGCTTCCCAATGATATTTTTCCATGTTTTCTGGGAAGAAATAAAAGGGAATATTATGGCTTTGATGGATGAATTCTTTCACAACAACCTCAGACTGGGCATGTTCAACCTTGCGAAAGTAATTCTGATACCTAAACAAGTGGAATCTACTTGGGTGGGGAATTTTAGATCCTATTAGCCTCATAAACTGCTTGGTTAAGATCATCACAAAGGTCCTGGCCATCCGTTTAGGAAGCATAATGGATAGTTTAATCAACAACGCCCAGTCTGGGTTCATCAAGGGCAGATGTATCCTGGACTGTGTGGCCACAGCAGAACAAGTTATCCACCACTGCCACACGAGCAATTCTAAGAATTTCCTCCTCAAACTGGACTTCGAGAAAGCATATGACTCAGTCTACTGGGATTGCTTGCTGGAAGCTCTCAGAGGGAGAGACTTTGGGGTTAAATGGATCAGGTGGATCAAGCAATGTTTATACACTAGTAAAATGGCAATTTCGGTTAATGGGAGGCCGGGACTACCGTTTTCTTGTAAGAAGGGTCTTTGGCAGGGGGATCCACTGTCACCTCTTCTATTCATTATCGTTGCAGACGTTCTGAGGGGCATGATAGAGAACTGTCGAAGAAAAGGTTGGATCAAACCTATGGCTAGCAGCACCTCTAACCAAGGGTGCACGATTCTTCAGTATGCTGATGACACCCTTCTCTTTGGTAACGGAAACAGGTCAGAAACAGTTTGCTTTAAAGGGTCCCTCTAATGTTTTGAAGCCTGGTCTGGTCTTAGGATTAATTTCCACAAGAGTGCGTTGATTTCGATTGCATTTTCAGATGTAGAAACATAGGACCATGCCACCATACTGAATTGTATGAAAGACGATTTTCCAATCAAATATTTAGGTCTGCCGTTCAGAACAGGGAAGCTCACCAAGACGGACTAGCTACCTATCATAGATAGGGTGGAGGAAAGATTGTCTGGATGGAAAGGAAAGTCACTTTTCCTCGGGGGTAGAGTGGTCCTTATCAACTCGGTGTTATCTAGTCTGCCCATTTACTACATGTCATTCTTTGAGTTGCCTAAGTGGGTGATCCATAGGATTGACCGAATCAGAAAGCAATTTCTCTGGAAAGGGGCGGACTCGAATAGGGGGGATACCACCTGATCAAGTGGGGTATTGCTTGCATGAAGAAGAAACATGGAAGGCTAGACATCATTGACTTGAGAGACATGAACCTTGCCTTACTGGGAAAATGGTGGTGGAAGGTCTTCCACCACAATAGGGAAGGATGGCAGGATTTCATTCAACCATACCTAAGGGAAAAAGGTACGAGAAGTTTAGGCTTCCGGGTAGGGTCTAGGGTTTCTCACTTTTGGAAAGGGATTGCCAAAGCAAGCGGGTCTTTCAACTCAGCAGTTACATCGACTATTGGGAATGGATGGTCCACCAGATTCTGGTCGGATAAATGGTGTGGTATCCATACCCTCAAAGAGTCTTTCCCAGATCTGTATGAGAAAACAACTTGCCTGAATGTATTGGTGGCCAAGACATGGAAGAGGGGCAATTGGAAACCGCCTTTCCGAGGACCTCTTAGCCCAGGGTTATAGCAGCGACTGAATGAACTGCAAACACACATTACACGGAATGGAGCAATGTGCGCTCAGGGCCCAGACCAGATGCGCTGGGGACTAGAGACCAAAGGAGCTTTCACTGTTAGGTCTCTGTATCATCGCATACACTATCGAGGACTAGACCCAATTGGACATAGGTGTTATGGAAAGCCAAAATGCCCCTAAAATTTAGGGTCTTCCTCTGGCTAGTGCTCAATAATGCAATCCTCACCAGAGAGAACCTTGCTAAAAGACAACCCCAGATCGCGACCAACTGTGGATTCTGTAATGTTCATACGGAAAATCCGAACCACCTTTTCATTCATTACCAACGGAGTAAGGCAACTATGGTGGAAGTATTACGGGCCTTAGGGACATGTGACTACCCCAGCGAATACGAGAAATTGTGGGTTGGCCCCAAATTTTCCTCTGTTCGCCACGAAATGAAGAATGCTTGATACATAGCCATTGCGGCAACTACTTGGGTGTTATGGTTAGACAGAATTAATTTTTATTTTCGTGCTTCATGTAATAGTACGTCTAGTAATCTTACTCATATCATGCACCTTATTTCTTTTTTGGGCCACAGCTGCTGCTACAGGAGCGAGAGGGAGGATTGCTAAAGTCTTCCAGGTGGAGGAATTTGATGATGAAGAGATCGAGTTTGGACCGACACTAGACTGAGCGGTCGGCCCACTTCATACTCACTGGGAACATGGTACAATTGGAAAGCCCACAGAACTAGCCCTAGTTTTGTTTAGATCTATTGTACCTTGGGTTGTACTTTTGTACTTTTGTACTTTTGGTTGGACCCAACCCCCAGGGTATTATTGGGGGATTATGTTCTACTTTCTGCACTGTTTCTTTTTGTATTTTTTCCCGGTACGTCGGGGTTGTTTTATTAACTTCTTATTAATGAAACAGGGTGGCGTTATTCCACCTTTACCCTAAAAAAAAAAAAAAACAAAATGAATGGTGTGGATTATCCATGAAGAGCCTCATCATGTGAGTACAACTACTGTATATGAGGTAATTTTCCTCCTATAATAAACATGAAAGTCCCTTTCCTTATTTATAAACTGTTATGAATACGTTTTTTGATATATATAATATGCATAATAGGATATGAGTTATGGTTGGCCCAGGCAGCCAAGCCCTTCTCATGCCTGTGGGTCCAGAGTCATGTGCCTTGAAAGAATAATCTCTGCTTTGAGGGTTTGGATTTTTTCACTGAGAAGTGAATCATCGCGATGATTCACTGATAGTCACAATGAATGCCATGTGTCTTCTCCCCTCCTAAAAAAATATTTGTTTCATGTCCTATTTCTCCAACTTACCTTAAAAAGCATTTGGTCCTTTTGTTTTAGAAAATCAGTTTAGGCAAGTGGGTAGATGTTTTGAAGTTTGGACCTCATGGAGTAGTGTTTGAAGAGGGCAAATGCTTTTTGAGGACAATGGTGTTTTTTTTTATAATCATGATGGTAAAAAACCTAATCTGGCATGATCCTGATATGGAACCATACTGGAATCACTTTCTACTATTAATCTGCTTTTTTTGATTTTCTCACATTTAGTTAATGTAACGAGGAGATGATGATTTCCTCCCCATTAACTCATGATGGTACTCTGGTGTTCTCTTCATTCATTCATTCATTCATTCATTCATTCTTTCTTTCTTCCCTTCTTTGAAATTTTATGCTTATGGCGTGGCAACTTTATAGGTGTCTGCAGATCTCTGCAAACAGCCATTTCAGCCATTTGCTAGGCTTGCAAATTAGAAGCTTTCTCGTGGATGCATGTGTGTATATATATGTATTCATTTTTTTGGTGGATTGTGGATCCCTAACAAATATGCTAATTTCATTAAACAATCCTTAGTTTTTACCTTGGCAGTCGCTAATTTTCTTTCCAGCGTTGAGCCTGTTGAATTTTGTGCATCACAGGAAAAATTTAAATGGCTGATAAAATGGGAAATCTGAGCCTCATGTGTCTGCTTACCAAATTTATGGAATGGATATCCTCTCCTAACTTCTCGAGGGACCTTGATTTTACCTGTTTATTTTTTTAACTTTTAAAATTATGTTTTTTCCAAACCATGTGATCAATTCTTTATATCATTTATTTCATTCCTTTGTTCTTGCATTTCTTCTTAACTTTTACTATCCTAACTTTTAATATCTATTGATTTATATTGATGCAGTATTGTTAGTTTTGGGCATTCATATAGTAAAGAAGTCTTGATCTTCAGTACCATTGAAGCTTCATGGGAAATGGCGGTTAGGTTTCAAATCAATATTATTATGTTTAGCCGCATTTATTCTTCATTTGCGGTATATGAATCGCGTTCAGCTAAAGTAAAAAAGAAAAGGGGAATGCAAGAACTAACAAAGTGAGGTACATCATATAAAGAGGAGTTACACTATTTTTAAAATCCAAACATGAAAGATTAGGTCAGTTTGAAATCATTGTCACCTTGGTTATTGTTAGATTTGTGCATTGTTATTGTTAGATTTGAACACTTTTTTGTATTAGATGTGCAATTAGTGTTGTTTATTATATTAGGAGTAAATTTATGATCTTGATCAGCTATAACTAGATTAGTTAGATACATGTAGGAGGTAAAGATATAGCGAGGATTGCGACATTGTCATGGAGGGAATTGCTTCAAGGTTTCAAAACTTCATCTGTTTATAGGGTTACATTATGAATCAGTGGAAGTGCATCTACCTTACTCTTAGACTTCGCTTATAGTCTGTATATTTTAGTTATTGTAGCTGAAATTTGGGTTGCTCACTTAGCCTTAAAAATTTTTCTCGAAGGAAATTGAGAGTTCCTTTATAAACTGTTTGTGGGATTGAGTTTTGAATAGTTGCTGGAAAACTTAATTTTTATGAGTATCTAACATTCTAATTACATTTGTTTAGAGAGTCATTTTATAGACTTGATTAGGCTACTCACCACTATTAGTAACAGCTGTTTTATTTCTTTATAAGATTTGATACAGTATTCGAAGTTCTTTCTGAAATAAATATTTAGTGGACTTTGATGTATAACATAAAGGCATACATGCATGAAATCTAAACGTGAGCTATTAGGATGTGCAGTTTACCATAGTCTATCATTATTTATAAATTTCACTACCTTGATATGCACTTCACTGTATGGTAATTGTCAAATTTTTTGAATTTGTATATATGGAACTAGGTCACATAACATTTATATTTACATGTTCTATATATGCTTTTAGGTAATATAATACTTTGATTATCTTGCTAACTACATTCTTGGTTCTAAGTATTTGTTCATAATTTGAGTTACGGAGGTTTCACCATTGACCTGGTGTTGTCACTCTTGCAAGCTATTACTGTTTTTCCCATGTATATATTAACGAATTTATGAATCTCCTGCACAACATCTGTTTATGCTCCCAGGTGAAACTTAGCCAACCAGATCTGACGAGCTAGGACATGCTGACTTTGTTACATTGGCAGAGATTGGTGGTTCATAGGTATTTCATTACGAGCACTATATCTTCTTTTAAATAAAATTTCTAGATAATATTGTTTCCCTATAATAGTTATTGACTTCCCATCTGTTATCATGTAACCGTTGCGAAAAATGAAGCCAGAGAGATTTGATGTCTACACTCTACACTGATCCTATGAGGTTGCACCAGAAGTATAATGGATGATCCTAAAAGGTTTTCGATGGTGACATTAATAGGTACAAGGTTTTCTTTCTAGAAATTGGAACATATGTGTATTTTCCGTTTTGTCATTGCATTAGCATTATTTGCTTATTGTCTAATACATTCCACTTGCTTTGGTTTTGATCCCAACAGAAAGTTAGCCGACTAATTCCCGGCGAGCTAGGGAATGCCTACTCTTTTACATTGGAGGAGATTGGTGGTCCATAGGCACTTTATTACGAGCATCTTTGGGATTCTTAGTCTTATCCACCTCTTCTGGCTTCTTTCATGAGGGCCCGCATCCCCAGCTCATTCCGTACCTATCAAGAGAAGCGGTTCTAGATAACTTTTTCGTCTTTTCTAATACATTTCTACATAACATTGTTTCCTTATAATGATTTTCTTCCCATATGTTATCAGAAAAAAAACATGCAAATAATGAAGCAGGGGAATGCTGGGCGACCCTGGAAGGCTGTTGATGATAGCATTAATACAAGCAAGGTTTCTTTCTCGAACTAGAAACATGTGTGCTTTCCATTATACATTCCACTATTCATAAGATATGCAAGGAACGGTTGCATAATTCCTGGGGTTGTACAACTGAAATAGAACTGGCCAAAAAATTGACAGGATTCGTTTATAAGGAAACACGTTATTCTTTCACATATTGAGGTCTCCATCCTTCTTTATTATAGGGTTTCTGGAGATATGATTTCATGAAGTTGGTGGGTCCTTAGAAACGTAAGAAGGTTGTTGGATCCTATAGGCAAGGCAAGAAACACTAGAGAGGGGGGGGGGGGGGTGAATAGTGTTGTATAAAAAATTAATAACGAAATTGAACTTTTTTTTCTGTTCAGTCGACTTGAAAAGAGAACTAAGTCGACTGTGGCGTCAGATTAGAAGAGTATTTTAGATAAGTCTGATCAGTCAACTTGTCAGACAAGTTTTCGAAGAGTATGTTATACCAGTCTGACTAGTCGACTTAAAGAGGAGCCGCAGTCGACTGTCCAGACAAGTTTTCGAATAAGAATTAAATGCAAGTTCAGAGAAATACAACCACAGAGTACACACGATGTATCCTGGTTCGGTCTTCCCGACCTACATCCAATCCCCAAGTAACCCACTTGAGATTTTCCACTATTCTTGAAAAAATACAAGAATACTCACGGTGTTAGACAACAACCTTGTCCAACCCGTAGACCTCTCTCACCACTAGAGAGAGCAAACCCACTCTTCCACCAAGAGTGAAAACCTGACTCTATAACCTAGAGCCGTACTCTTCAACCGAAAGGACCACTCTCACAACCGAGAGGGAAAAGAAAACAATAAAAAGTTACAATCAACCTATAGCCTTGTTTTGTGATTGTGATTTTTGTAAGTGGCTAATCGGTCAACTTCTGAATTCAGTCCAAAACGAATTCAATGTTATATTGAACTGAAAATCAGAGAACCAAGACTTAGAAGATTAGAGTGCTAGTTTGAATACTTGTTCTTTTGAAAGCAATAAACTTAAACTTTTAATCAAATGTTTGGAACCTTTCAATGGTGATTCCTAGGCTCTATTTATAGAGAGGAATCCCTTGAACATTGTAAATCATTTTATAAAACTGATTTTAAATGGATATAATCTTTTGAAATTCGAAAAACAAGTTTTGAAATCAGAAAACTGTTGAAACGACTTGAACAATCGATTGGGTTGCCATGATGAGTCGACTGGCCAGAGTTTGAAAGAGTTCAGACAGTTTCATACTAATACAGTCGACTGGTGCCATAAGGCAGTCGACTGGTACTTAACAGCTGATCTAATTCAAACTGTTTCGACCTTTAATCTTTTGAAAAACACTCAATTATAAAGATGTGTGAGTGTGTGTGTGTGACAAGGCTGTTACATCAGTCTAAGACTCAAAAAGGAAAATTACAATTGTTTTACAAGACATGTAATATAACACATTGAAGCATAGGTCTTACCTTTAATCTTGAGTCTTGAGATGGAGCTTTAGCCTTTGTCATTGTCTTTAAAGCTTGCTTGATCAATCTTGAGCTTTAGAACTTTGTAGCTTTCTTGATCAATTTGCTTTGAGAGCTTCGTTTGAACACTTTGCCTTCGTGTATACATGGCATTGATACAACCTGCAATATATAAGAGGTAGCACAACAACTTTGCATTGTGTTGTAATCATCAAAACCAAGAATCAACAAAGGTATATTTCTCCTGTATTCCCCTTTGTAATCCTCCCAAAGAAGATATTGCGAGGTATTGTACTTGAGATTCGAATATAATCTAATTTTACTGGTCATTAAATCGTAGTTTGCATCTCCTTAATTGTGGATGTTAGTCTCAGAAAACCTCACATGTTTACTATTAATAGATTGAAATTGATCGTTATACTGAGCTTTGCTTCTAATTGGATCCTTTTTAAACGGAAAACTCTCTTCTACCCTAAAGTATCATAAGCAACATATCTCATGCAAAATCAAGAACCGAATGCATTTATGTATAGTTTTCTGAAACCTTCAAATAAGTAAACCTTACTTATGGAGGAAAATTTCCTACTATATAGTATTTTAGATGGAATTATGGAAACAAATCAAATGTCATATACTGTGATGAGGCAAATGTTTTTTTTCTTGGGTAGTTTCGAATAAGAGTCTTTCTAGAACAAATCTTGACAAAAGTTATGTTCACAAACATAACTGTTTAGGGTTGCAGGCTTTCAAATCGATACTGATTTTGTATCTAATTGATACTGTTTAGGGTTGCAGGATTTCAAATTTTTAGCTTTGGTTATTAAGAAATTATGATGTTGTACTTATCTCTATAATTCTATGATCATGTGGTACTGCAGCCAAATGAAAATTTTAATGGGTTTGGTTCTTGTAATAAGATATGTGAATAAGTTAATTACCAGTTGATATAGTAAATAGGATGACAGTAATAGATTGTAATATCGCAACTCGGTGTATGGTACGGTGTATATGGTTAGTTTTGTAATGTCCAGGGCCCAATACAAATGATCAGATTTGGTATTGAGCTGCAGCTGGAATTTGACCACCTGATTCAGGCTAGGGGTTGTTACAAATAGTATCAGCCTGTTAGAGCAAAAGGATGATCAATTCAAATTTTAGAATTGCTTATTGATCTTGAGAATAGAAATGTTTGTTACAAATATTTGGCGATCAACTATATATAGCCAAATATATTTGTTTCGCGGTTCTAAAAAGATTATGTGGTTGTATAGAGGTTCAAATTTCAAGGACAAGCCTAGCACAAGTATGTTTAGGTTGTAGGGAGAGAATTTATCTTTTTGTGTATATATGATTGTGTCAAGAGTTCATATCCAGTAATTGAATATATGCTTAGGGACTTGCAATTTCTACTCAGTTGTGTGAAGACTACATAGTTGTAAATGTTGCTCAGCACTGATGTTAATTTTCTATGTTGCATATATTTGGAGTTTGTTAAGTGTAAAAAAGTTTCATGCTTGCATAGAACTACTAGCAAGTCCTCAATCAACTGTCATTATGAATTACCTATGATCTAATAGTGTATTAACTATACCCTTGGAAGCTGTTAACCTGAGATTGCTTTATATTAACTGTTTCCTTTTTGCATCGTAATTAGAAAATCAAAGTCAAGACACTGTGTATGTGTGTTTTGAATTATAGGATTTGCGAGTTGAGTTCATATTAGAATCTCATTTGTGAGTTGAGTTCTTATTAGAATCTCATGTACTTGCTTTCTTTCCACGTAATGAGAAATAAGCATAAATATATTTAAAACGAAACACTTTTATGTAGTAACTATATTGTGTCAGGCACTCATAACACTTGACACACAAATGCAATAGGGTAGTTGATACTTTATGATAGTTTTTCAAAATCTATTGTGTATCGATAATTCATGTTGTCATGTTACGTTATGTCTATGTCTGTACCTATCAGAAAAAATTTGAATTTATGAACAAAATACCTCTTATGATGTAGATCAAGTAGAAAATCAAGTCACTTCTTTAATTTTCTAATTGAAGAGAACATGTTTAACAGTAAAGAAATGAATGTATCCATTTTTGTTTAACATGTTTAATTTTGGGATTAAGAATATATATCCATCTAATGTATCCATTTTAGGATTATGAATATATCCATTTCTATTGTGAAGAAATGAATGTATCTTTAATGAAAGATTTATTTAGTACTCCTATTAAATCTACCAACTTAAAAGACTATCAGAGCAACAGGATGATCAAATCAAATTTTAGAATTGCTTATTGATCTTGAGAATAGAAATGTTTGTTACAAATAGTATCAGTCTATCAGAGCAATAAAATTTTTCAAATTGCTTATTGATATGGAGATCAACTATATACAACCAATTATATTTGTTTCGTGATTCTAAAAAGATTATGTGGTTGTATAGAGGTTCAAATTTCAAGGACAAGCCTAGCACAATTATGTTTAGGTTGTAGGGAGAGAATTTATCTTTTTGTGTATATATGATTATGTCAATAGTTCATATCCAATAAGTTAATATAGGTTTGGGGACTTGCAATTTATACTCAGTTGTGTCAAGAGTACATAGTTGTAAATGTTGCTTAGCATTGATGTTAATTTGCTATGTTGCATATATTTCGAGTTTGTTAAGTGTAAAAAAGTTGCATGCATGCATAAAACTGTTAACAAGTCCTCAATCAACTGTTATTATGAAATACCTATGATCTGCATTGTGTGCAAGCCAAACAATAATGTATTAACTATACTTTTGGAAGCTGTTAACCTGAGATTGCTTTATATTAACTGTTTTATCTTTGCATCGTAATTAGAAAATCATAGTCAAGACACTATGTATGTGTGATATGAATTAAAGGATTGCGAGTTGAGTTCTTATTAGAATCTCATGTAGTTGCTTTCTTTCCAGGTAATGAGAAATAAGCATAAATCTATATACTCTTACTATTTGTTTCTTTAATTATCATTGGTTTTGATTGATTCTTGAAAAACTCTTACTGTTTGTGTAGGCTCACTGTTTCGTCCCATATTGAAGACTAGAAGCTTTGTGTTTGATCCCTATTGTAACAGCCCTGTAGTCTTTTTTTTAGTAGGGTTGGTTGATGATGTATTAGTTGTATATTTTGTTCTCTTAAGTTATGTAGAATACGAGATTATGTAAATCTGTGGAATATTTAGGATTTTGGGAGATGATGTAAGTATCTGTATAGGATGATGATATAATATAGTGATGTTAAAACCTGTACCCGCAAAGTTCTGGAGTATTGGGTTCTGTGTGTAATTTTTGAAAGGTTTTTCTAAAAATTCATTACGTTTTCAAATGAATTCATGGTTTTTATTTTGTATCTTGCATCATATGAATATTTTTGCCCCCAGAGCCTTATATATATGATGCCTGAGTGATGTTACTTGGATTGGCCTAGGGAGAATTGATATTAATTGCCTGTGATATTATATTTTTAATTATTTGCAAAATTTTGTAAGAAATTGCTGTAAAAGGGCTAATATTTTAGGGGAGACTCTGTCAAAATTTTTACTAAAATTCCTACAAATCCATTACGCTTTCAAACGAAATCTTGGTTTTTATTCTGTATCTTGCATCATATCAAGGTTTTTGCCCCCAGAGCCTTACATATATGATGCCTGTGTGATGTTTCTTGGATTGGTCTGGGGAGGATTGATATTAACTGCCAGTGATGTTATATTTTTAATTGTTAGCAGAATTCCGTAAGGAATTGCTGTAAAATGGCTAATATTTTAATGGAGATTCTATCGAAATTTTTACTAAAATTTCTATTAGTAGAAATGACCATTGCTTTTGACTTGATTGATTCCTTTTTCATTATAATGATTTTTCATCCTTGATCGTGATTTTTGGCGGGTTAAGTCGTCAATCCATCTGCAATCTTCATGTTCTCTTAATGTTTGAAATGCCTGATAGTTGGGCTTATGTGTTTTGATGTAAGTTATAGATAAAAAGAAAAAAAAACATGTCAAATATCTCATACACAGAAATATATCAAAAATTGGGGCTAACAATTTTGTTTTAGATCAAGTTTGCAGTAGGCTCTCCAGTATCTGGATACTAAATATATTAATATGGAGATATAATTGTACTTGATCACATTTAACAAAAGGTCTTCACATTTACATCACAACAAGCTCTCTCACTCTCTCTCTCACTCTCTCTCTCTCATTTTAAACCTCTTTTAAAATCATACATGGTTAACTACATGAAAATATGATATCGGGGAATTAACTCATGCAATTTGAGGTGATAACTGCATTACCAACTGAATTGCTACTCATGTAGTTTGAAATCTCTTATGTTTAAGTCATACATAACAACTGATTTCGATCCGCTATTGTTTTAGATTCACAATACTCTTTTCAATCCCGAGCTCCTGACAAATGATTGTGCAAGATATAAACCAATAAACAACTTAATTCAGAATACATCAATATCTCAGCCAAATACACATCTATATAAATATTTCTTCACGAAGACGTGTATATATTTAACTTTTTATAGTCCTTTTTATATGCTGTATTGTTCACGGAAACGTGCCGTAGGCACGTGTCCACGGGCAAACCTAGTTATATAATATAATAAGAACATTTGAGAGTTATTTCGTAATATTCTAAGAGATATTTTGAGAATTTTAAAGTCGTGTTCATGAATTAAATGAATTCTAAATTCAAGTTTAAGAAGAGAATGTATATGAGTAAAGATTTTTAAGAGTTAAATCAAAGCTTAATCATGAGGGGGAAATAAGAAATTCCTAGAGATTAATTTTAAAGAATCTCGAAGTAAGAGATAGTGTTTTAATCTCAAAAGAACTTTGTATTGAAAAATATACTTGAAGTATGAATGAATGTGAAAGGGGGTTTTATTAATCAAAGGAACTTTGTAACTTATTAAAGTGAATGGTTGTGTGATTAACCAAGAAGTATTTACTTCATGATTGAATAAATAAGAGAATGAATGAAAGAATTGAATGAGATGTGAATAAATGAAATTGAATACATGAATAATGAGGGTATGCATACCCCATAATGTTGAACATGAAAAGATGTTGATTCTAGAGGCTAAGTGAGACCCAGATACCGGCAAGTGATGAAAGTGATTAATTGATTTTGAGAAGTGGCCAATATGGGCTGTCGTTCTCGGTATTTTGTTTAAGTCCGGTAGGAGGGTAAGCTAGCTCTAGGTGGTAGTATTTATTCATGTTTCAAACTTAAGGATAAGCACTAAGAGAAGATGTAATAAAACTTGGGCATACGTAAGTGGGGTGTCTTTATATAGTATGACAGTGGACTCCGGGACTGTGGTTGCTTGCGATGTGAGACAGATCTTAATTAAATCTGGGACTATGATTGATTTGACGGTGGACTCTAGGATCATGAATAGTCGGGGGGATGGTAGGCCGTTCTCCAGAGTATATGCGTATACCGGGGCCAGAGGGACACTTGCGGGATGTTCGCACGACGAGGATTCTATAAGGTTTGATGGTGGACTCCGGGACTGGAATTCGAACTCGTGGAGTGTCTAAATCTTGATTTTGTTACCGAGTAGATTTTCATGGCGAGGGATTAAACCCTTTAATGTGGAGTAGGTAGGTGCTTGCCCTCGGACCTATGTAGAATGAGATGTATAGAATCTGAACAAGTATGCATTAGTGTCACCACAGTATAGCATCTGCATTAGACATTAAGTCACATCATACACTGACATGTTTATGATAGTCACTTTTTTTACACTTTTTTGTTCATTCAAGTTTGTGGTTGTTAAAGTAAGAGAATCGCTGTTTTATAGCATTGCGTTAGTTGTATGCAATTGACGTGCCCACAGTTTTCCAGTGCATGGCTTGGATTGGCAAAAAGACATAAAGTTGAATTGATGCTCAAGATTATTTTCAGATTTGAAGTTGATGATGTTAAAGTTGTATATATATCATGTTGTATTCATTTGATTTCCGCTGCGTTAATGTAACGAACAATATTGTATAATGAAAAGTTTTAATTTCCTGGTAAAATTGTACGAATTTTAAGTAAAAGATCCTGTTGTGCTACGAATTACATGTAAATGGAATTCGGAGCATTATAGATAATGAGTTCTTTTGATGGAGAGGAAACTCATATCTCAGTTGTAGATCTGATCCTGATGTGTAGCAAGTATGAGTGGAGTGTGTGGATATAACGACCACCGAGGACCTGCAAAAAAGTCTGAACCACCGGGAGGATTCCCGTCGACATACCCTCCGACGCTCAAGTCAGTAATTAACGGTTGAAAGAGGGATTAGGTGGTGAAATTGTGATTGCTTAGTAACTATTGATGTAAGGCTGTATTTATAGGCCAGTGGGGACATGTTATGAAAGGTTCCCCAGCTGGTAATCCAGCCGTTAGTCCCTTGATTTGGGGGATTTGATGACTGGCCACGCATGGCAAGTAAACTCCCTCAGATGGGCTGGACCAATAAGGTGGGCTAGTGAGCGGTCCATGAGTCGTCGTTGGGCCTAATGATCTGGCCTTAGGAGTCTTAAGATTTGTGCAAAGATGGTGTGGTGCAGATCAGTCTTGATTTTCACCCTCATCCATCGTCCCTAAAATACGCGGGAATGTCTCACTCCGCAGGTCATTCTGGAGCCCTCATTGCATAAATATCCCATGAGCGCCGCTCTCGTCCCAGAATACTGGAGATCAATCCCACTCCGTGGATCATTCTGTGGTCAATTTCATCCATCGTCCCGGAATAGGGGGATTATCTCACTTCGCAGATCATTCTGCAGTCCATAACTCATGTTTGCTCTTATTTCATCATATTACCATCTAGTGCTTGTCCTTATGTTTATTATGTTCAATTGATTAGGGTCACAGTCTCCCTAGAATTGGTGTAACCAATCGGACTTATCTTACTGAATCAAACAAAAGCCTCACTGACCCAATTCCAACCAAATCTCATTCGCCGGCATGCAAGGGTCCCACTCAAACTTTAGAGTCTCAAAATTTAAAATATCATTAATAATCTTTCCAGGGTCCACATTATAATCCTAAGTCTCAAATCAAACCCAACTTGGTTTTTTTATTATGCAAAAATATTCTTCATTAGTCACATTCTCATAAATCAACTAATGTTGCCACGAAGGACTCATTCATACATGGTAATATATTCAACCTATGAAATTCCTCAAAATCAACTTTTCAACACCACTCTCCATTTATTTGTAAGATCAATAAATTCAACTAAAAGTTCGTTTGATATTAATCGAAACAAATCTCTCAAAAACATCAAATTTTATCTACAAATATTTTGATTTATTTCCCACAAGCCATTACTTGAATGTATCGAAAATTGAATCTAAAATTTCACCAAAATCTGAAAGTTACAAGTTTTCGTTCTTCAAAACAGTACGCTCTAAAATTATTATTAAATTCTTAAAAAAATCCATTAGGCCCAACACATAACAAGGAACTCGCCATAAAAATCTGGACTCAAATAAATTTATTTAAAGGGTTCATATTAACAAATTCTGAAAAACTACCTTTTATCCAAAAATCTGAAAATTACACCATTTCGTTCTTCAAAACAGTATGCTCTAAAATCATTATAAAATTCTAGAAAAATTCAATCAAATCCAGCACATAACAGGGAACTCACTATAAAAATCTGGACCCAATTGGCTTAATTTGATGAGTTCATATTCAACAATTACTGAGAAATTCCCATTATCTAAAAATCTGAAGGTTATATCTTCTTCTCCTTAAGAGAAGTCCATTAAAAAATAAATATAAAAATATGGAAAATTGAATTTACATTTCCTCCATAACCATAGATTTTTTTTGCCAATTTATAACTCATTTGCATGAAAACATTAGCCCCAAATTCTCAATAATTGAAACTCACACTTTTCATAAAATCTGAACTACGACAATACAGTGCTAGAGATTGCATATTTTACAATCTATGAGTCGAATTGAGGATCTGCCAAATATTTTAGAAACTAGACACAGTGTGCTACAATTTCTATTGAATAAGTTTTCGATAATGTCACCAGTAACTGTGCTGAAATCTCGTCCCAATCTGGAACAGACAGCAGTCCAGAGCAACGACAACTTTGAAATCTCATCCAAATTCGATCAACCCACTTATATACATTTGTTTAAACCCATATATAGATGCTTCTATATGTATACTAGAGTCCCCCCAACATTGCACATAAATCACACACAAAAACCCTGAGAAACAACTAAAAAAAAACCAAAACAAACCAACAACGCAGTGCTGGCCTGCTGCTGCCCTTGTGGGTGAATAGTAACCTACTGTTCACCCGAGGGCTGGTCAACCCCAACCCTGCCCTAGGTCTAGGGTTTAACCCTCACCCAAAACCTAATCCTTTATCTCAAAATTTCAACATATATTTGTGGTGATTTTAATCCTTCTTGTGCATAAAAATTCAAACTTCAACCCACTGTAAATTCACCAAAAACACAATGAAAAATTTCATCAAAATTTCATATTTTCTACAATTCAAACATGTTCTATGGTCACACATATAGATCCATACATTTACATTCATTTATAGATTCAAACGATAGGATTTTAGATCTAGCAAGCATAGAAAGAACTCAAAACTTCATGAATAATTTTTCTTGACCAACTTGAATGTTTAAAACATGAGACAACTTCGATCATCTACAAAAGTTCATGGGTTCATAAGAATTTAAAGTTTCACAATTTTAACATGTTCTTTCATATACCAATATTCATCATACAAAGGAGATCAACTAGGGGTGTCATGTCACCAAAAATTAGATTTTTATCTCATTAACATCAATTTTTATTTAATAATTCATCTCCATAATCAATTCATAACAATCATCATCATCATACCAACATAATCACAATTCACCAATTCCAAATCCTAGTATGATCTCTATTGTTCAAAAATGAAAAAAAAATAAAAAGAAGCATATCAAGAGAGTATGATGAAAATAACAGTGATGAGGAACGATGTTTCTTATTCCTCACAAAATTGGGACGACAACAATGAGAGAGGAGAGTGCATTGTTGCCTTGAAACAAGAACAAATATTTTGCTTAAGTTCTAATGGCTCCACCCCTCCACCCCCCCCCCCCCCCCCCCCCCAACTCTTCGATCCATGCACCCTCCTCAAAACTACCAAACCCCCTTCTTCACTCCACCGTTTCTTCACCTACCAACCCAAAACAAAACCCTTTGCCCCTAAACTCATTTTCCACCCTAAACCCGCTTTTCCTCGCAACCCTAATCCACGAAACACCAAAATCTGTTCCAAGAAGATGGAGAGGCGCTGCGGGGAGAACGACCACCAGATGGCAGACTACCGTAAAAGTGGCATCCATTGCTTCAACTGCCGAAAATTTGGACACAGAGTTCGAGACTGCCCACTTCACAACCGCAAGGAATCTATGGCCATTGAAATCACCCACAACTCGGAGATCTCTTCAGCTCTTCCGAGACTACATGCAAGCACCTTACTTCATTTGATTAACCCGCGCACTCGCCATGATACGACTACTATCGAGAGTGCCCTGAACTTTGCTTGGAAAAAAGCAAGGATGGTGGTGGGTTGTGAAGAGGGTCAGTGATGGGGTCATCCCTGTCCAGTTCCCCTTCGAAGAAGCCAAGAAGGCGATCGCAGACAGCATTTTTCAATTCTCTGGTTTCAACGCAACATTCTCGCCATGGTCCATAGACTACGGTGCAAAGTTGAAACCCAGACCAAGCTTCATTTAGATAAATGTTCCACTTCTTCCCTTCCACATGTGGAACCAAACCTCCCTCGAGCAATTGGTGAAGCCGTTCGACAAATTCATTATTATGAGCGGTGAGATGAAGAATGTGGTCACCAGGGACCAAGCCCTCATCCTTATTGAAGTTTTGGATGTTAGCCTCATTCCTAAGAATATCCCAGTCCACTTCACTGTGCAATGGACCAAGGAACTGCAGATCCACGATGTCCCCGTGCTAATCCTTGGTAACCCTATTCCTACCGATGACGTGGCGTAGGGGAAAGTTCAACTTTTCACCTCAGGGAGTGGCTCCACCACCTCCTTCTGGCATCGTAGGGACTCTCCGGCAGAGCAGCACGGTCGATCCATTCAGCCGCCAATTCAGGGATTCATTGGCGACACTAAAGGCAAGGCGAAAATCTCGAAGGCAAATCTTTTCGTGAGAGAATCCATTGCACAATCTCAGGAGCAACCAAATCAGGTAAATTTGACAGACAAATTTTTAAATATCTTTGGTCTTGCGGATTCCAGTTTGGAAGTTTCAAAATTGGTCCCCTCCCATAAGGAGAAGAATATTGCAGATCCTGTGGGGACCAAATCAGGTGAAAAGTTTGTTTTCAACGCCCCCTATAAATGAGACCCCCTCAGATTCCCCAAAGGGCAATTTGGGGATTGCTTCCAGCGAATCCAATAACAATCCTGATAGTTCCACAAGCTCTCATGACATTTCACCCAAGGAGGAGAATAGGCAGATGATCTGGAAGGGAAAGGTTGTCAATATTCCTCTCTCACTTTTCAAAGAGACCCAGTCTGCGGTCAAGTGTGCACTCCAGATATCAGTGGCCAAGCAGGTGGCAAAACTTGAAGCCCCAAAGACATTGCAATTCAGCTCCGAAACTAGGGGAGCTCGTGCCTCGAGCTTCAAAACTAAGTCTCTCATCCCTCGGCATCATAAGTCCAACTCCTCTTCTAGTTCAGGATCAGTCCCACCAGGCTTCGAGGAAGGAACTAGCAAGCGGCGCAAGAGATGCAGATCACAACCCAAAGCAACTTCTACCAGGCCTTTCATGAAGCACCTGCGCTCTTCCCTCAAGTCAGCTTCCATCCGCAAAAATGAAGGTTCCTCCTCTTCTTTGTTTTCAGTTACCAATGCCTATAATAATCCTTTCGTTTTATTATCTAATGAGGATATCAATGAGGTAGCTGAATCTGTAGGAGTGGTGGCTATTTGGCCACACTCTATTGATAAACTTAAGCAACCTGTGAGTGATACTGTTGATCCCCCAGATCAACATAATCAGCTCAATTGAGTGCTTGGGTTTATTGGCCTTTACTTTTTTATTATTGCTGCTTGTCTTTCTCTCGTTTCAATGAAGATTGGCAGTTGGAATGTTCACGGGTTGGGCAACCCCAAAAAATTTGCCCTCATCAAGGATGGTATTAGAAATGCACAAATTAGTGTGGCATGTCTGCAAAAATCCAAACTCACAAAGCCATATACCAGAAAGCTCGCATCCATTGGAGGAACTTCTCTCACCAATTGGAAATATCTAGATGCTATTGAAAGTTGCGGCAGTATTCTTATTGGATGGGATGATAACATCCTAGATTGCTACTACTACACAGTTGATATGTTTTCCATCTCACTCTCCTTTTGCAACAGAACCTCTGGAATTGAGTGGTCTCTAACCTCGGTCTATGCCCCTTTTGAACTGGATGACATAAACCTTTGCTTCAGTGAAATCAAGCTTAGGAGAAGATTCTTATGTGATGCCTGGGTCATTTGTGGAGATTTCAATGCGACTACTTCAAATGCTGAAAGGAATGGAGGCCAGAGCTCAAGCAGGGACATGAAGGAATTCAAGAATTGGATTCAGCAGTTGCAACTTATTGATCTCCCTCTTGCAGGTAGAAAATACACTTGGTCTAATCTCAGAGCTAAGCCAATGCTTGCTAGATTGGACAGATTCCTAATCTCAAGCCAATTTGAATAACTCTATCCAAATTGCATCCAACACTCCCTCCCGCGTATTGCCTCTGATCATTGTCCATTAATCTAGGACTCCCAAGCCATCTACACTAGGGTCCACTATTTCAAGTTTGAGGAGGATTGGGCCTCTCACGAGAACTTCACTCCTGCTATTATTGCCTGGTGGAAGAGCTTACCTGCAGAGGTTCCTCAGTAGATGTTTTCACTAAAAAAAATGGTGCTGCTAAAGAGACGGATCAGGCGATGGAGAAATGAAGAGTTCAAACACATTCCACTTCACAAGAAGGCCCTCCTTGATAAAATCCACCAACTTGACATCCTGACAGATAACCAACCCCTAGACTACTCAATCAAATGAGTTCTCGGTTGCCTTTAGAAATTACCAGAGTTTGGTGCAGGCAGAGGTCACCTACTGGAGGCAGAAATCAAGAGTAACTTGGATCAAGGAGGGTGATGCCAATACAAAATTCTTTCATTCTATAGCTAATGGGCGGCGCCGAAAGAATTTCATTTATTCTCTGCTTTATAATGGAGATCTTATTATGGATCAATGTTCAATTTGTTCCTGCTTTGAGCAACATTTCAGATATATCTGTGGATGTACATCGTCCCCTGATTTCAGAATCGACTGGGCAACCCTTTATCCTAATCAAACTATTAATCTTTCTGGGCTCGAAGCACCATTTAGCAGGGAAGAGATTAAGAATGTGGTCTTTAGCATGAATGGATACAAGGCACCTAGCCCTGATGGCTTCTCAATGCATTTCTATCAGCAGTATTGGGAAGTCATTCAAGATGATCTATGTTGTATGTTGCTGGACATTCAAAATGGGAAAGCCGATATTAGTTGACTTAACTATTCGACCATTGTTCTCATCCCCAAGTGTGAATAGGCTAACCCAGTCTCTAATTACTGCCCCATCAACCTCCTCAACTGTTCTATGAAGATCTTCACGAAAATCCTCACAAACAGGCCCAGCCCCTTACTTCATTCTCTGGTCTCCTCATCACAAAGTGCCTTTCTCAAAGGCAAATCGACTGTGGACTGTTTTTTGTAGCCCATGAAGCTATCAATCTATGCTGCACCAAAAAATCAGATACACTAATGCTTAAGATTGATTTTCGTAAAGCCTTTGATACACTCAGTTGGAGTTTCATTGAGCAAATGCTAGCTGCCAGAGGCTTTGGCCTAAGATGGTGCAGTTGGATTAATGCAATCCTTCACTCGACTAAATCCTCTGTTTTAGTGAATGGGGTAGGGGGTAAGTCCATAATCTCAAAGAGAGGGCTTAAACTGGGTGATCCCCTATCTCCGATGCTCTTCATCCTGGCGGTAGATATGCTAGCACAAATGTTGAGAAGCAGAAGAGACAACGACACTTTTTCTCAGCTACAACTCAGGGGCTCTCTAGCTTCACTCGCCAGTCTGCAATTCGCTGACGACACTCTCATCTTTTGCAAAGGCGATGAACAGGATGTTCTACATATAAAGTTGCTACTACATATATTCGCGAACATCTCAGGCCTCCACATTAACCTTTCTAAATCATCCATTATCTACTTCGGACTTTCTAAAGCCAAGCTTCAGGCTTTTGCTCATATCCTGGGTTGCAAACAAAACTCCTTACCCACCAAATACTTGGGCAAGCTCCTATCCAAAGGCAAATTGAAGAAAAGGGACCCCTTAACCTTAAAATTGAGAGGAGACTGTCTACTTGAAAGGGACTAATGCTTTATAGGGGAGGGAGACTAATCCTCATCAATTCGGTGTTGAGTGCCCTACCGACTTACTTCGCTTCCTTCTTCAAACTGCCCCAGTGGGTTATAACAAGAATTGACCAAATTCGAAGCAGATTCTTCTGGGTAAGTAGTGACGTAAGCGCTGACGGAGTCTTATGTAGAAATTGGAAGCGGATTTGCTAGCCCAAAAAGCAAGGAGGCCTAGGGATTTTAAATCTAAGCCAATTCAACAATGCTCTGCTTCTGAAATGGTGGTGGAAAATCGTAACTGAGGAATCCCTTAGCACCCAAATTCTCAAATCCTTATACTTCAACAGACTGACCAACTCATTCACCTGCGGGGCTCAAGCTTCAGATTTTTGGAAGAATGACTACAAGCTCATAGAGCAATTCAACCAGGGTTTCATTTGGAAATTGGGAGATGGGAAAATGCTTAAATTCTGGACTTCTAACTGGATTGGAGGCAACAACATTTCTACCCTGTTCCCGAATTTATTTGAGGCCGCTTGGAACAACGATGCAACTATTTGTTCTCAAGGTTATATTCAGCAAGGCAGATGGATTTGGAGACCAAGTTTACATACTACTACATCCACCCGTACTCTCCTGGACAAAAGTCAACTAATGCAACTTATCTCTCACGTACAACCATCTACTACCACAGACACTACAACTTGGAGACACTCCAGCTCTGGAAACTTTACTATCAAATCTGCTTATGATTTCTACAGCATTTTAGGCCTCATATCCCCTACTACCGAGCATGTTGGAAGAATTTAGCACCACTCAAAGGTAAAGTTTTCATTTGGATGCCGAGTTGGGAGATACTCAACTATAAGGAGAGATTACATTCTAAGGGATGGGATGGTGATCAGACATGCATGACTTGTGCATGTTCGATCGAAACCACCTTCCATATCTTTTTTCAATGTCCACTGGCTGTTCAGGCTTGACAACACTTCACACACCATTTCAACATCTGTAACTTACCTACATCCACTGCTGACTGCTTCACAAATTGGTGTTTTGACTCTCACAATCAAAAGTTCACACACTCTTGGCATATGGTTACAATTGCTGCCTGTTGGAGCATCTGGAACACTAGAAATGATAGAATTTTTAACAACAAGCTTATTAATATGGATAAACTCATTTCTATGGTTCTCTCATTGACTAGATTGCAGCGGGGAGTCTAAGAAAAAGGCCAAGATACTCCAAAAGGTTGAGGATACTGGAGATCGAGACCTCATGAGGCCGGGAAGAGACAGTTTGTTCCTAAGTGTGGGTAACACCCAAGGATAATCGAACATTGCTATGTGCTTCTGCTGGTAGCTTCTGCTTCTGCTCTTTTTGGGGAGTATGTCTGTCCCAATATTTGTAATATTTTATGCTTGTTTATGTAATGCTGTTCTTAGGAGGGGATGTTTTTGTTCGACGGGCTGTTTTGATGAGTGTAGGGGGGGATGAGATCATATCTTTGAGTCTAGTTGAGGTGTACGTCACTAGTCCAATGCCCTCTCTACGACTCAGTGGTATGCCATATCAAACTCCGACACTCACAATGCTCACCCCGTCTCCCTACGCCTTCCTTACTAATTGTAACTAATTATAACTCTGCTTATCTATATATATATATTTCTGTGAGGTAGGATCATCCTACCTTTTACTAGTCAAAAAACAAAATTGGGATCTCCAAACTCCAAACTTCAAAAAATAATAATATAATTGGGATGGAAAATGTTCACAACCGTGGGTTGCTTTTTTCTACAGTAGAAATAGGCCAGCGGCTGAACCAGGGTTTAATACGGAGTTTTTACAAAAAAAAAACCCTAGAAAAGAAACGTGTTTTTATATATTTTAGTCGTCCAAATAGATTTGTTAGATTTAATCAAAAAAATTTGAGTAAATTCCGATCCTCCAATCCCCCCAAATTTGGCCGACCTCTAGAGAAGCCCAGAATTTCATTTCTTTACAAAAAATGCCCCTGAGTGGCGATTTTACAAAAAAAACCATTTACTTCGAGATATTTGCGAGTATGCCAAAAATTATTCGTAAAAATCCAGAAAATTCATGATTATTATCTACAAATAAATATTAAGTTTTCCAATTAAATTTCATGAAATTTTATTCTGCAGGAAAAATATTTGCAATAAGGTCCCCAACAATCCCAAAATTGCATAAACATATATATATATATATATATATATATATATATATATATATATATATATATATATATATATTAAATTTCATCTATTAAAATCAACCAAATATGGAAATAATCTAATTGCTTAGAGCTCAAGACTGAATAAACGGCCCTAAACGCAGTAAATCAATTTTCAAGTTCAGTTTTCATCTCCAAACCACTTTTTATAAAAAAGTCCCTTTCTTTCGAAAATTTAAAAAAGTATTTTCCTTTATTCAGAATAATCCCAAAAATTCAAATATACCCAATAATAAATAATAGAATTTGTTTATCAACTCATAATTCTAAATTAACACTTCAAAAAAAATATTTGCACGTGGTTTGCACGTGTGAAAAACGACAATTTTACAAAATTCAAAATAATTAAATAAATTGATTAAAAATAATTTATTAATTCAAAATAAAATATTTAAAATTTTGGGGCGTTACAACCCCCCCCCCCCCTCCTTTTAGAATAGCTTTGTCCTCAGAACTACCACTAGTAGGGAAAAAAACAATTCTAGTAACAAGAAAATATTACATGGAAGGTTCAGGAAAATCATTCTATCTTTATTTTCTAATTACAGTGGGTCGCTAACTAAATAAAATAACGTATAATAAGAACAGTAAGATAAATATAAAAACTGACAGAGCAACAAGTATGAGCAAAACCCATAAAGCAATAAAACTAATCCCAATAAGATATATAAAATTGTATTATATATATAAACTAGGCAATAACTTGTTGGAAGAGACTAGATATTCAATTAATGTATACGAATTTCTACAGCATAATTATCATAACCAACATAAATTAGTCAATAACACTTTAAAGCACACTAGGGAATCAAAAGCTCCCTTAAAACTTGAATACACTATAAACACACTGCACTATGAGCTTAAGAATTAATGAAAATAGACAAACGTACGTAACCCAAAACTTAGACAAGAATACGAGTAAAAGAAAACTGTCTAAAGTAACAAATAACAATAAGTTTAGTTAGTAAAAACATATTAAGCACTCCAAAGGTCGTTAAAACATTTGTTTAAAACTGAAAATGCAAAATAGACATATAAACAGGTCAACAAAAATAAATGACTACTGATCAAATAACATCATAAAAGATCATTATAGTAAAAAAAAAGATAATAAGGCCAACCACACAAAATAAGAAGACAAAAGAAAATTTTAAGAACATGAACAATGGCAAAAGTAAATAATAATAAAGGTTACGCAAAGAATTCAAACTTAGAGATGATAATTTTTTTTATATATAGAATAATCAATCAAAGACACATCGAAATACCAACAAATTTAGCTAAACCAAAATAATAATAATAATGATAATAATAATCTGAAAAATAAAATAAAAACAAAAACAAAAACATGAGTGTCGAATTTTGTTTAAAAAAAGTATAAGATAAGTGTAATAATAAAAATAATGATGTATATAAAACACAAAAAATTTCATTTGTAAAAGCAATATAATAACCATATATGCGATTTAAAATTAAATATATAGAATACTGATTACTATATCAAAATATTTGTTAATTGTCAAGTATAGTAAGAGAATTTACTTATGATATTATATGCAAATAAGTATTTGGAATATACGATAAAACCAACAATACTATAATATAAAAATTATAAGTAGTTGTAGTAGTAAAACAAGTATAATAATAGTAAATAAAATAATAATATAATATTAGAATAATATATAATATTAATTATATAGAAATACAATGAAAATAATAATTAACTATGAATAATAAAAATCATAATATATAAGTAGCAAACAAATATAAGATAATCCAGGAAAATGAAATAATATGAAAATAAAAAAATATTAACATCTATAAAGATGAAGTACACACACATATATATACAGAATGATAATACTAAGATAGCAAAAATAGTTAATAGTAAACCTCAATAATATAGGGTGAAAATAAAATAACGAATATAGGGCAAATAGGAAAACAAGTATAAATAATATGGTAATTAAATGTGTATATAAGTATAACCATATTATAAATAATAAAGTTGAAGTAGTGTAGGCTAAGTTTTAAAATCTTATAAAATGGTATGAACCAGTACAAAAGAATAGGATAGTGGTAAGTAATATATATATAAAACTAAAAGTGGGTTCGCCTCATTGATGTCTAGCTGCAGACTTGCCTCCTTGACATGAAGTTGCAAGTTTGCCTCCATGACATCAGGTTGCAGGTTGTCGTCTGGATATTTGGTTGCAGTTTTTGCCTCCCTGACATCCAGTTGCAAGTTTGCCTCCATTGACGTCTAGTTGCAGATTTTCCCTCTCGACATAAGGTTGCACCGAAATGGTGAAATGGAATGATGTAATCTTCCATATGTATAGGGATATTGGACGTTTAATTTAAGTATGATGTTATTCGTGATATAAAAATAGATACAAATGTAGGTAATGGAGTAGAAAGTCACACGATGGAATATTAAAATAGATGTATAAATTATAAATATCAAACATACATAGTAGAAATTAGCAGTAGTGAAAATGATTTATAAAAGTAAGGAGAAAGACAGAATGAAGTACATGCATAAGCTTAAATGCGAACGTGAATGAGAAAATAAATATGTAGTGTAGTGAGTTAGCATAAATAATCATATGTTAAAAAAAAATATACAGTAAATAGTAGAAAGTGTATGTAGAAACATATTATATTTATATAAGTAAAAACATTCAAATCACGTTAAAACATATTGGAATTAATAAGACAATATAAAGTAATGAAAAAAAAATGTTTATATATATAATAACAATATCGAAAATTCAAAGCATATATAAAATGAATGTAAACCAAAAATTTAAAATATAATAGGAATAATAGTAAAAGAAATTAATAGTCGTAGTGATAATTTAATAAGTAGCAATTGAAGCTAATATAATGCGTAAAAGTAATAACAAAGGAAATGAGTAAACATAAAAGTACATAAAAATATGAAGAATAGAATTTTAAGAAGAAAATAAAAATATAAAATATAAAAGATAAAGGAAAAGGTAGTCCACGTACAAAAACATAATATATTCAAAGCAATAATCGAAAGAAAACAAAATATAAGTAAATATTGTTAATTGTAATGTAATTATTGTAGTATCCGAAAATCAAACATTACGTCTTTAAAAACTATAACTGCAAACACCAATAGAAAAAGAAAAGCTCTATTCGCCATATTCCAAACTTCAATAATAAAACTCGTTTTTATAAAACACTAAACTTATAGAACAAATAGACTAGAACTAGCAAAATATACTTTAAAATTAAAGCACTAAAATAGATAAGTCAATAACTAATAAAATTATCCCAATTTAAAGTCAATAATAATAAAAAAAATTAAAAGGTAATTATAATGGCAAGAGAAAATAAAACATTCATCTTCTGTTTGTGCGAAAACAATCAACCCTCTTACGATAAAGAAATTTTTAGTAGAATCGAAACATACAAATAATTCAAATTTCACTACAGGCATTCATGATCAAAACAAAAAACTCACACATCTAATGTCCACCTAGGCATTCATGTTGGATCCTGTAGGCAAGGCAAGAAACACTAGAGTGGGGGTGAATAGTGTTTTATAAAAAATTAATTGTGGAATTAAAAATTATCTTCTGTTCAGTCGACTGTAAAAGGAAGTTCAGTCGACTGAGGCGTCAGAGTATAAGAGTATTTTGATACTAGTTTGATAAGTCGACTTAATACAGAAAGGCAATCGACTTGCCAGAAGAGTTTCTGAGAAGATTGTAATACCAGTCTGATCAGTCGGCTTAAGATGGGAATATAGTCGACTTACCAGAACGGTTTTGAGAGAACTGAAATGCAAGTAATAAAAGGTTCAAGAGATACAACCACAGAAATTCCAACCACAGAGTACACACAATGTATCCTGGTTCGGTCCTACCGACCTACATCCAGTCCCCAAGCAACCCACTTGAGATTTTTCACTATTCTTAAAAAGTGTACAAGAACACCCTACGGCGTTAGACAATAACCTTGTCCAACCCGTAGTCCTCTCTCACCACTAGAGAGAGCAACCCACTCTTCCACCAAGAGTGAAAACCTGAGTCTACACCCTAGAGCCCTACTCTCCAACCGAGAGGAAAAGAAAAAAATAAAATTGTTTACAATCAACCTATAGCCTTGTTGTGAATGTGATTTTGTACGTGGCTATTTGGTCGACTTCTGGATTCAGTCCAAAACGAATTCAATGTTATGCTGGACTGAAAACAGAGAACCAAGACTTAAGAATTAGAGTGCTTGAGTTGGAAAACTTTTTCTCTTTTGAAAGTAAGAACACTTAAATTTTTTTTCTCAAAAGCTTGGAGACCTTCCATGGTGATTCTAAGCCTCTATTTATAGAGTAGAATCCCTGGAAGTTGTAAAACAGTTTATTACAACTATTTACAAACGGATATATATTTTTTTAAATCAAAAAATCAAGTTTTAAAATCAGTAATCTGTCAAAACGGCTTGAACAGTCGACTGGGTTGCCGTTATAAGTCGACTGGCCAGAGTTTGAAGAAGCTCAGATAGTTTTGTACAGGTATAGTCGACTGGTCCTTAATGGCAGTCGACTGGTACTCAACAGCAGACCTAGTTCAAACTATTTTGACCTTTATTTTTGAAAGCCACACAGTTATAAAATTATATATGAGTGTGTGTGTGCGAAAGGGCTTTTACATCAATCTAAGACTCAACAAAAGAAGATTACATTTGTTTTTACAAGACACTACATATAAGATATTGAAGCTTTGGTCTTGACTTGAGTCTTTAGTCTTGATAGAAGCTTTAGCCATTGTCTTTGTATGAAGCTTTGCTTGATCATTCTTCAGCTTTAGAACAATTTGCTTGATCAATTTACTTTGAGGCCTTTGTGTATCATACATGATAAACTTTGATACAACCTGCAATATATGAGAGGTAGCACAATAACTTTGCATTGTGTTGTAATCATCAAAATCAAGAATCAACAATTCACACTTCGAATGTCCACCCTACGTACTCACACTTCTAATGTCCACCCTGGGTACTCACACTTCTAATGCCCTCCCTAATTTTGTTTCCCTATACCATGTTTAGTATTACTAATTGAAGTTTGCTCTGATACCAAGTTGTAGCGCCCTGAATTTTCAATAAATAAAATTAGAAATAAGTGGCACAATTTCCAGCATCAACTTCAATTGCAATTATAAACACAGTGCAAACACAGGGAAAATTTAAAATTTTTTATTACATTATCTCTTTACAACATAGCGAAAATAAACACTTTAATTACAATCTCTTTACAACATGATAAATTAAAATTCTCAGTTAACTCCAAGCTTTTTTTCCTTGATTCAACTCTATTCATAACTAAAAATCCTACAAAAATCTGAATGAAAAGTGGGCATGTCAGTTAAATGCAACTGATGTCAACTATAGTAATAGTAGCCTTCCCAAGTCTCACAATCACAAACTTGCCACATAACATGAAATAAAATAACAATGAAAGAATCACTAAACAACAAGTAAACTATTCTAAGTAAGTGTGTAAAAATAACAAAAGAGTAATGCATAAAACGATGTTCAGGAAAACACAATGCACATGATGATTTCTAATGCACACTTATCGGATTTTATGCATCCCATTCTACATAGGTTCGGTGCAAGTCCTTATCATTCTCCACTTTGTAGGGTTCAATCCATCATTATGCAACCTACTACGATGACTACAACGAGATTTAGACATTTTGCAAGTATTGGCTCTCGCCCTTGGAATACTGGAGATCGATCACACTCCGTGGATCATTCTGTGGCCTATTTCATCCATCGTCCCGGATTACGGGGGAATGTCTCATTCTGCAGGTCATTCTGGAGCCCTCATTGCCAAAATATCCCATGAGCGTCGCTCTTGAACCGGAATACTGGAGATCAATCTCACTCCGTGGATCATTCTGTGGCCTATTTCATCAATCGTCCTGAAATACGAGGGATTATCTCAATCTGCAGATCATTCTAGAGTCCATAACTCACGTTTGCTCCCATTTCATCATATCACCATCTAGTGTCTGTCCTTATGTTTATTATGTTTAATTAATTAGGCTCACAATCTCCCTAGAATTGGTGTACCCAACCAAACTTATCTTACTGAATCAAACAAAAGCCTCGCTGGCTCAATTCCAACCAAATCTCATTCGCCGGCATGCAAGAGTCCCACTCAAACTCTAGAGTCTCAAAATTTAAAATATCATTAATAATCTTTATAGGGTCCACATCATAACCCTAAGTCTCAAATCAAACCCAACTTGGTATTTTTTATTATACAAAAATATTCTTCATTAGTCACATTCTCATAAAGCAACTAATGTTGCCACGAAAGACTTATTCATACATGGTAATATATTCAACTTACGAAATTCCTCAAAATCAACTTTTAAACATCACTCTCCATTTATTTGTAAGTTCAATAAATTCAACTACAAATTCATTCGATCCTAATCGAAACAAATCTCTTAAAAACTGTGAATTTTATCTACAAAAATTTAGATTTATTTCCCACAAGCCATTACTTGAATGTATTGAAAATTGAATCTAAATTTTCACCAAAATATGAAAGTTACATATTTTCGTTCTTCAAAACAGTACGTTCTAAAACTATTATTAAATTCTGGAAAACTTTCATTAGGTCCAACACATAACAAGGAACCCGCCATAAAAATCTAGACTCAAATAATTTTTTTAAAGGGTTCATATTTAACAAATTCTGAAAAACTACCTTTTATCCAAAAATCTGATAGTTACAGCATTTCGTTCTTCAAAACAGTATGCTCTAAAATCATTATTAAATTCTGGAAAAATTCAATCAAATCCAGCACATAACAGGGAACTCACTATAAAAATCTGGACCCAATTGGCTTAATTTGAAGAGTTCATATTCAACAATTACTGAGAAATTCCCATTATCTAAAAATCTGAAGGTTATATCTTCTTCTCCTTATAAGAGAAGTCCACTCAAAAATAAATATAAAAATCTAGAAAATTGAATTTACATTTCCTCCATCACCATAGGTTTTTTTGCCAATGTATAACTCATTCGCATGAAAACAGTAGCTCCAAATTCCCAATAATTGAAATTCACACTTTTCATAAAATTTGAAAGTATGATAGTGCACTGGTAGAAATTGCATATTTTACACTCTATGAGTTGGATTAAGGATTCGTCAGATGTTCTAGAAACTAGACACAGTGTGCTAAAATTTCTATTGAATAAGTTTTAGATAATTCGTCATTAACTGTGTCGAAATCTCGTCCCATCTGGAACAGACAACAGTCCAGAACAAAAACAACTTTGAAATCTCATCCAAACTCGATCAACCCACTTATATACATTTGTTTAAACCCATATATAGATGCTTCTATATGTATACTAGAGTCCCCCTAATATAGTACACAAATTACACACAAAAACCCCGCGAAACAACTCAAAAAAAAACCAAAACAGACCAACAGCGCTGTGCTGGCCTGTTGCTGCCCTTGTGGGTGAACAGTAACCTGCGGTACTGCTCACCCGAGGGTTGATCATTCCCAACCCTGCCTTAGGTCTAGGGTTTAACCCTCCCTCGAAATCTAACCCTTTATCTCAAAATTTCAACATATATTTGTGGTGATTTTAATCCATATTGTGCATAAAAATTCAAACTTCAACCCACTATAAATTCACCAAAAACACAGTGAAATATTTCATCAAAACTTCATATTTTCTACCATTCGAACATGTTCTTTGGTCACACATATACATTTACATTCATTTATAGATTCAAATAATAGGATTTTAGATCTAGCAAGCGTAGAAAGGACTCTAAACTTCATGAATAATTTTTCTTGACCAACAAGAATGTCTAAAACATGAGACAATTTCGATCATCTACAAAAGTTCATGGGTTCATAAGAATTTAAAGTTTCACAATTTTAACACGTTCTTTCATATACCAATATTCATCATATAAAGAAGATCAACTAGGGGTGTCATGTCATCAAAATTAGATTTTTATCTCATTAACATCAATCTTGATTTAATAATTCATCTCCATAATCAATTCATAACAATCATCATCATCATACCAACAGAATCACAATTCACCAATTCCAAATACTTGCACGATCTCGATTGTTCAAAATGAAAAAAAATAAAAAGAACCATATGAAGAGAGTAGGAAGATTGTCCACCTCAAAGAAGGTTCAAAGAAAATAACAATGATGAGGAATGATGCTTCTTCTCCTCGCGAAAATTAGGATCTCCAAACTCTAAACTTTGAAAAATAATAATATAATTGGGAAGAAAAATGTTCACAACAGCGGGCTGCTATTTTCTGCAGTAGAAATAGGCCGGCGACTGAACTAGGGTTTAATACGGAATTTTTACAACCCCCCCCCCCCCCCCCAATAAGGAAAAACAAGTTTTTATATATTTTAGTCTTCCAAATTGATTTGTTAGATTTAATCAAACAAATTTGTGTAAAGTCCGATCCTATAATCCCCCCGAATCTGGCCGACCTCTAGAGCAGCCCAGAATTTCATTCTTTCAAAAAATTGTCCCTGAGTGGCCATTTTACAAAAAAAACCTTTTTGAAATTATTCGTAAAAATATTATTTGAAATATTTGCAAATATGCCAAAAATTATTCGTAAAAATCCAGAAAATTCATAATTATTATCTGCAAATAGATATTAGGTTTTCCAAATAAATTTTCAGAAATTTTATTCTCCATGAAAAATATTTGCAATAAGGCCCCCAATAATCCCCAAACTGCATATATATATATATATATATATATATATATATATATATATATATATATATATATATATATATATATATATATATATATATATATTCAATTTAATCAATTAAAATCAACCAAATATGGAAATGATCTAATTCCTTAGAGTCCAAGAATGAATGGCTGGCCCTAAATCCAGTAAATCAATATTCAAGTTCAATTTTCATCTCTAAACAACTTTTTACAAAAAATCAAAAATTTACAAAAGTAGTTTCCTTTATTCAAAAAAATCCCAAAAATTCAAATATACCCAATAATAAATAATAGAATTTGTTTATCAACTCATAATTCTAAATTCACACCTCTGAAAAATATTTGCACGTGGTTTGCATGCGTAAAAAATGTCAATTTTACAAAAATTCAAAATAATTAAATAAATTGATTTAAATTGATTTATTAATTCAAAATAAAATATTTAAAAGTCTGGGGCATTACACTCAGATAGCTTTATACACAAATGAGAGAATAGCTTAGTGGTTTGGGCGTTGGCTTTGGTTGCTGTTGGCTCTGGTTCGAGCCCGGGCATGGACATTGGGTTTTAAATTTTATTTTCTTATGCTTTTTCAAGTTTTAAAATGGGGAAAACTTCAGATAAATATGGTATAATATTAGTAGAACATTTGGGAGTTATTTCGTAATATTCTAAGAGATATTTTGAGAATTTTAAAGCCATGTTCATGAATTAAATGAATTCTAAATTCAAGTTTAAGAAGAAAATGGTTATGAGTAAAGATTTTTAAGAGTTAAATCAAGCTTAATTATGAGGGAAGATAATAAATTCCTAGAGATTAATTTTAAAGAATCTCGAATTAATGAGATAGTGTTAATCTCAAAAGAACTTTGTATTGAAAAATATACTTGAAGTATAATGAAGGTGAAAGGGGGTTTTATTAATCAAATGAACTTTGTAACTTATTAAAGTGAATGGAGTGTGATCAACCAAGAAGTATTTACTTCATGATTGAATAAATAAGAGAATGAATGAAAGAATTGAATGAGATGTGAATAAATAAAATTGAAAACATGAATAATGAGGGTATGAGTACCCCATAATGTTGAACATGAAAAGATGTTGATTCTAGAGGCTATGTGAGACCCAGGTATCGGCAAGTGATGAAAGTGATTAATTGATTTTGAGAAGTGGGCAATATGAGGTGTCATTCTCGGTATTTTGTTTAAGTCCCGTAGGAGGGTAAGCTAGCTCTAGGTGGTATTATTTATTCATGTTCAAACTTAAGGATGGGCAGTAAGAGAAGATGTAATAAAACTTGGGCAAACATAAGTGGGGCACCTCTATATAGTCTAACGGTGGACTCAAGGACTATAGACCCAATTTGACGGTGGACTCCGGGACTGTGGTTGCTTGCGATGTGAGACAGACCTTAATTAAATCCGGGACTGATTGATTTGACAGTGGACTCCAGGATCATGAATAGTCAGGCAGATGGTAGGCCGTTCTCCAGTATATATGCGTATACCGAGGCTAGAGGGACACTTGCGGGATGTTCGCAGGACGAGGATTTTGTAAGGTTTGACGGTGGACTCCGGAACTGGAATCCGTACTCGTGGAGTGTCTAAACCTTGATTTTGTTACCGAGTAGTTTTTCATGGCGAGGGATTAAAACCACTAATATGGAGTACGTAGGTGCTTGCCCTTAGACCTATGTTGAATGAGATGTATAGAATCCAAACAAATATGTATTAGTGTCATCGTAGTATAACATCTTCATTAGGCATTAAGTCATATCATACATTGACATGTTTATGATAGTCACTTTTTTTTACACTTTATTGCGCATTCAAGTTTGTGATTGCTAAAGTAAGAGAATCATTGTTTTATAGTATTGTGTCAGTTGCAGACGTGCCCACAGTTTTCTAGTGCAGGGCTTGGATTGGCAAAAAGACATAAAATTGAATTGATGCTAAAGATTATTTTCAGATTTACCGTTGATGATGTTAAAGTTGTATATATATCATGTTGTATTCATTTAGTTTTTGCTGCGTTGATGTAATGAAAAATGTTGTATAATTAAAAGTTTTAATTTCCTTGTAAAGTTGTACGAATTTTAATTAAAAGATCCTGTTGTTCTACGAATTACATGTAAATGGAATTCGGGGCATTACAGATAATGATTTCTTTTGATGGAGAGGAAACTCAGATCTCAGTTGTAGATCTGATCCTGATGTGTAGCAAGTATGAGTGGAGTGTGTGGATACAACGAACGCCGAGGACCTGCAAAAAAGTCTGAACCACCGGGAGGATTCCCGTCGAAATACCCTCCGACGCTCAAGTCAGTAATTAACAGTTGAAAGAGGGATTAGGTGGTGAAATTGTGATTACCTAGTAACTATTGATGTAAGGCTGCATTTATAGGCCAGTGGGGACATGTTATGAAGGATTCCCCAGCTGGTAATCCAACCGTTAGTCCCCTGATTTAGGGGATTTGATGACTGGCCATGCAGGGCAAGTCAACTCCCTCAGATGGGTAGGACCAATAAGGTGGGCCAGCAGGCGGTCCATGAGTCATCGTTGGGCCCAATGATCTGGCCTTAGGAGTCTTAAGATTTGTGCAAAGATCGTGTGGTGCGGATCGATCCTGATTTTCACCCTCATCATAAGCCCCCCACTCTCGGAGGTGACCTTGTTGTCTTCTTCGAGGAGTCCGTTGAGGGGATCATGTAGGCAAGGACATCCTGCACGCATTGAAGAACAAGTTAGTACGGCAAGGATCTCAGGATCGGAACGTCCCATTGGGGAGCGAGCCTACGGGGTGCTCAACACCGACCCGTAGTTTCGAGGTTCAAACTTGCGGACGCCTCGGGGCCGGAAACCATGCCAAAGGGGCTGGAGTGAGGCAAGTCCCCGTTGAGGGAATCAACCTTGAGACCTTGTAGTCGGAAAGCACACCGAGGGGCGAGGTAAGAGGTGAGTTCTCATTGTGAGATTTTCTCAGCGAGATCGTAGAGTCGAAAACCTTGCCAAGGGGCAAGGCACGAGGCGAGTTCTCGTTGAGATTTTCTTAACAAGATCTCAGAGTCGGAAACCATGTCGAGGGGCATGACACGAGGCAATTTCTCGTTGTGAAATTTTCTCAGTGAGATTTCGAAGTCAGAAACCACACATAGGAGTGAGATTTTATCAGTGAGATCTTGGAGTCGGAAACCACGCTGAGGAGCGAGGCACGAGGTGAGTTCTTGTTGAGAGATTTTCTCAGGGAAATCTCGCAGTCGGAAACCACGCCGAGAGGTGAGGCACGAGGCAAGACCCTTGTTGTGAGGATTTTCCCAAAAGGTCTCGTGGTTGGAAACCACGCCGAGGGGCAAGGCATGTGCACAACAGGCTGGACAATCGTTTGTCAGATTTGGTAATCACCTGGCTTCGCGACCACTGGGGTATCGTTGCATGAGTTTTGTAGTTATCAAGGAGTCATCACATGACTTCTATCATTCAAGAAGTCTTACTCCTCTTCTATAAGTTCATCTGCCAACCCCCCCCCCCCCCCCCCCCCCCCCCCACATTATTCAGGATCACTTTCTCTTTCTTTAGATAGTTTCTCTGTATAGCCCTTTATTTTGAGCGAACATGTCTAGTGACCGGTTCAGTTGTTCATCCTCAGATTCATCTTCAGGGTCATCTTCTCGATCGTCCTCGTAGACCAGTGAGCCTGAGGATTCGAGGACCACCCACGTTCCTTCTTCGAAGGAGGATGTGTTGATTCTTGGTTTTGATGACTACAACACAATAGAAAGTTTGTCTATCACATATCTCCTGCAGAGTGTATCAAAGTCAATACCGTGGTGAAATACACAAAAGCAACACAATCTGATGAAGCTTTCTAGACAAAGGCTCAAGCTCAAGACAAAGACTCAATTTCAAGATAAGATTCAAAATGCTTCAAATGTTCAAACAAAGTGTCTTGTAATATTGTAATTTTAATTCTTTGAGTCTTAGAATCTTGTAATAGCCTTGTCATACTCACACTCACACATACTTTAAATAATTTGAGTGTTTTACAAAATCAAAATGTCAAAACAAGCTTGAATAAGTACAGCTGTATAAGTACCAATCGACCACTCCTTGGAACCAGTCGACTGTCATAGTACGAAACTGCCTGAACTCATACAAGCTCTGGCCAGTCGACTCATTATGGCAACCCAGTCGACAGTTCAAGCTGTTTCGACAGTTTTCTGATTTTAAAACTTGTTTTTCAAATTCAAATCCTTTTTACTGCCGTTGTATGGCAGTTAGGATTCTTTCTCTTAACGTCCAAACATTTCTAACTCTATAAAAAGAGTATAGAAGTCATTTGGCAAAGGTTCCCTACATTTTCCAAGCATTCTTTAAACTCTCAAGTCTTTTGTTTTCAACAAGAACAAGTCTTTCAAAAGCATACAAACTCTAAGTCTTGGTTCTCTGAAGTTCAGTCTAGCATAACATTGATTTCATTTTAGACTGAATTCAGAAGTTGACCTAATAGCCATTATACAAAAGCACTATCACATACAAGGCTATATGTTGTTGTAAACTCAAATTTTGTTGCTGTTTTCACTCTCGGGTTGTGAGAGTGGTCCTCTCGGTTAGAGATTAGGACTCTTGGTTGTAGAGTCGGTTTCACTCTAGGGTGTAGAGTGGGTTTGTTGTCTCTAGTGGTGAGAGAGGTCTATGGATTTGACATTGTTGTTGTTAAAGGCCGTGGAGTATTCTTGTACTTCTTCAAGAATAGTGGAAAATCTCAAGTGGGTTGCTTAGGGACTGGATGTAGGTTGGGAGGACCGAACCAGAATACATTGTTGTGTTTAGTTGTGACTGACTCTCTGTGGTTGTATTATCTCAACTTGCAATTTCAATTTCTCAATTTTTTATTTCAAAAACTTGTCTGGTAAGTCGACTGGTTTCCGCTATAAGTCGACTGATCACTTGTAACCTTCAGTAAAATACTCTTTTTATGTGACGCAACAGTCGACTGTATTTCTATTTGCAGTCGACTTAACAGTACGAAAAGTTCAAGTTCTTAATTTTTTTATACAACACTATTCACCCCCCTCTAGTGTTATTTTCCTTGCCTACAGGATCCAACAGGATGTGGAGGTTGAGGTTTGTTTGAGCTCGGAGGAGACGAACCCATTTCACCTGGCGGTGGAGACCGTGGTTGGAGAGGTGAGTGAGGACCTTACTGGCGAGGAGGTCGAGAAAGAGATGGCCGCCGATAAAGAGGGAGGTAGAATGGGAGGAGAGTTACGTCGAGGAGATTCTGAGAGAGTGGGGTGGAGAAGAAGGAAATACTTCTGTGAGAATAGCGGGGGTCTCGCCCCATGATGATATTGTAGCTTTCCTTCCTCCTCGTGGTTGCCACCCTCCGAAGAGAAAGAAAAAACCTTTCTCCAGATAAGGAGATCGAACAGATGGAGTATAAGCACGATGGGGTAGTGTTCCGGCCGTCCATGGACCAGAAGCCCATTTAGATGTACCCAAAGGCTTTATTGGACGTGGTGTGATATGGTGTGCACCTGTCCTCATCGAACAAGCCAAAGATAGACACCGACGAAACACAGAAAACCATGACCGAGAGTGATCTCAACCGTGTTCAAGAGTTGTACTTCATTCCGAAGAAGTTCATTTTGTTGCTTCCGAGCCCTGGGCTCTAGCCGACTAATAAGCTTTTAAAGTGGTTTTGCACGTTTCATCCAGATGCCTTCGCATCGAGCTTGCGTCTCCCCCTCCACCCTTTTGTCAAAGAGATCTTGAATTGGGCGTGGATGTGTTCTGTGCAGTACGGGCCGAACTCGTGGAAGCAGGTTGACTAGATTCATCATGCTTTGCAAGAAGAAGAACACCCCTATTAAGCTCAAGTATTTTCGAGTGTGTTTGGGGTTGAGCGCTCTCCCAGTGTATGAGCACCGATTGGAAGGTGAAGTATGTCATCATCTATAGTCCCGAGCTTTGGGATATTCTGACTGTGTGGTTGTTCGGTCCCCCACCGAGGAAGTCTCCGAGGCTCACGAAGTTCACTGCCGAGTAGGATGTTTGAGGGAGGCAATAGTATAGACTGGACCAGGGTAACGGAGCAGTCGCTTGTGGTAAGCGGCCTAAGCCCTTACGTCCCTTGGAAGTTCTTATCCTTACTATTTTCTTTATGGGGTGTTATCCAGTTCTGTTCTTATGCATTTCTTTCGCAACTATGGTCGATGATGATATCGACGATCTACTTACTGAGTAGACAAAACAAGGGGCCATGGTGGACAGAAAAAGGAAGCGGGTGATGACTTCGGCCTTTGATCGGTCTCTGAAGGGATTGTAACACCCCGAATTTCATTTACTTGTAATTCGTAGCTCAACAGAATCTTTTACTTCAAATTCGTACAATTTTATAAGGAATTAAAACTTTTCATTACAATAGTTCTTTACATCAATGCAACGGAAATTAAAAGAATACAACATAACCGATATACAATTTTAACATTTCAACATGGAAATAATCATCAGCTTCAATTCATCTTTAAGTATTTTTGCCAATCCAAGCCCTGCACTGAAAAACTGTGGGCACGTCAGTTGCTTATAACCGACACAATGTTATAAAATAGCAATCCTCGCTATGCCGTAATATAATGATTCTCTTACTTTAGCAAATACAAACTTTAATTCACAATAAAGTGTAAAAAAGTGACTATCCTAAACATGTCAGTGTATGATATGCCTTAATGTGTAATGCAGATGTTATACTACAATGACAATAATGCATACTTGTTCGGATTCTATGCATCCCATTCTACATAGGTTCGAGGGCAAGCCCTTATTGTACTCCTCAATATAAGGTTCAATCCCTCGCTATGAATTACTACTACGGTGACTAATGTATGTTTTAGATATCCTGTGAGTATCTAGTACCACCCTGATAATTCTTGAGTATCACACTCACCCTGATAATTCTTGAGTATCACACTCCCACCGCAAGTGATTTTGGACACACTGCCTCACACCCCGATATTTCTGGAGACGAATACCCACACCGCGAGCTATGACCCCGATAATTCTTGAGAGTCATTCTCCCACCGCAAGTGATTTTGGCCATCACGCCTCACACCCTGACAATTCTGGAGACGAAACACACACCGCCCTGTCATCAGTACCTCATCACATAAATAACCCATGAGCATTGCCTCGATCCCAATAATTCTAAGGAATATCTCTCATCGCGAGCCGCAACCCTGATAATTTGAGAGATAACCTCCCACCGCGCTATCAAGGCCCTCATACTTATGTTTTCCCATACTTCATCATATCTCCTCTTAGTGCATGTCCTTAAGTTTTAATTAAAATCATCACAACATAGAATTAGCTTACCCTACCGGACTTAAATCAACACGAGAGAAAGTTAGCCCAAACCGGCTACTTCTCAAGAGATAATTAACCTACACTGGTTAGTTTCTCAAATTTCCATTATTCACAATGCCGGTTACTAGGGTCTCGCATATCCTCTAGATTAACATCTTTCATGTTCAACAACTGGGGTCAATCATGCCCTCATTATTTATATTTTCGATTTCATGTATTCTTATTTCATTCTATTCCTTCATTTATTCTTAGTTATCAATCATGAAGTATCACTTCTTGGTTGGACACACAACCAACAATTCACATTAATAAGCTACAAAGTTTCTTCAATTAAATAAACCCTTTTCATATTCATCTATATTTCAATTATAAATCTTAATTCTATTCAAAAGATAGATTTAATAGTTTCAATTATAAGCTACAAAGTGTCTACTATATCTTTGTAGTTAATATCACCTAAAATCATCCTCAATTACTTCGTCTAAATTCATTTGCAAAACAGTAAGTTCAAAATCAGAAAACTGCAGCTCATGCTACGTGTAAAAATTATAGAAAATTATATATTTCATGTAACTTTGTGTTCTTTAGATAAAAATAAAGGTATATAAGTCTACTACAATTTCTTAGTTATAAGTTTCTCCAAAATATTGTATCTATAACCCTGAATTCTTCGAAATCTACAGTAGGATCAAAATATTGAAATACTGCCACTAGTTCAGTCTTGTAAAATTTATTATAAATTTATTTCTTTGTGAAAATTTGATTTCTTAGACTTTACGAAAAGGTTAATGAGTGTACTTCAAGTTCTTAGTTTTGACTTTTCTAAAATTACTTCATTTAAGATGCTGAAATGATCAAAATCCGAAATATGTACAAATTTCTAGCAACTAGTCAACTGCCAACCTGTTCTAAGTTTGGATTTTATTAAAATAGTAACCGACATCCAAAAATTATAAAATTTTAAATGAATATTCCTGACATATACGAGATGTTCCTATAAAAATTTTAGCTCTATATTCCATCCAGATTATTAGACACGATTTTCTGAAGTGAAACTAAAACTTAAAACAAAAACTTTCTTTGCATAAATTAATAACTTTGTGTATGAATTTATACCAAATTCATTTAATCTAAATATGATAAACTTGTATGCACCCAATACCACTATAACAACCCATTCAAAAATTTTAATTTGTTAATCATGACAATTTTATAATAAATCTTTCAACTAGCATGCATTTATTTTCGTATCTCACTTCTAGTTATCAATACAACATGCAACATATCAAATTAGAAAGTTAAATAATGCATGCCACATTTTCAGTCATGGAACAATTAAACATGCATACTACAATATCTAGAAAGCAAAGAAATCACCCACCTTGTTTATGATGTAATGAAATAGACTCCTATAGGGATTATTCCAAAACTCCAACCAAGCAATCCTTCACCTCCTAGCAATTTTCCAACACCAAAAGCTCATCTTTTTCTTTCTTTATTTCTTTTTTCTCTTTCTTTTGTTTCTTTTAGTGTGCATTGTTCATGAATAAGAGAGGTATTTATAGGGCTAAATGGGTGAATGAAGGGACACCCATTACCCAAAATAAACACCCATATCCAAAATAATTACCCACTCACTAAACCATTAACACAAAACCCCTACCCCTTCACATTCTTGGCCGGCCAACCTCTTGGTGTGCACACACGTGCACGTGCACTCGACGTGCACACACTTTTCATTCTTTTAAATATTTATTATTAGTCCATTTGTGTGTGTTTGTTACATGACAAATGTGTAGAATAAAAAAGTGCACATTTAAAGTCTAAAATAAAGTCATGAGCCTCTCTTTTAATTAATTTCTAGTGGACTTTAAAATAGAGTTTAGGCCCATGAGTTTTTATTAGTAAATAAATAATACATTTGTAACAAATAAAATGAGATTAAAAATGTACATCACTTTTAGAAAAATTCAGAAGTAAGAATGCACATAAAAATCTACGTGTGACGCACATAAAAACTAATATTCAAAATATGAATTAGATTTGATTAACGGGAAAATGTTTATAAATATTCGGAATATAACATACAGAAAAATATTTATTTTGATAAAGTTATGGATATTTCACGTAACGGAAAATATACGTAATCGACACGTGTATTGAAAGCACGTGTAATATACGTAAAACACAATGATTAAAATAAATGTTTGAGTTGGCTAAAAATAGAATTGTAATGAGTTTTGAGAAAATGGAAAACATATAAATAATCAGAATATAAGATACGTATGATATTTATATAAAAATATGTTACAAATATTTTTCGTAACAGTAAAAATACCCGTGCATAACACACAAGGACAAAATTGTCATTACTCAATTTTGCGGGGTGTTACAGGGATGACCATTGAAGATGCAGAATTCGAAGGTCTTGACCATCCATGATCAAGAGGAGAAATCTCTGAGGACTTCACCGAGTTAGAAATTGCTTAGAGCCAAAGAATTGGCCGAGTCTCCCTTCCCCCCGTTCCATCCAATTGTGAAGACCTTCTTTCCCGAGGAGGCAGAGGAAAACTTTAAGCTTGATTGGCCAGTAAAGGTGATTGACTCCGTCATGGAGTCCCGCGTGGCCCTCGAGGTGGTGAACAACATTACCTCGCTGAGAGACAGGAAGAAACTTGCAAAAGATACAACTGACTCATGCTATCTCAAGTATGCCCAGGCTTCCATTGGGGTAGGCACTCGGTATTGAGTAAATGTGTTTTTGCTTCTCTTCTCTTACTTTTGGTCGTATTTTATGTCACGCCCCAATTCCCAAAACACAAAATACAAGCGCGTGACATTGTCCAGGCTAATGAATTGCGTCATCCATAGGTTGTTACTGTTAACAATATAAATAAGAAAGAGATACAACCACGCATGCATATAAAAACAATCACATGAATAACAAAACGAATTGAAACATGAAATAGCAATAAGATAACCAAAGCTGAAAAAAGTAACAATTCTGGGTCAAATGTCCACAATACAATAAAATAACAATATTCAATGATTTAAGTCTCCATAACATAAACTGTAAGCCTGATTTTTAGATTTTATTGTATTTTGTTTTCTTTTGATTATTGTATTTGGATTCCTTTGTTATAGTGTATTTTGTCTTTTCTTGGGTTCTTTTGTTCTCTCTTGATCGATCTGTGTTCTTTTGGTTGGATTCTGTTCTCTTTGCTAATTTTGCTCTTTTTTTTAGTATGATTTGTTCTCCTTTGTGTTCGTCTCAACTCATTGCATTTATTTTTCTCTATTTGGAGCCAAAACCGATACCTAGAACCCACATAATCTTTCCCAAAATTCTAATTCTTGATTCCTATATATATACCCTATTATTAAACCCTAAAATCTATTCTCTCTCTCTCTCTCTCCGCCGTTTCTCTCACCCAGAACCCCCCTCCTCCTCTCTGTTTTTTTCGTTGCACCCAAACCCATAACCAAAACCCTACTCCATTGGCTCTCCGATCGCCTTCGACCTCCGTCACCACCATCACCGTCATCGTCTCCATCCCCTCGCCCTCATCGCCATCGTGGTTTCTCCGTCGTCATCCCGTTCCTCGTCGAACCCAATCCACCGTAACCATCTCCATCGCCATTCCTCCACTCCGTGCACCCCATTGTCGACGTCGTCCCTCACCGATCACCCTCGCAAGCACCGTAGATCCCCTAGCATCACCGTTTGTGTCCGTGAACGTTGCCTTTTTTGCTTTCTGTTTCCAACCAAAAAAATAGAGCTCCGCTTGTCGAGGCTGCCGTCGCCACCGTCGCTTCCGGACCGTGGTGCCGACATCTTCGCCATGGGGCCCCACCGTAGTGCCATGCCTTCCCAGTCATTGCAGAGTCACGCCATGCTCTCTCTCTCTCTCTCCCCCTCCTTGCTGAGGAAGAAGACGGAGCCCCATTGGTTGGCCCCGCTGTTCTGTGTTCGGTACACAGCGGATCAGAGACCGCTGTTCGCTGTTTGGGCCTCTGGTGTGAGGAAGATCATCCATTGGAAGAGATTGCTGTCCCGTGTTTTGGCGCATCAGATCCCGATCGCTGTCCCGTGTTCTATCCGATCTGGTGTAGGGTTTTCCTTTGGCTGTAAGTTGCTGTTGTTGTTTGCTTGGGTTTCTTAGCACGTGTCTCGTACGTGCTGTTGGTGTTTTTGCCCGGGATTCTGATCCCGTTATTCTTATTAATTGTATCTACAATATAACAGGCAAGTCTCTTCGTGAACTAGCATTTTATTCTGTTCAAGTTTATTTGATCTCCTACAAGTAGATCCAGTCCATTTCGTTATCATACTACTTTTGACAATTCTGTTAAGTTTATCGAGGGTTTATACGAACTAACCTGACATACTCTTAACATCATGCTATCTCTTTGATCTTAAATCCAATCTCCATTGTTTCATGCATATGCACATCTAAATAACTAGATTCATGCAGATGACTGCTTGATAAATTGGACATGTTAAATTGTATGTGTGCTAGATTGAAGTTGATCGATGAATTGACACCATGCATGTGATAATTGTATCGTAAACTTAGAAATTTTCATGTTGACACCTAGGATCACTTTGATTACCAATTTGCATGCTATATGTGATCGTACGATTTATTTTTTGCCTTTTTATGTTAAGTTAATTTCTGGTATGTTGGAAGTTTCAATTTGAATCAGATTTTTAACCATGCTAATGACATAATTTGAAATAACTTGCTTAACATAAATTGTAGCCCTGGATGTCTAGATCACTTTTCCTTGGTGTGGATTTAAATTCCAATTTGTCATCTGCTAGATATCATCTTTTTAGTACAACTGTGTTAGAAATTCCAGATTCACAAATGTATGTGTATCCTGCTGTTTCTTAATTTAATTGACCATGCTGACAGTAAGAGAAAATCCGAAATAAATCTAGTTGGACCTAGACATGTATAGGTATGGCCCAGAATTTATATAGACTATATTAATGAGTTCTCTGACTTGAAATAATTAGTTGAACACAACCTATTACATGCTGCCTGAACATAAAACCTGATTAGAATAGAGTTTTCACCCTAGTTTCGGTATCTTTTATATGTCTTAATTATATATGCTGGAACCGTGTGGAAGTCTACTTCCTAGTACTTCCGACGGATTTAGGTTTTCTATTTTGTAGTGACCATAATCCAAGTTTTAGTACAGCAAGGTCATGCTGTCCTGATTTTGTAAAATGTGTTTATATGATGTGTTCGCCTCATGCTTTGTCTGTAATACTTAGAATTAGTCACACATAGTAATATACAATATTGACACCCTCTTGCATGCTCACATAGTATGAAAATAAACTATTAACAAGCTGTGGTATTATGGGTAGACATGGTAGTGAACAATCGGGAAATGTACTCGTTAAGATCTTCTCGCCCGCACGAATACTTGACATAGAAGGAGTGTTGATTGCAATGATTGAATGATGATTCTTGCACGTAAATTATTATTATCAATGCCGAGTACATGATCCGTGAATTCACCATCAGTCTAAAATGATCATTGTGCTTGCACCGAACCTGTGGAATGGAATGCAGTGGTACGTGCACTAGATAGGCTAATAAAATATTTAACAACCTACATCTCATACTTGATCTTGACTTGACATCACTCATTACATGCGTGATTATTGTACACCTTTGATATTATTGCCTGCTCTTTATATTGTTCTTTGTCTTTGACCATGTCCCTATTTTTTGATATATATGCTTTCCTATTATCCTCTATTTTCTCTACTTGCCACCCACGACTTGCTCTAAGGGCACTCTTTTCTTTCTTTTTAGATCAAGATTTTACAGGTACCGAATGATCTATTCCCGAAAGAATTGGGGAGCAACATTTCTAGAGTTGGAACCAGTCTCCGCTGTATAGTATTATTTGCTGCTAGATTTATTTTCTTGAACATTGTTGACTTGTACTTTGTTTTTGGGCTTTATGACCCGTAATTTGTTTTGATCCCGGATGTTGGATATTTATACTGTTGGATTATTTCATTTTTTATTAGAATTTATCTTTGATTCATGTGGTTAAATTTCTTGCGTGGTTGTATTTTGTTGTTCTTATTGCTGAGTTAGTCTGGTACAGTTTATGGATAGTGTTTACATCATTCGCTGGGCCTACATTACGTACACATGTTTCGTATTTTGGGAAGTGGGGCGTGACAAGGTTTTTAGTGGTATCAGAGCCTAGGGTTGAGTAATATATCAATCAAACATAACTATCTTTACGAGGTTTGGCTTTGATTGGTATATTAGTCGAGGTTGGCTCTAGCCGGGTTAACTCAGTGATTTGCACACTACGATAATCACATGAATACTCTTATAATACCCAACATATAATCTGGGTACTGACTATCTTTGATCGTATTTCAGGCTATGGCTCGCGAGAATTCTTCTTCTTGCTTGGGGGATGGGCAGCCGGACAACGCTACCATTTTCCAGACGACCAGCAGATGATGGCTCTTCAGCAGGAGCACAATGAGCTAATGAGAGCCACTTTGGCAGCAAATGGGAATGTCGCTGGACCTACACCTGGTGCTCTGCCACCTAGGCCTGGTACGATAGCAGATTTCATGAGGCTGCACCCGGATAAGTTTTCGGGTACTGAGTCGCTGTTGGAGGCCGAACAATGGCTTATTTGGATGGAGCAACTGCTGGTCGCCGCTCGTGTTGCCGAAGCGGATCGTGTGGATGTGGTTCGCATCCAGTTGGTGGATCTTGCTCATATCTGGTGGCGGGTTGAATCCGAGAGGATGCCACGACCCATTGAGTGGGCCACTTTCTCTGGGAGCTTCATGGCGAAGTTCTTTCCCAGTGTCACCAAGGCAAAGATGGAGCGACAGTTTGTTTTCCTAACTCAGGTCAGCTAGATAATGTTCTAAAATGTCATTTCTTATTGCCTACTTCACTTGTGACGGTATTAATTTGGGCATTATCTTAATCAGGAAAACCGTTCTGTGGACGAGTATGCTGCAGAGTTTACTCGGCTCAGTCGCTTCGCCCCTACCCTCATTGCCACTGATGAGGCACGAGCTAGTCATTTTCTGTCAGGCTTGAGCTTTCCCCTCCAGGACCGTTTGACTGCTCTTCGGCTTCGTGTTTATTCCGATGTTCTGGATGCGACTCGAATCCAAGAGCAGACTCTTAGCAGGTCTAGTGTTCTTCAGAGGACTATTTCGTACCCTCTTGTAGCTCGGCCTTCCAGAAGACCTATTCGGAGGCCAGTTCCGCCCCCTCCCACGTGAGCACAACCGTACGCACATGTTGTCCCGAGGATTGTTGAGACTTTTGGGAACTGCCATAAGACGGGCATTCACAGTGAGACTGTAGGATGGCCAACCGACTGTGTTTTTTATGTGGGAGCAGTGAGCATATGGTTCATGACTGTCCGAGGAACAGAGCTCCTGCACCGGTTGCTGGTGCTGCTCAGCTAGGAGCGCCGACGCGTGGTCAGGGCAGGCCGTCTCTTCCTCCGCAGAGGCAAGTCTTTGATCAGAGGCATGTGGCTCCTAGAGGAGGTCAGGTTGGTGGTCGTGGTCAGGCTCATAACCTGACAGCCGAGAAAGCGAAAGTTGCTATTGGAGTGGTTCTAGGTATATCACAGTAGTTGTACTTTCTTTTCTTTCTTTCAGTTTTCTGCATGTTTTTGTTGTTTTTCCCTCCTTTGTACAATTATTCATGTGTATATCCTGCTAGCACCTTATTCTTTGTTTGATCTTCTTCTAGGTGTGATTTTAGTCTTCTCTCTTCCAGCCCATGTGTTGTTTGATTCGGGTGCTACCCACTCTTTCATTTCTTCTCGCTTTGTCGATTAGCATGGTTTGGCTAGCGATGCTATGCCTGCAGCTTGGGACATCACCACAGGTGGAGGTATCGTTGTCTGTTCTAGGGTTTGCAAGCAGAGTTCGTTGCTGATTGGTGGTGTGGTTTTCTCGGTGGATTTGATTATGATTCCCAACTCCAATTTTGATGTCATTCTGGGCATGGACTGGTTGGGTGTTTCCTGTGCTGTGATTGACTACCGGGAGAAAAAGGTGACTTTCAGGCTCTCTGGTCAACCAGAGTTTGTTTTCCATGCGGGTGAGACACCGTCAGGGCATGTCAAGAACTCGATGGACCCCAATGTTGTTTCTCTTGTGTCGCTGGGTTCTGATGGGGTTGTTGCACCCTTGGTTGTGTGGGACTTCCTTGATGTGTTTCCCGAGGAATTGCCCGGTTTACCGCCAGTCCGAGATGTGGAGTTCAACATTGATGTTATTCATGGTACGACCCCTATTTCTAAGTGTCCGTATCGTATGGTGCCGGTTGAATTGGCAGAACTGAAGGTGCAAGTTCAGGAGCTTCTTGATAAGGGTTTTGTCAGACGTAGTGTTTCTCCAAGGGGAGTCTCAGTTCTGTTTGTCAGTAAGAAGGATGGAAGTCGCAGGCTTTGCATTGACTACAGGCAGTTGAATAACGTTAATGTTAAGAATCGGTATCCATTGCCGATGATTGACAATTTGTTCGACCAACTGGGAAGTGCTTTGGTGTTCTAGAAGTTGGATCTACGTTCCGGGTATCATCAAGTCAGGTTGAAGTTAGAAGATGTTCTGAAAATGGCTTTCCGAACGAGGTATGGGCATTACGAGTTCTTGGTGATGCCTTTCGGAGTGACTAATGCACCGACTATGTTCATGAGTTTGATGAACCGTGCGTTTTTGCCGTTCTTGGATCAGTTTGTCATGGTCTTCATCGACGACATATTGGTGTACTCGCGGAACAAGGAGGATCATGTTGAGCATCTGAAGGTGGTTCTGCAGACTTTGAGGGAGAACGATCTGTATGGGAATCTCCATGAGTGTGAGTTCTGGCTGGATCGGGTTGCTTTTCTTGGCCACATCATCTCTGATGCTGGGGTTTCTGTGGATCCGTCGAAGATTTCTGCGGTCAAGGATTGGCTTATTCCGAAGTCTGTTCCTGAGGTGTGGAGTTTCCTTGGTTTGGCTGGTTACTATCAGAAGTTCGTCCAGGATTTCTCCAAAATCGCTAGAACCTTGACCAGTTTGACCAGGAAGGAGCAGAAGTTCGTCTGGGATGAAGCTTGTGATGAAGCTTTCACTGAGTTGAAGCGTCGGTTGACATCAGTGCCTGTGCTAACTATACCCAATAGTTCGGGTGGTTTTGTGATCTTTTGTGATGCTTTGGAGAGAGTTCTGGGAGTAGTGCTGATGCAGCGAGGTAGGTTATCGCTTATGCTTCGAGGCAGTTGAGACCTCATGAGGAGAACTATTCTATGCATGATCTGGAGCTTGCAGCTATGATCTTTGCCTTGAAGTTGTGGAGGCACTATTTGGTTGGTGATAGAGTTAAGATTTTCACAGATCACAAGAGCCTCAAGTATGTGTTCACGCAGAAGGAGTTGAACATGAGACAAAGGAGATGGCTGGAATTGATGGCAGACTTGATATCAATTTGCAGTATCACCCGGGCAGAGTAAATTCGGTGCCGGATGCTTTGAGTCAAAGGCTTGCTGCTATGTTCCTCTTTCAGTAGAAGGAGCTAGTGGAGGACATGAGGAGGCTAGAGTTGGATGTGTTGCTTCCCGGATCAGATCGGTAGCTTATGTTGTTGCAGTTGCAGTCATCCTTGGTAGAGCAGATCAAGACAGCTCAAGGGAGTGATCAGCAATTGCAAGAGTTTCGGAGTAAGGTTGAAGCTGGTTTGAGATCTGAGGCAGAAGAGGTGGGCTGACTGTCGTTGGAGACCTCTAGAGTTTGAGGCAGGCGAGCATGTGTTCCTCAAGGTATCACCTTGGAAGGGTGTTATCCGTTTCGGCGGTGGAGGCAAGTTGAGTCCTCGATTCATCGGTCAATTCGATATTGTGGAACGTGTGGGCAAGGCAGCTTACAGGCTCGCGCTACCGCCAGATTTAGCAGGTGTCCATGATGTATTCCAAGTTTCTCAGCCAGGAAATACATCAGAGATGACAGTCATATGGTTGACTACTTAGACTTGTCTGTGAGACCGGATTTGTCCTGTAAAATTCGACCCCAGAAGGTGCTAAAAAATAGAGTCATCAAGTAGGTCCGAGTTTCTTGGGATCCTTGCTCGCCAAGGGAGTCTACTTGGGAGTTAGAGGAAGAGATTCGGAAGAGGTTCCCTCATTTGTTTGAGTAGTGTTTTGTTTCGCTTTGTTTTGCTTTGTTGTTTCGAGATTTGCCCTATGTACCTCTTGTATGAATTTCGATGACGAAATTCTTCTTGTAAAGTGGGTAGAATTTGTAAGCCCTATTTTCAGATTTTATTGTATTTTGTTTTCTTTTGATTATTGTATTTGGATTCCTTTGTTATAGTGTATTTTGTATTTTCTTGGGTTCTTTTGTTCTCTCTTGATCGATCTGTGTTATCTTTTTATTGGATTCTGTTCTCTTTGCTAATTTTGCTCTTTCTATTTTGAGTTTGATTTGTTCTTCTTTGTGTTCGTCTCATCTCATTGTATTTATTTTTCTCTTTTTGGAGCCAAAACCGATACCCAGAATCCACATAATCTCAACCCAAAACCCTAATTCTTGATCCCTATATATACCTATTATTAAACCCTAAAATCTATTCTCTCTCTCTCTCTGACGTTTCTCTCACCCCGAACCCCCTCCTCCTCTCTGTTTTTTTCGTTGCACCCAAACCCATAACCAAAACCCTACTCCGTTGGCTCTCCGATCGCCTTCGACCTCTGTCACCACCATCACCATCATCGTCTCCATCCCCTTGCCCTCGTCGTCATTGTGGTTTCCCCATCGTCATCCCGTTCTCCTCGTCGAACCCAATCCACCGTAACCATCTTCATTGCCGTTCCTCCACTCCGTGCACCCCACTGTCGACGCCATCCCTCACCGATCACCCTCGCAACCACCATAGATCCCCTAGCCTCGCCGTTCGAGTCCCCGAACATTGCCGTCGTTGCTCTCTGTTTCCGAAAGAAAAAAACAGAGCTTCGCTCGTCGAGCCTGTCGTCGCCTCCGTCGCTTCCCAACCGTGGTGCCGACATCTTTGTCGTGGTTCCCCGTCGCAGTGCCGTGCCTTCGCAGTCGCCGTCGATTCACATCGTGCTCTCTCTTTCTTTCCTTGCCGAGGAAGAAGACGGAGCCCCATTGGTTGTCCCCGCCGTTCTGTGTTTGGCGCACAGCAGATCCGAGACCGCTGTTCGCTGTTTGGGCCGATCCGGTGTGAGGAAGATCATCCACTGGAAGAGATTGCTGTCCCGTGTTTTGGCGCATCAGATCCCGATCGCTGACCAGTGTTCTATTCGATCCGGTGTGGGGTTTTCCTTTGGCTGTGAGTTGCTGTTATTGTTTGCGTGGGTTTCTTAGCACGTGTCTCGTACGTGCTGTTGGTGTTTTTGCCCGGGAATCTGATACCGTTATTCTTATTAATTGTATCTACAATATAACAGACAAGTCTCTTCTTGAACTAGCATTTTATTCTGTTCAACTTTGTTTGATCTCCTACAAGTAGATCTCGTCCATTTCGTTATCAAACTGCTTTTGACAATTCCGTTAAGTTTATCGAGGGTTTACACGAGCTAACCCGACATACTCTTAATATCGTGCTATCTCTTTGATCTTAAACCCAATCTCCATTGTTTCATGCATATGCACATCTAAATAACTAGATTCATGCAGATGACTGCTTGATAAATTGGACATGTTAAATTGTATGTGTGCTAGATTGAAGTTGATCGATGAATTGACACCATGCCTGTGATAATTGTATCTTAAACTTAGAAATTTTCATGTTGACACCTAGGATCACTTTGATTACCAATTTGCATGCTATATGTGATCGTACGATTTATTTGTTGCCTTTTTATGTTAAGTTAATTTTTGGTATGTGAGAAGTTTCACTTTGAATCAGATTTTTAACCATGCTAATGACATAATTTGAAATAACTTGCTTAACATAAATTGTAGCCCTAGATGTCTAGATCACTTTTCCTTGGTGTGGATTTAAATTCCAATTTGTCATCTGCTAGATATCATCATTTCAGTACAACTGTGTTAGAAATTCCAGATTCACAAATGTATGCGTATCCTGCTATTTCTTAATTTAATTGACCATGTTGACAGTAAGAGAAAAATACGAAATAAATCTAGTTAGACCTAGACATGTATAGGTATGGCCCAGAATTTTTATAGACTATATTAATGAGTTCTCTGACCTAAAATAATTAGTTGAACACAACCTACTACATGCTGCCTGAACATAAAACCTGATTAGAATAGAGTTTTCACCCTAGTTTCGGTATCTTTTATATGCCTTAATTATATACGTTGTAACAGCAAGGTCTACTTCCTAGTACTTCTGACGGATTCAGGTTTGCTATTTTGTAGTGACCATAATCCATGTTTTAGTACAACAAGGTCATGCTGTCCTGATTTTGTGAAATGTGTTTATATGATGTGTTCGCCTCATGCTTTGTCTGTATGCTTAGAATTAGTCACACATAGTAATATACAATATGGACACCCTCTTGCATGCTCACATAGTATGAAAATAAACTATTAACAAGCCGGAGTATTATGGGTAGACTTGGTAGTGAACAATTGGGAAATGTACTCGGTAAGGCCTTCTCGCCCACATGAATACTTGACAAAGAAGGAGGAGTATTGATTGCAATGATTGAATGATGATTCTTGCACGGAAATTATTATTATCATTGTCGAGTACACAATCCGTGAATTCACCATTGGTCCAAAACGATCACTGTGCTTGCGCCGAACCTGTGGAATGGGACGCAGTAGTACGTGCACTAGATAGGCTAATAAAATATTTAACAACCTGCATCTCATGCTTGATCTTGAATTGACATCACTCATTACATGCGTGATTATTGTACACCTTTGATATTGTTGCCTGCTCTTTGTTTTGTTCTTTGTCTTTGACCATGTCCCTATTCTTTGATATATATGCTTTCATATTATCCTCTGTTTTCTCTACTTGCCGCCCACGACTTGCTCTAAGGGAACTCTTTTCTTTCTTTTTAGATCAAGATTTTACCGGTTTCGAAGGATCTGTTTCCGAAGGAATTGGTGAGCAACGTTTCTAGAGTTAGAACTAGTCTCCGCTGCATAGTTTTATTTGCTGCTAGATTTATTTTCTTGAACATTGTTATGACTTGTACTTTGTTTTTGGGCTTTATGACCCGTAATTTGTTTTGATCCCGGACGTTGGATATTTATACTGTTGGATTATTTCATTTATTATTGGAATTTATCTTTGATTCATGTGGTTAAATTTCTTGCGTGGTTGTATTTTGTTGTTCTTATTGCTGAGTTAGTCTGGTACAACTTATGGATGATATTTACATCATTCGCTGGGCCTATGTTACGTACTCGTGTTCCATATTTTGGTTAGCGGGGCGTGACATAAACGTTAAATAAATAAGTGACGATGCTATCAATTCCTTAACCAGTGTTATTCTCCCAATACATTATCCTTGATTACCTATAAGCTGTTCATCTAAAAAGAGAGAATAATATGTCCATAGAGAAAGTCATGGACGACAAGTAGAGGAAAGCAGTGAAACAATGGAAATAACAATATAACAATGAATTCAATGAAACAATAGAATCGATAGCAATGAACAGTGGCAAAACGATAACGATGCAATATGCAATAACGATGGTCAATAATATTAACAATAATCGATAATAAGAACGGTAAATAATATCGATAACAATGTTCAATAACGATGACAATATGCAATGACGATGCGATGACAATCTTAAGTCTATTATTCAATTTAGTCCTAACTAATGCACGTACTACTGTGTCCCATAGCACAGGTTCGCTGCATACAATTAATGTCGTTTGGACCTAAGTTGTGTATTCTATAGCTCATGTACTCGACAACAATAATAATTATTCACTAATCACGATTCACTCTTTGATGCGCTACAACGATACGATACACGATAGACTGGGTTACCGTCGTAGGCCACAATCAATCGATAAAACACTAGTCGATGATACTATTTAGGGAATCATGGGCCCCTTCTCCGAGTGCTATCTTTACATTGTCCGCTACTTAAATCACCTTTAAATGCCAGCTTGATTAACGATTCTTTATTCAATCAATATTCAATAACGGTTGGCAATATTACGATACCAATAGGGAATAATAGGGACAATAATATCAATGGAAAACAATAAGACAATAAATAGGGAACACTAGAATGATGACTATACAACACTAAGATCATGTGATGCAATTCATACAATTCAATGCATCAAATACAACAATATAGTTTTTATTATATCATCAAATAAGGAAACTCAATTTTGGACAGTAGTAGGTCACAGTACCAAAATCGGATTTTCCGCAGCTACAGAAAAGCAAATATGGATCGGTCGGAAGTTTCAGAAAGTAAACTTCCTCCCGGTTCCAACACATATTTAAAGTCAAAGTTCCGACAACAGTAGCTAGGTTAATTACAGAGTTCTTTACAGATTACTGATTCTGTCTAGTTATCGATGTCAATTAGTTACAGTTATAAAATCAGTAAATATTCATTTTTAAAATCAGTAAAAATAGTTATCATGATCCTAAGCATGTTAACTATCAATCTGGAATTTATCATGGCAATATTTGATCATTAGTTTATCTATTTAATTAGTTTATCATGGTGTAATCATGAATCAGGAAATTATGGAAATGAAATGCAGCAGTAGTAAAATCATCATATCTCATACAATATAAGTCAGAATTCAATAATTTTTAGTATTATGGAAACTCTATATTTCATATTTACAAATGTTCATGGTTCAGTGTCAATAAATGGGTCGAAAAGATCATAGCAATTTCAGTCAGACAGTAAAAATTATGGATTAACATATTTCATGGTATAAAAGTGATATAGGGTAATAGTTATCAATTCAATTAGTCGATTATCTTAGATTAATATGGTAAGCATGATGGCAAGAACATCACAGCAAAGAAACACGACCATACATCAATCTAATGCTAAACAATACATCAAATCAATGGTTCAATCAATAGCAACCTAAGATACAACTCTACAATAGTTTATCGATGGGATGACATGCATGAATAATTCCTAACATCAAAACATCTACATGAAGTGCATGCACGATCATTAGAGGCAAATATCGACACAAAGTCAAGAATAAGGGGTTTAGCTCGTGTAAATCCTTTACATTCCCAACGAGAAACAAGACAATAACAATATACGATGAATACGATGAGATCTACTTGTGAGAATTTCAATAGAAATTCTTGAACACAGACACAATGAACGATTTAAGAAAGAGACGGTGACTTGCCTTTATACTATTATCCGGGTTAATAAAATAACGGGATTAGGATCCTGGGGCAACGATGCACGAATCCGCAACAACACATGCACAATACGTGCAAATGACACACAACAACAACGAGAGGACGAACAGCAAATAGCAACTCCAGGCCAAAACAGCAAACATCAGATTCAAAACAACAGGCATCAAGATCGGCTATGGCAGCAATGGTTGGAATTGATGGCTGCGATGGATGGGTGATCGGCGGCAGGGCTGGAGGAGCAACAATGGGGGGTCGATGGTGCAGGGGTTCGAAGGTAAGGGCTCCGGTGATCAGTTTTGGATGACGGTGGTTGATGGATTCGATGGCAAACAGGGGAAGGAGAGGATCGGGTAGGGTGGCGGTGTTGTACTGGACGGAGGTAAGGGAGAGCGGTGAGGACGAGAGCGGAGGAAGGCGATGGTGGCAATGGCATTGGAGGTCGGAGGTCGATGGGTTTCAGAGGTGGATGCAATGGCGTTGATGGTGAATGGGGGAAGGGGTGATGAGCATTGATGGCAAAAACGAGGGCGGAGAGGCAGTGGGTGGGTGGAGGAGATGTAGGGATGGAGGCTCGACTGGATGGTGATGAGAAGGCGACAAGGCGGTGGGTTGCTATGTTTCGGGAAGAAAACAGAGGAAGGAGGCAAAGGTGATGGGTTCGGTGGGGAAGACAGTGGCAGTCGAGGTGGTTTGAAGGACGATGAGGATGGAGGACTAGGATGACGAGGAGCTTGACGAGGATGAAGGTGGTGATGATGGGTTCGATGGTTGCGGGCGAGGCAGCGATGGCTCGAGCGGGACTGGATGTCTATAGGTTGGATGAGGAGGGTGATGAGGAGGGCGATGAGGTCGTCGAGGATAGGGAGGTCGACGGGGTGGGGCTCGCTTCGACGAGGTGAAAGAGTTTGGAGGTCGAGGAGGGTGGTGCGGGAGGTTGAAGAAGAAGAATAGGGGGTAGATGAACAGGGGGTAGGGGGTTGCACAGTAAATGACTATGGGGTTGGGGTAGGGTTTAATAGTGGCCGTTGAGTATAGAGTAATTAGGTTTAGTGGTAATTAGGGTTTGGGGTGTTAATGAGTATTAATAGGGAAAAGTAATTAGGTTGTGGGTTATAGGATTGTGGGGTTGGATATTGGGTTAGAGTCCAACAAGAAGAAGGGCTATAGGGTTTTGGGATCCAATAAGAAGATTGGGCTACAAAATATAATAAACAACAATATAGTAGTACATATAAATTAATCTAATCAAATAGTATACCTAAAATTCATACTCCAATGATAATAAAATATAGATTAGGAACTATAGGCTTTCACAATAATAAATAACAAAAGATGAATTTTAACAAACAATCAAAAGCAATAATAATAATAATAATAATAATAATAATAATAATAATAATAATAATAATAATAATAATAATAATAATAATAATAATAATAATAATAATAATCAAAATAGTATATGGGTTTAACGAATTTATTAAAGTAATCCAATAATAATAATATATTTGATTTGGCTCAAATATAAATAGTCGATCTGTTAGGAATAGAAAATAAAGTTAAAATATACCATCGTTCGAAATAAATATAATTGTCGATTAGAAAACACTTTAATAAAAGATCCGAAACGAATTTAGCACAAAATAAATTTATAAATAATGAAAATATAGAAAATAGATGGAAAATACTTATTGGCGAGAACGGGTGTTACATTTCCCAACTGTTCTACCTATTTTCCGTAGGCCATGCTTTACAAGGCGGAACTGAATAGGCAATTCGATTATGACATGAAGTGCATTATCCAGAGGATGCAATGGCTCGACCTGAAGCGGCGTGATAAGAAAGATCGTGCTGAAGCGCTGGAGAAGAGGGTGAAAGAGTTCGAGGGGGAGATTGATGATACAGAGGGACAGATCTTTTCATCTTAGGATGATGGCTACAAATAGGCCCTTCAGCACGTCCGGGAGAGGCACCCTGAAATCAATCTTGACGACCTTTGTCTTGAGCCGGATCCTGACAATACTCCTTTGACTCCTTGGGAATTGCCTTCGGAGGGTGAGGAGGTTCACAATGCTCGTGAGGTGGTCGAGACCGAGGTTACACATTGTTCTTCTCTGGAGGTGCTCCCTTCTCCTTAGAAAAATTTCCCAATCTCTCTTATTTCGTAAGGATGCCAACTACGGATTGGCCACCGCGTTATAACTATTTCCTTAGTGAAAATTCATCCGATGTTTTTCTTTATGTTTAGTTTTCACTCTTCTGAGCTCTGAGATTGTTGTTCTACTGATCAAATTGTGAAGTAAGTGTCCCGGGAGGAGGCGCTCGAGGACTAAGTGCAAATCCTCCAAGGAAAGTTATGTTAGGCTGAGGGTGTCATCGCTTGTCTTCGGAAAGAGGCGACCGGCAGGGAGGGAGCATTCAGCTTCCATATCCACCGTTCGTAGGAGGTGACAAAGGTGTTGGCTCGTTTAAAGGCATTGTTCCAGACGCTGACTTAGACCTTGCTTGAACCAAGGGTAGTGGAGCTTTTCATTCAGTTGACGAGAAATCCTCCGATTTTATCCTGAGACGAATGCTTCTGGAGTGGAACTTGGAGATTTATCGGCTGACGGTCAGGCTCGGAGAAATGGGGCAGACCTCCACCTTTTGGAGCCCGTTCTCAAGGCTAGTTTATCCGGGGATTCGATCGAGAGTGGGGGCTTCGGGGGATGCCCAAAATGGAGTAGCAAGGTCTTCGAGTGTCGCTAGTATTAGGGGAGATCTATAAATGCCCGAACTCGGTACCCGTCCTTCTGGGACTAATGTGACAAACTCTGGGTTGGAGTATACTACAGGGGATCCCGAGGATCAGGCCTTAGTGCCTTGAATCATGTAATCCTTAATGTAATCTTGTGAATGTAACTCCTAGTTTTTGACAATAAAGATATTTGCTCAACTTTGGTTCGGAGTTGGATACCACGTCGAGGGAGAATTCGTTGAGAATTATGTGACTGATTCAGAGTCGGATATCATTCCGGGGGTGACCCTTGATGATACGTGCATGACTGGCTCAAGGTTGGATACCACAACGAAGGGGAATCCTTGGGGATTATGTAGCTTGCTTGGCATCAGATACCACCCCCAGGAAGGATCTTCAGTGAGATTTCTGGAACTGGATCGGAGTTGGATTCCACGCAGAGGGGGAATCCTCTTTGAGGATTATGCAATTGGATCGGCATCGGATACCACACCGAGGGCGAAGCCCAGCTTACTTAGAAATCTCGCATGTGTGCTCACATGTGGCGTGGCATCACGTGTTCAGCTTAGTGAGCGATGTTCCCTTTCTGTATATACGTCCCCACATCTGCCTCTTTGTCTATTGATCTCATTTCCACTTCGGATCTCCTTCATTCATATTTTTCCCTTTGCATTCTTCCAATTAGCAGGGATGGTGGTCGACAAAATTGTTAAGGCGAAGCGTGCAGCCATGAGGGCCGAGGCCAAGGCAAATGCTGTGGCGGAGGCAGAAGCAAAGGTAAAGGCCGATATGGAGACATGGGTGAAGGCCGGACAGGAGGTAAGTGCAAAGGATCTGGTGCACAAGCAGTCACAGAAGTGTCCTCCTCTTGAAACAGAGGGGCTTGTGATAAAAGGTCCAAGGGCACCGAGCTCCCCAAGGCCAAAGCCCTCGAAGGGATCGTTAAGAAGGAGGGCAAGAAGCCTCCATCTCTGATAGTGTCGAATGCCGCGATGGTTCCCAAACTACCTTCGCCTACGAATAAGGTGTGGGCACCTTCACGATCCGTGACCAAGGGGGATTTTTTGGCCGACCGAAAAATGCCTTGGAGGTGGTTACTCACCTCGCCACCGCCCATGAACGGAAGGGCCACAGAAAGGACCCCGAGGAGGACGTTTACCCTCGCCGTGCACAATCCTCTGTTATGGTGACATTCTCCTTCTAACTGTTATTGGTGTACCTTTGCTTTTTCTCCCTATTCTTTGTTTAGCATGCCTTGATGTTTCTTGTAGGCGGCCATTCTCACGACCGAGCTTCAAAAGAGGAGGGAGCATTTCCTCCATCGTGCCCAACAGGACGAGGTTGGGGAGAAGGAGGACCTTGATAGGAACACCGGCTACGGGAAGTAGGTGAGGGAGTTGAAGGCAGACTTGGTCAAGGAGAGGGAGGTCCGGGAGGGGATTTTGAGGGAAAGGGACCAGGGGTATGTTCGTGTCCTTGAGCATATCAAGGCAGCGTACCCGGATATTGATCTTCATGGATTCTCTTTTAAAGGGACGGAGAATGACGCGATCTCTCCTATCATGAGAGAGGATCTGGTGAACTACGAGCCAGTTGACCCCACCCCCATAAGTGCCGAAGAGTGCCCTACTCCTGTCATTGAACATGGGTTTCCTACAAGCAATAGGTCTTAGGCTATGTTTTGTTTTTTACCTTCTCACGGATTGGGCACCGCTCTTGTACTTGGTTTCTTTGAATGAATAAAGCATTTTTAGATAAATTAGTTTGCTCTCTTTTTGGTGGAGCTTCCAACAGCTCCCGAGCTGAGATGTGAGGACTGAGGGTGTCCCTTTGGTGTTAGAGGCCTTGCTTCTTCGGGTTTCTTTTCATTTCTTGAAGCTTCAGGCGAGTTGACATGTGTCAGCTTATGTCACTCATTTGAGGTATCAAAGGTATCTTGGAAGTTGTAGCATTGACCACAATAAATGGTGGAGTTTGAGACAATCGAAGATTATCCTCCCAAAATACCTATAAATTCCCCCATTCTCAGGTGAATCTCTCACAAATTCCATCATTTCTATTCTGATGAGTCCACTTTCGGTATGTCTTTTACTGAGCACCTCGAATGACAATCCGAGGGCCGAGCTGAGGAGGACGGGCCTTTAGTAGCGGGATCAAAAGGTCTTCAGTCCGAGGTAGGGGAGTTCGATCCGGCAGGGATTGGTGTCGGGCCGAGGAGCTTCATTGGGCTTGTCCCCGGTTTCAAGATCTGAAGTTTCACCCATCGAGTCCAAAGAGACGATGATGTTACTTGATTGTGTCCCTTTAGGACTTTGTGGTATTTCTTCGACTGGGTCTACTCGTGCTGATAGCACCGGTTCAGAGGGGCTTGGAAAAGGCCGAGGTACTCCTCTTCGACTTCATCAGGTATATATTGGGTTCCAAGATTTGATGCCTTTCTTCAAATACTGAGGGCCTGACTAAATAAATTTATCATTTTAGAGATCGTTAGTCTGCCTAGGCTAGCTGAACTCCATCCCTTCATCCTCTTTATACCTCACTTACACTGATGTGGTTTCTGAGATGATGATTTGCGGATGGGTCTGTCGACTACTAACTTGCCGTAGGAGATCGTGTATGATGCCTCTTCTGCCTAGGGGCTACCGGCAATAGCTAGCGTTCCGGGATACAAGACGACCATGTAAACTTTGGCGTAGCTTCCTTCGTTTAGAGTTTGATTTGCCAACTGCGGATTGGCCACCGCCCCTTTATAATTGCTTTCCCTTAATATAAAGATATTTGGTTTACTCTTCTTTAGTATGGACTTTCCTTGAGTGCATAATATGAGGCTTGATGGGACATGCGAGTCGTCTTGTCGCAGTTGTGAGGGAAGCTCCAAGGAATTGAGTACAGGGTCCTGGAGTTGGATACCATGCCAAGGGGTAGTACTGAGGAGAGACCCAAAGAATTTTTACTGCACGGTCTCAGCATCAGATACCACACTTAGGGACTAGGTCCGAGGGGAGATCCAAGGAATTTAATGTGCGGTTTCGGTGTCGGATACCAGGCCGAGGGGTGGTTCCGAGGAGAGATCCAAGGACTTTAATGTATGTTTTTAGTGTCAAATTCCACACCGAGGGGTTAAGTTCGAGGAGAAATCCATGGAGTTTACTGCACGATCGCGGTATCAGATACCACTCCGAGGAGTAGTTACGGGGAGAGATCCAAGGTCTTTAGTGCTCGTTCTCAGTGTCGGATATCACACTAAGGTGCTAAGTCCTAAAAGTGATCCAAGGACTTTACTGCACGATCTCGGCATTGGATACCACACCGAGGACTAGTTCCGGGGAGAGATCCAAGATCTTTAGTGCATGTTCTCATTGTCGGATGCCACACCTCAGTGCTAAGTACGAAGAGAGATCCGAGGATCTTACTGCACGATCTCGGCGTCAAGGAGCTAGGTCCAAGGAAATATCAAAGACATTGTTGCACAGTCTCAGCGTCGGATATTGCGCAGAGGGGCTAAGCCCGAGGAGAGATATATGTTGCAAGAGTACAAATTTCCATAGGGCCAGTTGTGTATTGATCTTACTAGTTTACATTGTATCATGACATTTATTTCATATATGAGGCACTTTATTTATTGTGTTGTTATTTTGATTAAATGAGCATAATAAAGCCCTTAGAATAGTAAGTTCAATACCATGGGACATCAAGTGCATGACTTGATTGTGAGATCCTATTAGTTGAAATCAGAACATTATTCTTAAATGTCCCTAGTCAGGTATTATTGGTAATTAGGACAACAATAATACATAGAGACTATTATGTACGTAGACTGATGACCATATCTCATGGGTCATGGATATGAGATATCAAGTCTTCACATGGGTACAAATTAGAGTAATAATGTACAAGACTGACCCACCATGAGAATGCTACATTGATAATTACGTGAGTGTCATAAGCGGTTCTCACAGTGATCATAGTGTACCTGGTCCTTTGACTTGAAGTCACTACGGTTCCCTATGAAAGTTATATGTTTTAATTCCGTCCAACGTCGCATGTAATAAGGTGATTATAAAATCGACTGTTGGACATACTACAAATCTTGTGGAGGGATGTGAGTGACTTAGATAGGATTTGTCCCTCTTACATAACAGGAGCAATATCTGCAGGCCCCTTGATTGAGTGAGACAGAAAAATGCATGGTCGTACTCAAATGAGTCAATATAAGATATTGAGCTCATTTATTTTAGTAAGTCTACTCGGACATCAAGAAACCAAAGATTAAACTATACAAGGGTGATACGCTCTATGCCTTGTGGTCAATTAAGAAATCTGGACAAAAAGACTACACTACATGGTAGCATTGATCACTGATATGTTATGTCAAATCACTAGCATTCCCGTGATTTGAGTAGCAATAATGTGTTGCTAGATACCGCTCACAGTTTGTAATACTAGAATATGAATTTAGTATTACTGTCAATGTAATGGAAACTTACAAGGTCACACACTTAGAATGGATCAAAATTGGAATTTAAATTCATGAGATGAATTTAATTGGAATCCAAGTAAGACTTGGGCTCCTGACATGATTGGGTAATTAATTAGATTAAATGGGCAAACTAAAGTTTGAAGACCCACACACAAATTTGACCCACATCAGATTGTGAATCCAATTGTCTCCACTCTTTTAGGGTTGATTTTCTGCACATACATATACGATATATTTATGTGGAAAAGAGATATGAGAAAACCCTAGCCATCACAGAAACTGTGAGAGAGAGAGATCGTGAGGAACATCCCTTTCCCGCAGCTAGCACCGCGGCATGAGGGGGAGCTTGATTTAATCAGTTTGTGTGGATACAGTAGAGGCACCACAACCTTTGCAGTGCTGTGATTAACATATCCTGGATACACTAGATCCATTTTTAAGGTATAACTCCTAAACATGCTTTATGGCTTTCGCATGGATCAATGGCTAGGTTTCGATATTTTGTGATTTTTCCACTATGTATTTAATCTGTGATTGCCTCGAAACTTAACACAAATTTTTTGAATTTGAAATGAAATGTATTCGTTGGCTGCCGATAAATGAATGCTTATTACATTTACTGGCTTATGCAGCTTCATTATAAGTACAGGTCGCTAAGGGCCTTCATGGAACTCTGTCAAATGTTCCTCATTTCAGGTCCTCTTGACTACCCTGCCCCCGGGTATTCAAGTCAGTAGATGCCAGAGTGTACCACTTTGAAGATTCGATAAGGGTCTTCCCAGTTGGGAGCCAGCTTCCCCTTTTTGTTCGGCTCAGAGATACCGAGCCTACATAGCACTAGGGCCCTTCTTTAATGTTGGTTGGTCGCACAAGTTGTAGAATCGTTCTACTCACTGCTAATAGACATTACTTCTCACGAACTTTGTCAAGCAGGTCTAGGTTGGCCTTGAGGCGCGTCTGAGTTCTCCTCCTCGTTGAAGCTCATGATCCGTGGGGAGGGAAGTCCTATTTCCAGAGGTATTACCACTTCTGTGTCGAAGGTCAAGTTGAAGGGCAACTCGTCGTAGGTATCCTCTTAGTCGTTTTGTAGGACCACATCACACTTGGTAGTTCATCTACCCATAATCCCTTTGAAGATTTATCCAATAGCTTTTTAAGGTCATCGAGGATTTTTTGGTTGGCATTTTCTGCATGGCCGTTGCATCGAACTAAGGACATCTGCTGAATCCCCAGGTCCTCGGAGAACTTGCGGAAACCTTTTCCAACGAATAGAGTGCCATTATCGGTGATGAAGATCCGAGGAACCCCAAACCAGTAGATGATGTGTTTCCAAAAGAATTGTTGGGCGTGGTGCTCAGTGATGGTAGCCAAGGGCTCTACTTAGACCCATTTCGTAAAGTAGTCGATAGATACAATCAGGAATTGACTTTGACCTATCGCCTTAGGGAATGGGCCGGCCAAATCCATCCCCCACATGACTTCTAGAGATTTAAGCTCGGCTTGTGGGATGTGTCTGACCGATGAGAACCTTTGGCATGGACCACATTTTCTGACAAGGTCCTGAGCATCTTGGAGGAGGGTCAGCCAATAATAACCGTGGTTGAGTACTTTACTTGCAAGCAAACTGTTGCCCATGTGACAACTTCCAATTCCCTCATGTGTTTCTTTAAGGGCGTTGTTACCGCTAAATCTGGTGTGGGGGTAAACAGATAGTATTTGTGGATTCTTAGAAAACTTGAATAGCAAACCTGAAACCTGTTCCGCCGGAGTTTGACCGTTGACTCCTGCCGTTCACCTGCAAAAAGTGCGAAACACCGGGGTTGATCCCGGCGACGCACCCTCCGACGCTCAAGTTAGTAATCAGAAAAGATTATGAATGAGCTTTTACTGGCAAAAGATTGATTACCTCTTAATGGTGGTGGATGGGGGGTATTTATAGCCGCCTTTGAGATCAGATTAGGAATGTAATCCCTATGACTAGATAAGGAATGTAATCCCCAATTCCCAGTGAAAGGATAGATGTGAATCAGGGCCGTTGATTAGGATTAATCAGAAATCCTAATTCTATTCTGCTGGACCAGGTTTATTGCGGGTTGGAACCCGCACCCAGTTAGGATGGATCCGTTTGTGGGTTACTGGGCTTTCGGCAAGAAGACCCAGTACCCACTTCAGACCCGTTTGTAGGTGAAATTACTATTTTACCCCTAAACTTTGAGATTCACATCTTGATTTGGATGGTTCCGATTTATCCCCATTTTTAGCCATATCACGAGCCCCCCACTCCTGAAGACTGAGTTTGGTCAGCCTTTGAGGATTAGTTTTACTGTTTTAATGGCTTGCGGAGTTGTATCGGATTCCATCACAAGCCCCCCACTCCCGAAGACTGAGTTTGGTCAGCCTTTGAGGAGTAGTTTTACTGTTTTGATGGCTTGCGGAGTTGTATCGGAGTCCAAATGAGAAGTGTCAAATCTTTGTGCGAGGCAGTATGGTGATTTTCTAAGTTAGTTGCGCACTCTGAGTTGCTCTTGAGCTCTCCCGAGTTTCTGGCGCCTGTTCTTAATTTTTATATATTTTTCGAATTTCTTACTTAACTTTGCGAAGTGTTGATTCGTCGTTCGGGGGTATCAATGAATCACTCTAAGCAATAATTATTTACTCAGGGGTTCAAAAATATTTCCTCGAATTTATAATTATTTCCTAGAATTCTTAATTAATTTTCCCAAATTTTAAATCATTTTTCCGCAATTTTTAAATAAATAAAACGATTTTTATAAATGAAAACTAACTTTTAATATTGAATTACGACGTGGCGTGATATGGACCCTTCATTAGGGCTGCGCGCGCTTTTCTGGAAGATCGGACGATCCGAGTGGGTCGGCTAGTATTTTCTCCGTACGTGAGGGTCGGTACTTCGGCACCTCGGCTCGACTCTTCGGCAGCTCGGCTCGGAGCGTTGGGAACTGCCGAGCTACGTGGCACGATCCTGAGTGTCCATTATGGCGCAAATCCCCGCAAAACGCTATCTTGTCGTTTTGTGGATGTGGCATGATCTGAGCCGTCCATCACGTCGAGCACGTTTTTTGGCAAGATCCAACGGCTGACGAGGGTCGCCTTCATTTTTCTCCATATGTGGAGGTCGGTACCTCGTCCCTTCGGCTCGGTAGCTCGCCCTCTGCCCCAGTAGCTCGGTGGCTCAGCCAAGCTGTTCGGTAGCTCGGCTATGCACTCCGGTGGCAGGCTGCTCGGAAGGAACACGTGGCTTAATCTGGACCGTTCATCACAGCGCGGACCACGAGGACGGGGTTCAGATCACGAGAAAATGTTATTTTGTCATTTCGTGGGCATGGTGCGATCTGAGCCGTCCATCAAGTTTTGACACGAATTTTGGGACGATCCGATGGTAGGGGTGTCAAAAAATACCATATTACCGTACCATACCGTACTATACCATTACCATACCAAACAATACCGAAATTTGGTAATACCGTACCAAATTTTCGGTATTGTACCGTACCGATTTTTGATGGTATGGTACTGGTACAAAATTTTTATACCGTTGGTATACCTTACCGTACCGAATATATTTAATATATATTTAATATCATTTTTTTCCCAGTCTTTCTTTTCATTTTCTAGGTCGTACTCGTAGGCAGCCGTCTCTTCTTCCTCTTCCCTCTTCTCTTCTAGTCTTCCCAAATCCCGACCCGTCCTCTACTCCTCTTCCCTCACCTCTTACCGCAACCCTAATCCGCCTCCATCGATTCGAAAATCGAAACCCCCCCTCTTGGCCTCTTCTACAGTTCTACTCCAATGATCCAATCCGCCCTCCTCCACTGATTCGATTATCGAAACCCAAAGTCGAAAGCCAAAGTCGAAACCCAATCGCCCTCCTCTACTCCAATCCACCCTCTTCTACTCCAATCCGCCCTCCTCTATAGCGGCACAGCCCCCACGATTTGAAAGCCAAAGTCGAAACCTATCGCCCTCTCTCACCCTCTTCTACTTCAGTCCGAATCCTTTCCCAATCTTCACCGAATCACCAAATCTGGAAGGGTAATTTATTATGCTTATTTCTTTGAATTTGACCTTTCAATTTGATTGTTTCAATTACTAATAATCAAATTTGTGCTTTCAATTTGAGCTTTCAATTACTGAAAATCCAATTTGAGTTTTCAATTTGTGCTTAGTTTAGTTATTTGATTGTTTCAATTACTGATAATCAAATTTGACTGTTTCAATTTGGACAACAACATTATACTTAAACTTACATTCATCAAGATGAAAACCCAATTCATCATGCAACCCACGGTCAATCATACTAGTTAGTACAACAGGATGTAAACAACACCTAAGATAATAAGATATATAAGTTTGGTATTTTTTTTGCACTAACTCTTAGTTTTCTAAATTTATTGTAGGTAATATGGTATCTACGGCTACTAGTATGAATAGTAGTAGATTCTAGTGGCAATTGGTATCATGCCAGTAAAGGTGCTCCTGAGCAGGTATATTCCTTCTTATGAGATTTAATTTTCTTATTAAATTTGTTCCATATAGTATTATTAAGTCTCATTTATTTGTTTGTTTGCTTGTTTTTAATAGATTGTTGCTCTTTGCAACTGTGGCGAAATTGTTAGAAAAAGGGTCCATAAAGTGATTGACAATTTTGCGCAACGTGGGCTTTGATCATTGGCTGTAGCAACTAGCAACACAGGTATATTATTTGTGTACAATGATTTATTTTGCCCCTAATAATATTATTATTATTCACTCTCTATGTTAATGCAGGAAGTTCCTGAAATGAACAAGGATGGCCAAGGGGGGCCATGGGAATTTGTTGGTTTGTTGCCACTATTTGATCCTCCAAGGCATGATAGTGCTGAAACTATTCGTGAAGCTCTAAATCTTGGGGTCAACGTGAAGATGATTACTAGTAATTAATCTTTTCTTATTTTATCTTTCAAATACCATCTCCTTATATGTCATTATGTAATCGTAACATTTGTAAATATGCTCTTTCACAGGGGATCAGCTTGCTATAGCTAAGGAAACTGGCCGAAGACTTGGAATGGGAACAAACATGTATCCATCTTCTTCACTTCTTGGTAATGACAAGGATGCCTCTATTGCTTCTCTGCCTGTTGATGAATTAATCGAGAAGGCTGATGGGTTTGCTGGGGTTTTCCTAGGTAACCTTATATCTCTATCATATTTGACTGTTCCTACAATAACAAAACAATCGAATACATGCTAATGCTTTTGTTTATGAAACAGAACACAAATATGAAATTGTGAAGAAACTGCAAGAAAAGAAGCACATTTGTGGAATGACGGGAGATGGTGTGAACGATGCCCCAGCTCTTAAGAAGGCCGATATTGGAATTGCTGTTGCTGACGCCACTGATGCTGCTAGAAGTGCTTCCGATATTGTTCTCACATTGCCTGGGCTTAGTGTCATCATTAGTGTTGTTCGTACTAGCAGAGCCATTTTCCAAAGGATGAAGAACTACACTGTAAGCATAATATTTCTTATCTGTGTTCAGTGCCTATATTTATGTACAACTTCTTCTAAACGAAGGTCAAATTACATAGCATCATATCTTAAATTCGATAGACCTCTCAGCTCATAATATCATCCAATTCATCATGCTTTCATTCTCACTGCAGTGATGGTTCCTTTAAGCTCAGTTCAGATATAGCAGAGTCTGGGAGGTCTGCTTTTTATCCACCTTCAAGCCTAAGCTCTACATTTGGCTTTAAGATTCAGGATAGAAAGGGAAGGATGCATAGGTTTAACTGTGGTATTGCTCTCTGCTGCTTGTTTGTTATTAAATTCTAATATTAAAGAACTGGGAAAATTGCTGCCATATTTGAGAAGATCTGAGTGAAATATACTTGTGCTTCCAGATACACATAGTATGGCAGACCTTTTAGCTTGCATTCTACAGAGGATTGGTGATGATATTGATCGGAACAATTTGCCCCAAATATTGGTACATTTAGACTCTCATACAGTACTAATATCTTAATTTTTCAAGTATGTAGATTCATTTCTTAGTTCTCGTGTTCCAAATTTGTTATTGTTTGATCTAGTATGAAGATGAGGATCACGACAAGGTTGTTCTTGCATCAGACAGTGATCTTGCGGCTGCTGTTGATCATGCAAGGCTCATTGGTTGGAAGGTATCATGAATTCTGCCTATCTGAATATGTAGCAAGTAGCAGAAATAAATTGAGGTGCAAATATCCCTCATGGTGAAAGAGTAGAAAATCTTTTATGTTCACCTAAAGTTATTTTTTGTAGGTTTTTCATTAAAATAAACTTTTTTTGTTCTAACAAAGTAAAAGATGGTCGGGAGTCATTTGGAATAAAATCCAGAACTCGTACAGTATAGATTTTGTTTTCTTTTTCGTTTGTGTTGAAAATCTCATACAAAACCTCCAGGGGCTCTACCATTGGGGTTTGATGGAACACTTAATCATTCAGATGGATTTAGGTTCAAATAAGTAACTGATATATGAAATTAACCTCCTGTTTCTTTCTTCTTCCTCTTGTAGGCTCTAAGGCTGCATTTAGAGTATCCCGAATTAGGTGGCAGCCGGAAGAAGAGCGGATCTGGGCTCGACTATATCCCTCTGAGGTGCAAATATTCCTCTGAATCCTCTTCCAGGTTTTCCTTCTTTCTTGGCTTTTCATTTTTCCATTGTGTTCATCATATGAATAATTTCATTAGAAGGAACACAGTAATTTTTTTTTTGGAGATCTATGATGGGATATGTCTGGATTAAGTAATTAACTGGTTCTCAGCAAAGCTGAATGTGATGTGTCTGCTGTTTGTGACTTAATTCTAGGATAATTCATTCTATTGCTACCTCAAGCTTCATGTTTCTAATCTTGACATTTTGTCCCTATATTTTGCTTAACTTGAGCTCTGTTTAGCTTAAAATTAGCTACAAATAGAATGCCTCGATCATGTTCTTTTTTGCAAGGGATGTCTTTGTCATCTATAGAAAGGTAAATCAAATTATCAAAAATTTGCGATCACTTAACCCGTTATCATGTTCTTTTTGCGATCACTTGATGTCCGGTACTACCATGGTACTACCATTACCATACCAATATTTCAGTATTACCGAACTCGGTAGTACCGAAATTTTGGCACGGTAATGGTAGAGAAATTTGTGTACCAAGTATTTCGGTACGGTAGACGGTAGAGTAATTTTTGTACGGTACGGTACGGTATACCACCCCTATCCGACGGTGACACTGGGTCGGCTGAATTTTTCTCCATATGTGGAGGTCGGTACCTCGTCCCTTCGGCTCGGTAGCTCCCCTCTGCCTCAGTAGCTTGGTGGCTCAGCCAAGCTGTTCGGTAGCTCGGCTATGCACTCCGGTGGCAGGCAGCTCGGAAGGAACACGTGGCTTAATCTGGAGCGTTCATCACGGCGCGGATCAGGAGGACGGGGTTCAGATCACAAGAAAACATTATCTTGTCGTTTTGTGGGCGTGGCGCGATCTGATCCGTCCATCAAGTTTTGACACGAATTTTGGGACGATCCGACGGTGATACTAGGTCGGCTGAATTTTTCTCCATATGTGGAGGTCGGTACCTCATCCCTTCGGCTCGGTAGCTCGCCCTCTGCCCCAGTAGCTCGGTGGCTTAGCCAAGCTGTTCGGTAGCTCGGTTATGCACTCCGGTGGCAGGCAGCTCGGAAGGAACACGTGGCTTAATCTGGAGTGTTCATCAAGGCGCGGATCACGAGGACGGGGTTCAGATCACGAGAAAACATTATCTTGTCGATTTGTGGGCGTGGCGCGATATGAGCCATCCATCAAGTTTTGACACGAATTTTGGGACGATCCGACGGTGATACTAGGTCGGCTAAATTTTTCTCCATATGTGGAGGTCGGTACCTCATCCCTTCGGCTCGGTAGCTCGCCCTCTGCCCCAGTAGCTTGGTGGCTCAGCCAAGCTATTCGGTAGCTCGGCTATGCACTCCGGTGGCAGGCAGCTCGGAAGGAACACGTGGCTTAATCTGGAGCGTTCATCACGGTGCGGATCACGAGGACGGGGTTCAGATCACGAGAAAACATTATTTTGTCGTTTTGTGGGCGTGGCGCGATCTGAGCCGTCCATCAAGTTTTGACACGAATTTTGGGACGATCCGACGATGATACTGGGCCGGTTGAATTTTTCTCCATATGTGAAGGTCGGTACCTCGTCCCTTCGGCTCGGTAGCTCGCCCTCTACCCCAGTAGCTCGGTGGCTCAGCCAAGCTGTTCGGTAGCTCGGCTATGCACTCTGGTGGCAGGCAGCTCGGAAGGAACACGTGGCTTAATCTGGAGCGTTCTTCACGGCACGGATCACGAGGACGGGGTTCAGATCACGAGAAAACGTTATCTTGTCGTTTTGTGGGCATGGCGCGATCTGAGCCGTCCATCAAGTTTTGACACGAATTTTGGGACGATCCGACGGTGATACTGGATCGGCTGAATTCTTCTCCATATGTGGAGGTCGGTACCTCGTCCCTTTGGCTCGGTAGCTCCCCTCTGCCCCAGTAGCTCGGTGGCTCAGCCAAGCTGTTCGGTAGCTCGGCTATGCACTCTGGTGGCAGGCAACTCGGAAGGAACACGTGGCTTAATCTGGAGCGTTCATCACAGTGCGGATCACGAGGACGGAGTTCAGATCACGAGAAAATGTTATCTTGTCATTTTGTAGGCGTGGCGCGATCTGAGCCGTCCATCAAGTTTTTACACGAATTTTGGGACGATCCGACGGTGACACTGGGTCGGTTGAATTTTTCTCCATATGTGGAGGTCGGTACCTCGTCCCTTCGGCTCGGGAGCTCAGTAGCTTGGTTAAGTACACTGGTGGATCGGTTGCTCGTCGAGGTGCTGGTCGCCGAGTGATGGAGTTAAGCGAATCGAAGAGTTCTCGTCTTGAAACGTCGCAACTCTCCGTTTTGTCGTTTTGCCTTCCTTCAGTGGGCCCTTAAACGCTTAGAGAGCCCAAACGTCGCTCTCTTGGCTATAAGTCCCCACTTCCCTCACCCCCTAGCTCATTTCTAGCTTTCACTCTAAATTTTTACTTTTACTCTTAGTTTCGCTCTGCTAGCGGTGATTTGTGCTTCAAGGCGGTGGTGCTAGCTATCACGTAGGCCAGGCGATCTCCGGTGAAAAAATTCCGACCGTGAACATCACTTCCAAGTTTTCGTCACATTAAGGTCAGTGTTTTTGCCTTAGATATTTATTAGAGATGTCAAGGGTAAACTCGGGAAGTGAGGCATCGTCCTCTGAAGGTAGTGGTGCCGAGGAGAGAAGGCACGTAGTGAGCCGGAGAAAGGGGAAGGAAGTGGTAGGGTCGTCTGCGGCCGAGAAGAAGAAGGTAGTGGCCCGGTCTCCCGTAGTTGAGGAGATCATGGAGCCTGAGAGGCGAGCCCCCGAGTCAGGCCGGTATCCTGGTGTGCTGTCCGGTCACGCCGGCATTAGGTAGTACGAGGGTGATCTGCTGAAGAAGGCAATCGTTGGTCGGTTGGCAGCTTACGAGGAGAACGCCCCGAGGGAGGTCACCGAGGTATTATCTGAGAGGGACCTGCTCCGGATCAGAAAGGGGTTCGCCATCCCTCCGGAGTACAGTCTGATCCTTCCCGGTCCTGGGATGCGAGCGAACATCGTGCTGTCGCCGGACACGTGTGTATTCGACTTCGACTTTTTGAGCACTGGATTGCGTTTCCCTTTGCATCCCTTCGTGTTGAGGGTTCTCCACTGGTATTGTCTGGCACCGATGTAATTTATGCCGAACACCTGGCGCCACGTGCTCGCCTTCTTGCTACAGTGTCGCATCGCCGAGGTCGAGCCAGACATGGTAATCCTTCGGAGCCTGTATCGGATCAACCGGATGTCAAAAGCCAAGCCTCGCTACTACTTGTCACCCCGGAAAGGCGTTAAGCTAATAGAGAATCCGGATTCGATCAAAGGTTGGAAGGAGAAGTTTCTCCTGTTGAAGGGGCCCTCGATGTTGGACTTTCCGACTCGGTGGAAGGCAGAGGTGCCGAGGTTTGCAAGGGTCGACCCGGTGTTGACTGCGGCCGAGGAGAAGGTGGCGGCGAAACTCATTGCTCTCCCAATGTTAAGCTGGAGAGAAATGACTGAGGAGGTGCTACATGGGTCGGGCCTTAGTCCGATCGACCCGAGTATGCTCCTGACATCCGAAGATGGACTTCATGGGAATGATGTCTGAGCGAGGTAAGGTCGCCGATGGTAGGAAAAGGAAGAAGCCGAGCACCGGGCTCACATCGGGCCAACCTTCCAAGGCCCGCTAGGTAGTTGCCGACCTTACCCCTGTTCCTCAGGCACCGTCTCCGTCGGTGGTCGTCCTTGTAGATCCGTCTGCCCCTAGCCTCATCTGCCCCGGCTAGTGAGATCTTTTCGGTTTCGGCGGCACTGGCTCTGCAAGCCCCGCCTCTGACGCCTCAGGTTGAGCAGATCTTGACCGAGGCCCACAAGAAGCTGTTCGTCCCCGACTGGCAGGTGAAGAACCACGACGGCTTTCTTGGTGACTTGCAGTTGTGCATGCAGGCCGTCAAGCATCTCGTGACCCAAAGGACCGAGCCGCTCTGAAGGCGGGGACGACCGGGGACGACACCTTCGAGATCGCTCGGTCGCTCATGTCGGTAAGTATTTTTGTTTGAAAATTCCTTCAAGTCCACGGCTCGGCTTTTACAACCACCTAATGCTCATTCATTGCAGGCCGCTTGTGACTTCGGCCACCTTGTTCAGGAGTTCACCGAGCAGGAGAGGGAGCTGAAAGTCCTCTGTGACAAGGACAGGGCGGAGAAGGCGAGGACAGTAAAGCAGCTCGAGGCGAAGCAGCGCCGCTCGGAGGGCTTGGAGGTTCGGGTTGCCGATCTTGAGACGGCCTTGGAGCGAGCGAAGGAGCAGCTCGCCGCAGAGGTTGCCAAGGTTGCTAAGGCTGCAGAGGAGCTGGACGCATCGGCAAAGGCTCTGGAGGCGGCGAAGGCGGAGTGGGATGTCGCGGCGGAGGTGGCCAGGAAGGAGGTTGAAGCCGAGGCGAAGAAGCACATGGCTAGGAACATGGAGCTATCCTATGCGAGAGTGCTTGACCACGTCGAGGCTCGTGTCCCCGGCTTCGAAAGAGTGGGATATCGCCTGTGGCCCGGCGAAGAGGAGGAGGGCAGAGAGGAGGAAGGAGAAGAGGAGGAGGGTGACCAGTGGGACGAGGAGGTGCCTGCCGACCTCGAGACTGTGGCGGTCGACCCCCAAGCCGGGGCGACAGGGGGCAAAGGACCATCTGGCGAGGCGCCTGTGACCGAGCCGCCGCCCTAGGTGGATCCTTGATCTCCCCGTCTTGTGCATAAATCCTCTTCTCTTGTCTTTTTTTTGTAAAGCCTTATAGCGGACTGGCCACCGCTTCTTTTTGATATGAATGAAAGATTTCTTTTTCGAATTTTTCCAAGTGTTTGGCTCGGAACCCGTCTTCCAATGAAATGCTTTGGTTTTTCAGATCGTCGGACTCGGTTCGGACGCCGTAGCGGCTCGGCGGCGAACGGAATTATTTAAGCGATCATGCGAAGCTCATCTCGAGGGCGAGATTGAGTTAATCAGGAGGGTGTTATTCAACGTGGAGAAGATGAACAACGAGTTATTGGCTGAGATTCGTCACTTGTAGATAGTTGAAGGAGAACTCTCGGCGAAGGAGGATGAGTTAACCTCGGCGCTGGCCGAGCACGACGAGCTAGCTTCGAAGGTTGAGCAGCTAAAGAGGGTTACGGTCGACAAAAGCATCGAAGTGACCAACCTTCGCCGAATCATAGCTGACTGTGCCGGGGATGCAAGCTCGGCAAAACTTCCTCGGTTCAAGATGTCGATGAAAGACGATACTTTGAAGGATAGGATCGTCGAACTTGAAGAGGAAGTCGCTCGCCTTAAACCTCAGCCCGTGAGGATTAACGTCCGAAGCACTTCGTGCACCCGCGAGGAGAGTGAGAGGGGGATCTCCTTCTACGAACTCGTGATTCGTCCACTTATCGTTCGTCGGAGCCCGACCGACGCTCAAAGTGGCGTGGCCATCTTGTCTAGCGGGGCTTCGGTTGGAGCCACTGTCAGAGGCAGCGCTGAGGAGGCATATCGGTTCGTTGGTGTAGAGACGAGCTCGGAGGTGAAGCGGCACCGCCCTCGCGTTTCTCTAAACCGGAACGTCCCTGTCCCGAAGAAGCGTTGAAAGAGTTGTATTATACTTTGGAATTTTTGTAGCACCTCGTCGTAATAGCTTGGCCTTGTAACTTGAATGTTTTTGTCCGTTGTACTCCTTAATAAAAGTTCGTTTTTTTTTTGGTGCTCGTGTGTTAGAGTTTGTTTCAACGGTTGTGGGAGCAATTCCGAATGGCGAACCACTTCTAGCTCGCTTTAGAGCGAGCCTACGAAGCGGAGTCGAGCCAAGTGTTGGACTCCGAACTCGTCGTTAGAGTTTGTTTCAACGGTTGTGGGAGCAATTCCGAATGGTGAACCTCTTCTAGCTCGCTTTAGACCGAGCCTGCAAAGCGGAGTCGAGCCAAGTGTTGGACTCTGAACTCGTCGTTAGAGTTTGTTTCAACGGTTGTGGGAGCAATTTCGAATGGGGAACCTCTTCTAGCTCGCTTTAGAGCGAGCCTGCGAAGCGGAGTCGAGCCAAGTGTTGGACTCCGAACTTGTCGTTAGAGTTTGTTTCAACGGTTGTGGGAGCAATTCCGAATGGCAAACCTCTTCTAGCTCGCTTTAGAGCGAGCTGCGAAGTGGAGTCGAGCCAAGTGTTAGACTCCGAACTCGTCGTTAGAGTTTGTTTCAACGGTTGTGGGAGCAATTCCGAATGGCGAACCTCTTCTAGCTTGCTTTAGAGCGAGCCTGCGAAGCGGAGTCGAGCCAAGTGTTGGACTCCGAACTCGTCGTTAGAGTTTGTTTCAATGGTTGTGGGAGCAATTCTGAATGGCGAACCTCTTCTAGCTAGCTTTAGAGCGAGCCTACGAAGCGGAGTCGAGCCAAGTGTTGGACTCCGAACTCGTCGTTAGAGTTTGTTTCAACAGTTGTGGGAGCAATTTCGAATGGCGAACCTCTTCTAGCTCGCTTTAGAGCGAGCCTACGAAGCGGAGTCGAGCCAAGTGTTTGACTCCGAACTCGTCATTTGAGTACGAGGAACGTAAAAACAGAGAGATACAAGAAATTCACAAGTAGAATATGAAAAAATATCCATTATTGGAAACTACTAGCCGGCTGCTTCTAAGTTCCGAGCCGTTATTACATTGGAGAAAACAAAATCAAAATACAAGTGAAAGGAATGGAACGGTTCAGCATTCGAAGGTACTTAGAGAGGCGTTGATGCGCTCTTTTGGTACTTCAAGAGATGGTCGGCATTCCAAGTCCTTGGGATCTCTCTGCCTTCAAGATCTCCTAGATGGTAGGCTCCAAACTGAACTACTTTGGTGATCTTGTAGGGTCCTTCCCAATTTGGAGCTAGCTTACTCTTCTGACTGGGGAAGGAGATAGCTAACTTTCTGAGGACTAAGTCCCCTTCTTTGAGATCGGTAGGATGAACTCTCTTATTATAGGCCAGCTCGATCCTTCTCCGATAGCTTTGTTGACGAATGGTAGCTCTTTCACGGAGCTCATTGATCAAGTCCAGATTTGCTCAGAGCTCTCTGGCAATCTGCTCTTCTTCATAAGCAATAAGACGAGGAGAGGGTACACCGACTTCCAGGGGGATTACAGCCTCGGACCCGTAGGTGAGGTTGAACGGCGACTCTCCTGTGGGGGTCCGTTTCGCAGTGCAGTAATTCCACAGTACGTTCGGGAGCTGATCAACCCATAAACCTTTAGCAGACTTATCCAGCCTCTTCTTAATACCGAAGAGGATCTGTCGATTGGCATTTTCCACTTGGCCGTTTGATTGAGGATGGGAGATAGAGGAGAAGCGTTGTTGGATGGTGAGGTCTTCACACAGAGCTCGGAAGGAAGCCCCTGTAAATTGTGTTCCATTGTCGGTTATGAGGACTCGAGGGACGCCGAACCTGCAGATGACATTCTTCCAAAAGAACTAGAGTACTTTGTTCTCAGTGATTGCGTCCAAGAGCTCGGCCTCTATCCACTTCGAGAAGTAGTCATCGCCATGACTAAAAATTTGAGTTGGTCGGGAGCTGGCGGGAACGGTCCTAGTAAATCCATCCCCCACATTACTAAAGGGATAGGACTTGATAGGGAGGCGAGCCGAGCTTGTGGGAGGCGACAGATGTTGGAGTGCTTTTGACAAGAGCTGCATTGCCGAACATGTCGCTCGGTGTCTTGTAAGAGGGTAGGCCAGAAATATCCATAATTCAACACCTTCCGGGCAATGGACCTGGACCCTGAATGTGCTCCGCCTATGCCTTCGTGAAGTTCTTGCAAGGCGTATGTGGCTTGTTCGGGGGAGAGGCACCTCAGATAAGGTTTGCCGTCAACTTGTGTGAAGGAGCGTTTGTACAAGACCCCCTCAACAATGATGTACCGCTCTGCTCTGGTTCTGACTCGGCGAGCTTTCTTAGGGTCTTCGAGGAGGAGCCCATCCCTTAGGAATTCTACCAGGGGTTTCATCCAATTATCTTGAAGTTGAACTGGCAGTGACTCCATGGAGTCGGGAGTTTCTTATTCTATGCTCGGCTTCAGGAGCACTTCAATTAAGACGGTCTGCTCGAGACCTTGGAGGGAGGAAGAGGCTAACTTGGAGAGAGCGTCTGCTTGGGCATTTTTCTCCCTGGGGATTCGCCGAATAAGCACCTCTTTGAAGAGAGCCATGAGATTCTGGACCTTGGCTAGATACTTAGCCATTCGGTCATCTCGCGCTTCATACTCGCCTAAGACTTGATTCACGACCAGCTGAGAGTCACTAAATATGCGGAGATGTCGTGCCCCTGCCTTGCAAGCCATTTCGAGACCACCTATAAGGGCTTCGTATTCCGCTTCATTGTTAGAGGCCTTGAAGTTGATATGGAGGGAGTATTGGAGCACAAAGTCATCTGGGCCTACCAGAATGACCCCGGCTCCGCTTTCCTCGTTGCAAGAAGATCCATCTACATATACCGACCAGATATGAAGTCCGTTTGTTGCTTGGCTAACCTCGGATAGGGTGCTCTCGACGATGAACTCAGTTAAGGCCTGAGCCTTGATCGCGGTCCGAGGCTGGTAGGTTATATCATGCTGGCTCAGCTCAATAGACCATTTCATGAGACGACCAGAAGTCTCTGGCTTGTGAAGGACTTGCTTCAACGGTTGGTCGGTAAGAACGACCACCGAGTGGGACTAGAAATATGGGCGAAGCTTTCTTGCGGCCATGACTAAGGTGTATGCCATCTTCTTTATCCTTGGGTGGCGGAGCTCGGCATCCCGAAGCACCTTGCTCACGTAATAGATAGGCTTTTGAGTCTTATCTTCTTCCCTTACGAAGATCGCGCTGAGGGTCTGCTTGGAGGCGGCTAAGTAGAGGTAGAGGGCTTCCCCAGGAATAGGTTTGCTGAGGAGAGGAGGATTAACTAGGTAAGCCTTTAGCTGGTCGAATGAATCTTGTTGCAGTTGACCCCACTCGAAGCCTTTAGCCCCCCTGGGAGCTTTGAAGAAGGGAAGACACTTCTCCCCTGACTTAGAAAGGAAGTGCCCTATGGTAGCAAGGCGACCTATTAGCTTCTGAACCTCTTTAATATTCTTCGGGGGAGCCATGTCCAATATGGCCTTGATCTTCTCGGGGTTAGCTTCGATTCCTCTTTGGCTGACCATAAAGCCTAGGAATTTCCCCGATGAGACTCCGAACGCACACTTGTTCGGATTGAGCCTCATATCGTGCTCCCTGAGTATATCGAACGCCTCTTGTAGATCGGTCACATGATCGGCCCCATGGATGCTCTTCACAAGCATATCGTCAACATATACCTCCATATTTCGGCCGATCTGTGCCTGAAAAACCTTGTTGACGAGGCGTTGATAAGTGGCACCAGCATTCTTCAACCCAAAAGGCATTACCCTGTAGCAGTAGAGGCCTTGATCGGTTACAAAGGAGGTCTTCGGGATATCCGGGGGAAACATACGAATCTGATTGTAGCCGAGAAGGCGTCCATGAAGCTGAGGAGTTCATGGCCCGAAGTTGCGTCGATCAGGGTGTCGATACTTGGGAGAGGAAATGGATCTTTGGGACATGCTTTATTCAGGTCGGTAAAGTCGATACATATTCTCCAACTCCCGTTGGCCTTCTTTACCATCATAACATTTGAGAGCCATTTGGGATAATTGACCTCCTGTATGAACCGAGCCTTGAGGAGCTTGTCCACCTCTTCTTTTATAGCTTGTTGGCACTCGGAAGCAAATTTGCACCTCTTCTGTTGAACCGGTCTAGATCCCGGTGCAACACTCAGATGGTGGGCGAGAAGCTCTTCGGAAATTCCAGGCATGTCGGCGGCTGACCAGGCAAAGAGGTCGCGGTTTTTTCTAATACATTGAACTATGTCCGAGCTTAGGGCAGGTGGGAGGGTCTTGCTGATAAAGAACTTGTGGCTCAGATCTAGCTCAGAGAAGAGCACTTCCTCCAATTCATCCACTGGCTCGGACGTTGGTCGGACACCATCATGGGGGATTTCAAGAGTTTCGAGGGAGAGGACTGGACCCCCAGTAGATGTTGTGTAGCATTTGCAGGCCATTTCCTGACTGCCTCTTACTTCTCCTACTCCTGCCCGGGTGGGGAACTTCATCTTGAGGTGATAAGCGGAAGGGACGGCTTCAAGAGCAGCTAGGCCAGGTTGGCCCAGAATCACATTATAAGTAGCGGGGACATCGACGACCATGAAGTCCATCGGCTCCGTTCGGGTAGTAGGAGTTTTGCCAGCGGTTACGTCGAGGCTGACCACCCCTTCAATAGTCACTGGCACTCCCGTGAACCCATGGAGTGTGTAGCCGGCGGGCTTAAGTCTGTCCCGGGATAGTTTGAGACCTTTGAAAGCGGCGAGGAAGAGGATGTTAACGGAGCTGCCATTGTCCACCAGGATCCTCTCCACTTTAAAGTTCGCCATATGGAGGTTGATGACAAGTGCGTCACAATGGGGGGTTCGGACACCCTCAAGGTCTTCATCTGAGAATGTGACGGGTACTCCGAGGCCTTTAGGAGGAGGTGTGCCACGAACCAAATTAACTTCTCTTATAAATGCCTTTCGAGAGGAGTTGGAGGACATGCTCCTCTTCGAATTCGGGTGTCTCATCACCTTGTTCGGGATGCTTATTAGCCCCTCGAGGGGGAGGCAGAAGGTCGGTTCGGTCCTTTCTCACGAATTTGGCCAGTTGCCCCCTCTGGATGAGGGCTTCTATCTCGTTCTTCAGGGCTCGACAATCATTGGTGTCGTGGTCATGGTCCCGGTGATAGCCGCACCATTTTTCTTTGTCCCTCTTCTTGCCAGGGGTGTTCATTTTCGGGGCAGGGGGTAGCACCCCTTCCTTCTCAACCTCCATGAGAATAGTGGAAATGTTGGCATTAAGAGGAGTGAACTTTTCAAATCTAGGGGGAGGTCAGCACTGTCCGCCATTGTCCTTCTGGAGCTTCTTGGCTCCTTCTTCTTCTGTTCCTTTTCTCTTGGACCCGGATGAAGGCCCCTCAAAGTTAGGGCGGTGCTCAGCTTCCTCGGCCCGAATATACTTCTCGCTTCGGAGAAGGAGATCGGAGAAGTTCTGCGGGGGCTTCTTGGCAAGGGAGGAGCGGAGGCTAGAATTAAGGACGTTTAATTGGAACGCTACTGCAGCGACCGACTGGTCGAGGGAAGCGATAGACCTAGCTTCCGCGGTGAACCTTTTCACACAGTCTCTTAGCTTTTTACCCTTCTTCTGGTTGAGGTAGAGTAGCGAAATGATGGTCTTCTCAGTTCGGCGGCTACTCACGAAGTGGGTGACGAAGAGGGTCTCGAATTGCTCAAAGGAGAATATTGAGGATGGGGCGAGGCGAGAGTACCATTTCCGGGCCGGACCCTTGAGGGTAGCGGGGAAGGTCTTGCACAGCAGAGCATCGGAAGCTTGGTGGATTAGCATGAGGGTCTTAAAGCTTTCGATGTGGTCCACGGGATTGGACTCCTCGGAATAACTCTCGAACTGTGGAGGCTTGAAGCCTATTGGAATGGGCGCCTCCATGATGGTACGAGAGAAAGGAGGTCGGCTCGGACGGAGGGTCCTTCCTCTAAGCTCTTCTTCTCTGTCTAGCTGACCCAAGCGCCTCTCCATTTTGTGGAGACGACGGTAGACAGTGTCATCCCTTCGACGATATTCAAATGAGCCTCTGGACTCGTCTTCATACGAGGGAGAGCGGGGGCTATGACGACGGTAGCCCCGGGAGTGGCGAGGACTAGGAATGTGCTGGGGGTTGCTAGGTTCTGGAGAAGGAGTTAGGGAACGTTGGCGAGGACTTTGGATCGGAGGAGGAGTGGGGACCCTCCGAGCATCATTATTGTTGGGTCGGTGATGGAGGGCTTGCAAAATGGTTGCCTAGAATTACTGGAATTCGGCTCGGGTGATAGGAGCATTATCTTCCCTCGGTGGGCGAGGCCTTCTTCTACAGTGCTCGGGGGACTCTCTCCGTCTTCGGTGAGGCGGGGACCTCCTATGTTCTCGGCGATGAGGAGATCGCTCATTTGGACGTTGTTGACGGGAGACTCCCTCTCGGGCCCGCCTTTCATCCAAACGGCGGCGAAGATCCTCTTCCTTATGTCGATTGTTAACGGTGTTACGGAGGTCATCGGAGACCCGGGGATTGTGAGATGCCATGGAATCAGTTGAGGGTTTGTGCACGGAGATGTGATCATGTTGAAGAGGTTGTTTCTGAGGATTGGGACGGGAGCCCCCTGCACCGGCGTTCTGAGGAGGAGGTTGGTACTACCGCGGGGCTTGATCAGGTTGAGGGGGAAGTCCCGCCGGCTGGACGGTTTGGAGAGGGATCTCCTGTTGTCGTTGAGGGGGAGTGGGTCCGTGGTTGGACCCTCGGGATCTCAGCTTTCGGGGAGGCATGGCTGGGTAGGTCTGACCTGACGGGGAGAGGAAAGGCTGCTATATGTTGTTCCCACAGACGGTGCCAATCTGTTACCACTAAATCTGGTGTGGGGGTAAACAGATAGTATTTGTGGATTCTTGAAAAACTTGAATAGAAAACCTCAAACATGTTCTGCCGGAGTTTGACCGTTGACTCCCGCCGTTCACCTGCAAAAAGTGCGAAACACCGGGGTTGATTCCGGCGACGCACCCTCCGACGCTCAAGTCAGTAATCAGAAAAGATTATGAATGAGCTTTTACAGGCAAAAGATTGATTACCTCTTAATGGTGGTGGATGGGGGTAATCAGAAAAGATTATGAATGAGCTTTTACTGGCAAAAGATTGATTACCTCTTAATGGTGGTGGATGGGGGATATTTATAGCCACCTTTGGGATCAGATTAGGAATGTAATCCCTATGACTAGATAAGGAATGTAATCCCCAATTCCCAGTGAAAGGATAGATGTGAATCAGGGTCGTTGATTAGGATTAATCAGAAACCCTAATTCTATCCTGCTGGACCGGGTTTATTGCGGGTTGGAACCCGCACCCAGTTAGGATGGATCCGTTTGTGGGTTACTGGGCTTTTGGCAAGAAGACCCAGTACCCACTTCAGACCCGTTTGTAGGTGAAATTAACATTTTACCCCTAAACTTTGAGATTCACGTCCTGATTTGGACAGTTCCGATTTAACCCCATTTTTAGCCATATCAGGCGTACTTAGCCTCTTCTCGAGTCAGGCATCGGAGGTAGAGAATCCCATCAACTTTAGTGTATGACCGCTTAAAGAGCAGGTCATTGACGAGCAGTTCACCATTTCTCAAGTAATTCTTGATTGGGATCATCCACATTGCTACCTGGGTGGGCAGATATAGGCATAGGGCATTGAGATTCTCAATGCTTAATCGGACAAGAACCTCCACACTATACGATCGAGGCCTTCAAGGGAGGAGGATGCTAGCTTGGATAGAGCTTCTGCCTGGGTATTCTGTTCTCGGGGAATTTGATCAACAGTAGCATCTTCGAAATGCCAAGAGAAGCTTCACAAGTGCTAAGTATTGGACCATCTGGGCATCACGAGCTTCATACTCCCTGCATACTTGATTGATGATCAGTTGGGAATCACTGAAGGTTTTAACCTATTTGGCCCCTGCCTTTCGAGCCAGAACAAGTCCGACAATTAGGGCCTCAGACTCTTCTTCGTTGTTGGATGCTTTAAAGATGAAGTGAAAGGAGTATTGAAGGATGAAGCTGTCTGGACCGCTCAATATGGTTCCTTCTCCACTCCCTTCTTCACACGATGAACCATCTACGTAAAGCTCCCATATCGGCTTGTCCTCCCGAACCTCAGATGTTACCGAGATGGTGCACTCGTTATGAACTCGGGAGGGATTGCTCTTGATGGCAGTCCTGAGCTTATAGCTGATGTCATGTTGGCCAAGCTCAATAGACCACTTGATCGAGCGGCCGGAGTTCTCTGGCTTGTCGAGGACTTGCTTGAGATGTTAATCTTTAAGCACCTGAATGGAATGAGCCTGGAAGTATGGGTGGAGCTTCCGCACAGCCATGACTAAGACTTAGGCGACCTTTTTCATTTTGGTGTTGTGGAGCTAGGCATCGCGGAGGACCTTGCAGACATACCTTGATTTGGACGGCACTGAGTGGATGTTCTGATGCTGCAAAATAGAGGTAGAGAACCTCACTAGGTTCAGGTTTTCTAAGGAGAGGAGGATTTGCAAGGTATTCCTTCAGCTGATCGAAGGCTTGCTGCTAGTGTTCTCCCTACACAAAGCTCGTTGCTCCCCTGAGGGCTTTGAAGAAAGGTAGGGATTTCTTTCCCGACTTTAAGAAAAAATGGCTGATGGCGGCAAGGTGACCCATGAGTCTCTACACTTCCTTGACGTTCATGGAAGGGGCCATGTCCAAAATGGCCTGAATCTTCTCAGGATTCAATTCTATTCCCCTCTGGCTGGCCATGAAGCCGATGAACTTGCTTGAGGTGACACTGAAAGCGTACTTTGAGGGGTTGAGCCTCATGTTATTCTTTCTTAGGAAGGAACATCCGGATCTGGATATAGTCTGAGAAGGCATCCATGGAGCTGATTAGCTCATGCCCGGACGTTGTGTTGATGAGGGCATCGATGCTCGGGAGAGGAAAGGGATCCTTTGGGTCTACTTCGGAGAAGGCAACCTCCTCCAGCTCGTCCACTGGCTCGAAATCAATTGAACTCCAATCGGGGGGAGTTTGACTACATGAGAGGGAGAACCGAGCCCCCCAATATGACCGTGTAGTAGGCCGTGTGGTCTCTTGGTTACCCTGGATGACCCCGCCCCCAACCCCAACTTGGTAGGGAACTTCATCCTCATGTGGTAGACCGAGGGCACCGCCTGGAGGGAAGCGAGACCGGGGTGACCGAGGATGACATTGTAAGCAACATTAACATTGACCACCATGAAATTCATCACCTTTGTTCGAGATGTTGGGAATTTTCCTGCAGTGACATCCAAGGTCATGCTCCCCTCGATCTGAATGGGGGCACCCGAGAAGTCGTGGAGGGTGTAGCCCGTAGGCCTTAACCTCTTCCGAGAAAGTTTCAACCCCTCGAAGGTGGCAAGAAACATGATATTAATCAAGCTTCCGTTGTCCACAAAAATGCTGGTGAACCTCGTGGTTTGCCATACCGAGTCTAATGACCTAGGCATCACAATGAGGAACCATACACCTTCTAGGTCCTTGTCTGCGAAAGAGACCGACAACTCGTGACCTCGAGGGGGAGGGCAGTTGTGGACCGCATTGACTTCTGCTATGAAGGTCTTACGAGAAGAGTTTGAGTCTCCCCCATTCGGTCCACCATGGATGCAGTGGAGGATGGCCATCCTTTCGGAGTCCTGAGGTTTGGACCCACTTTTGGGCGCTTTTTCGCGCCTCGGGGAGGAGGAGAGGTTCTTAGGACGTCCCGGGTGAACTTAATCAAGTACCCTCTCTGGATGAGGGCCTCGATCTCATCTTTAAGAGTCTTACAATTGTTGATCTCCTGACTGCGATCTCGATGGAATCGAAAATAGAACTTCTGATCCCTCTTCTAATTATTATTGTTGGCCCGAGGGGCGGTGTCAGATTAACACCTCTTCCTCCATGACCATCAAGATGGTGCAGACACTCGCGTTAAACACAATGAATTTGTCAAAGTGAGGAACGGGGAGGGGTCGTCTCTGCCAAGAGGCATCCTTCTGGGACTTCATCGGGGCCTCATAGTTGTCCATCATCCTCTTTTCCTTGGTTTGGGACTCTTTTCGGCCTTCTAGGTGCAAGGCTTCTTCGGCTCGAATATACTTCTCGCTCTGGAGAAAGTGGTTGGGAAAATTGGTGGGTGGCTTCTTAGCCAAGGACGTCTTCAGCGAGTTGTGCCCGACATTATGCCTGAAGGAAGCCGCCGTGACCTCAGCATTGAGGGAGGAAATCGATCTGGCCTTGGTTGTAAATCTCTAGACGAAGTCCTCAAGGGACTCTCCATCCTTCTGCTTGAGATCTAACAATGATGTGCTCATCTTCTCAGCCTTACGGCTGGTCACGAAGTGAGTGAGGAAACTCTACTTGTAACACCCTGCAAAATTGAGTTATAATAATTTTGCCCACGGGTGTTATGCACATGTATTTTTTACTGTTACAAGTAATATCCGTAACATTATTTTAATATAAGTTTCCTACGTATTTCTGCATTTTAATTATTTATACATTTTTTGTCTTCTCAAAATTCATTTTTTATCCTATTCTGAGCCAACTTAAATATTTATTTTAATCTTTGTATTTTTACGTGCATTGCACGTGCTTTCAATACACGCGTCGATTACATATATTCTATTGTTATGTGTAATATTATAAAATTTTCTACGTATTCAATTATCTATTTTATAAGTTGTTTGAATTCGTTTCATAAATTGAAATTCATTTTTTTCCTATTTTGACTCAAATATATTTTTACACGTGCGGTTCACATGTTTTCTATGCACGCGTTGATTATATTGTTGTATGCATATATACAATTTATGAAACTTATTTTACATATTTTTTATTTCGATTGTTATAGACATTTTTCATTTTCTTGAATTTATTTTATATTTATTAGCCCACGTGCTTTACACATATTTCTTTTTATGCACATGCAAATTGTGCTATTTTATTACAAAGTTGTGCACTAAAAATTTCACTAGGCTAATTATACTAAATTTAATATAATTATTTATTAAAAATAAGAATTTAAAATGGAATAAAATAATGCACAAAACACGTGCACACCTACACACGTGCACACGTGTTTTGCACACCATAATCCACAACCGGCTGCCCTTATTTTGACTTGGTGTTCAAGAATGAGGGTGAGTGGCTGAGTGAGTGGGGTGAGTGTGTGAGCGGGTGTGTGTGTGGGTTAGTGGATGGTTGGTTGCTAAAACTACTCCCTTATTTTCCATATAAATACCCCCTAATCTAACCCTAAATGAACACAAAAAATAAATCAAACAAAGAGAGAAACCAAAAGTGTTTGCTGTTGTTGCTTTCGGGAAATCCAAGGGAGGAGAGCACGGATTTTGAGGAGGAGGAGTGAAGGGATTTTAGGAGTTTTATTTGCTTGGAAAATTCTTCAAAGATGTGGGTGTTTTTCCAACAATCTAATATAATATTATTAGTAGAATGCTAGATTGTAGAATATATATGTGTGAATTGTTAGATGCATGATAACTTATATAGATTGAATATTTATATTTAAATTATGTGCTGTTGATTAAATGTGTGAATTAATGATATGATTGATTTGAGGGTATTTTTATAAGTTTCTGTTTTAAGTTTTAGTTATACTTCAGAAAATCATATCTATTAAACTAGATGGAATCAAGAGCTAAAAAAATTATATGAGCACCCCGTAAATGTCAGGAACATATCCTTAAAATTTCATAATATTTAAATGTCGCTTAATAAAATCCGAACTTTGGACTGGTTGGCAATTTGGCTAGTTGCTGGAAATTTGTACACATTTCAGATTTTGATCATTTCAGCATCTTAGATGAAGTATTTTGAGGAATGTCACAACCAATAATTTGAAGTAGACTCGTTAAACTTTCTTTAGTGTATAAGAATCAAATTTTCAAGAAGTATGTGAATTTAGGTGATTTTTACAAGTAGCATGAGCTGCAGTTTTCAGATTTTGAACCTACTGTTTTGCAAATAAAATTAGACGAAGAAATTGAGGATGAATTTAGATGATCTTAACTAAAAAGTTGTGGTAGACTCATTCATGTTTCCTATGAAACTAAGAAATCTATTTTTAGAGTATTATTGGAATTTATATGATTTTTTACAATACCATTGGGTTGTTGTCTCAAGTTGAGCATTCAAATAGTGAATTATATATATGTTGTTACCTTGAAAAGAAATTGATAGAGAAATAGGCTTTGATTATTGGTTAGTGCCTGTGGCCTACGATCTTTAAGATTGTCGGTTTGATTCTTGGTGAGCTCGAATTTGGTTGTATGTACTGTTTTTGAGTATATTGGAAATATAAATTGAATTGTGGGGAAATATTTTGATGGTAATTTGTACAAACATTTTTGGGTTAATTAAGGGATTGAACACATATTTGGTGATTGTATTTGAAGGATTTGAATAGAGATGACTTTAAAGGATATTAATATATTGAAGAATTAAGATTTGATGGAAATTGGAACAGATGTTTTGGATTAAACTCTATATATGAATTAACAATTTTAGTACATATTTTATAATTAGATTTGAGATATTAGAACAGAGATGATGTTCATTGAATTGAGACTGTTGAAGTCCTATTATAACATTTTGGAAAACTTTTTCTAGTTATTTGAGGATGACTAGTTGAATGTAATTGATATTGAATGAGAAATATGATTTAATTATTTTGAATGATGATTAATTAGAATGAATGAATAAGACATGAATTGAGTATATGAATGAATAAAATTTGTAATTGATTATAAAAGAGGTTATGGATAACCTGGAAATATTGTGAATATTTTGGAATGTGTGGATTCTGGAAACTGAGCGAGACCTAGAGTGCCAGCATATTATGATATGTAAAAATTTAAAAAAATATCCACTGTGGGTTAACTTTCTGTTCGAGAAGTAGCCAGTGTGGACTGATATTCTCAGTGTTTTGGTTTAAGTCTGGTGGGTACGCTAGCTCTAAGTCCTAATAACTACAATTTAAACTTAAGGATAGACTCTAGTTGGAGATATGATGAAAAAATAGCAAACATGAGTACGAGGGCTCCAGCATGATCTGCGGAATGAGATGATCCCCAGTATTCTGGAACGATGGATGAAATTGGCCACACAATGATTTGTGAAATGGGATTGATCTCCAGTACTCCGGGACGAGAGCGACGCGCACGGGATATTTATGCAATAAGGGCCCCAAGATGACCTGCGGAGTGAGATGATCCGCAGTGTTCTGAGACGATGGATGAAATATGCCACAAAATGATCTGCGGAGTGGGATTGATCTCCAGTATTTCGGGCCGAGAGTCAATACTTGCCACATATCTAAATCTCGTAGTAGTCATGGTAGTAGGTTGATAGTGAAGGATTGAACCCAATATTGTGGAGTACGTTAAGGGCTTGTCCTCGGACATATGTAGTATGAGATGCATAGAATCCGAACAAGTATGCATTAGTGTCATCGTAAGTATAAATGTCTACTTTAGGCATTAAGTTCATATCATACACTGACATGTTTAGGATAGTTGATGTGAATATTTGCAAGTGTACAAAATCGCAACAAGTAGTATAGTTAAGTGAAAAGAGTGTCGAACCCACAGGGACTAATTATTTTATTGAGTACCGATATTACTAGATTAACTACTATTTGGAAAATTGAAAGTTAATAAATAAAGCAACTAAATTAAATTAATCTAAGGAACTAACTAAATTAAATAAGAGGTGCGGAATCTGAAATTTTTGTGATTTGTTAATGGCAAAATTAATTCTAGGGCTTTTGATTTCACCTAGTTAATCACACACAATTTATAGTTCCATATGAATAAAGAATTTATTTTTCCAAGTTGTACGCCAAAATCTCCAAATTATTCAATATTCTCTCTCAAGCAATATCAAAAATATTATCAAGTAATCATTTGTCATAGTTCATGCACAAATTACCAATTGAAAATTCATTAAGATCTATGGATTTCTTAATGGTCACATTAACAGCAATTCGCTCTTGTAACGGTATTTAATTTTTATTAATCACAAATTACCAGTTTGGTCTCTTCATGATTTAATAGATCATACAAACGTCTGTCAACCAGTTGTACGCATTAAGAATAAAAATCAAACACACAACCATGGAAAAATAGAAAAAATAATATGGAATTAAAATTGTCTTATCAAAACTAGGCTACATCGAAGCCCTAGAAAAATAAAATTTAGTTCATAATAAATTTATTGCAAACTGACAAATACAGTCTTGGATTGCATGATAAAATTAGAGAAAGAAAAGATCAGCAGAAAGAACTGTTATGTAAACAAAAATTTTGCAAACCGAACAGCCTCGAACTGCATCCAAAGTCAAATCCTGTAGCGCCCCGGTTCCCCGTTACCGAACATCCGTGACACTCACCAGAATCTTTGCCTTCAAATGCATCTCAATACAATAATAACACGGAAATTTAAAAACTTTTTATTGCCAAATAAGTCATTACATCATTGATTACAACCGATAACTTGTTCTTGGACAAGGAGTACAAATTACATCTATTCATTACAACTTATTCCAAATAATTACAGACTCCTCTTGTAAAGCCATCAGCTGCCTCCTGGAATGGTAATCGACTGATTACTTGCTGAACTTCGTTGAGTGGTCCATCGGCTTCCCTGGAACTTGCTCCTCAGCTTCAGGCTTCTGCTACATAACTCTAATATTTCTGCACCTGCTCGAAGGGTATAACCGATACCTAAAAGGTGGGGAACGTCAGTACTTCGACTGACGCAAAGCTGGTGATAACAGCGATCCTCTAAAATTCAATCACAACCAATAATTTATGCATAATAGAAAGGTGTTGTGCCAAAACAAGGGTTTAGTGGATTCGGGTTCTAGTGTAGTGTTATGACATGACCTTATGACTAGATGCAGCAAACTCACATGCCTGACTCTAATGCAAGCAAGACTTTGGAGCACGAATGCATCCCATACTACATACGCCCCCAAATCTAGCCGTCTTTCTCTATAATTTAGGGATTCGAACCCTCGCCATGCACCCTACTCTTGTACTCACTCCAGTTCCCAATAGATTGTCCGTCGCCCAAGGAGGTTGCAGTGGTCGGTCTAGTTCCGCCCTGCAGTGCCCAAGTAGTCACTACCAGTTGGTACCCACATACGGACCTCTTCAGAAAGTCGTGTTGAATCTGGTCCTATGACCATTTGATTCCCAACATCCCCTATGGACTTATGCATGCGTGTTCACCTCAAGATCGAGTCATGAACTCATATGTGCCAAAACACAAATACACATGCGTGTTCACCCCAAGATCGAGTCATGAACACATATATATATATACCAAAAACAAAAATACCCGCGCATAGGGACGTGAGCACCTCGGGAGGTCAAACCCTCCGGGCCTCCCGTACCTTACTTCGGCAAAGCTTTGGGAATCAACAGATCGAGATACGAGCCGAGGACTCAATCTATGAGTGCCGAAAATGTATCCCTACGACTGGAATGTACAACACCGACTATGATTTACTAGGACTAATGCAATTTTTCAACCGCTTAATATGTCATTCTAACCCCTGCCTTACTCTAATTACTTCGGGTAAAGATAAAACTGCTTCCACACTTGTCCATTAACCTCCGGCCCTGGCGATACCGGTCCGATTCGCCCCTTTCCCGGCTTGGAATTGTCCAGCATTATGGCTTACACTCGTCGTTGCCCCGGCTGTGAATGTATGTTCGCCCTTGTGAACTTATTTCACTGGCACGCTCGGACGTCCTACACTCGGCAGAAGTTTATAATGTAGGGTTGACAGGTGCAGGGTATCCCTTACCCTAGTGATTAACTCGAGTCACACATCCCACTCTGGGAGTCAACAACCTCAATAACAGATATCAACCATCCCTAGAAAAGAGTCATCAACTCTAATAGTTCGCATGGAACCATGTCCTCACAATGCTTAGTCGAAACCAAGACTAAACGACCTACGAGTTTTGCCCGAAACTTATAATGGTCATAACTCTCTTAATACAACTCTGATTGGAGTGTACGAGTCCAATCTGGAAAGGTGAGATCCTAGGCTACAACTTCCTAGTTGATTCTGAACTTAAATTCAACCATCTAAGTTCTCAAAATATCCTCTCAAGCTTCAGCCTGCGTGCTTCCTGTGCACGGGCTGCACCTTACCAGTAGCACTAAACTCTACTTGTTCATCAGAACGTCACAAACCCAATTTCTATAGAAGGGTGTGGGTGTCCTCAACAACTCTCTAGTTGATCATGAGTCCAAATTATTCCATTAAGTCACCCTAACACACTCATCCCTCACCGATGCACCAATTTACACAATGGGTCTCTCCAATTTAGAGCACTCAGCTCCATTCTAGGTCTCTGTCCAGTTTTATAAAAATCACAGTAAATCAAACCTTTACTGAAATTGCCTCAAATTAATCTTATTGGAAAGATCTAGGTGTCTACCACAAGTCTCTAAGGAATCAGGTTCTCAAAATATGCTCTTAAAGAGTCTCAAATGCTCAATCTCTATAGTGTATCAAAACTGGCTGAAACCAGCACAGTGCATACTCATAAAATCATAGTAAATTCCATACTTGTCCAAATGACATAAAATTTTTGGTGATGAAACTAGAGATCGCACTAAACATTATGCAAAAGACATCATTCAAAACTCCAATTATACAGTGAGTAATATGTATTGCAATTTTGCACAGAAACCATCAAGTTCTTTATTTCAGCTTCCGCTACTGATTAAAGCTCGATTTTTCTCAAGGCTATAACCTCATCCAAATAATTTCCTAATTTTTTTTCAGAATTTAAATGCATTCAGGAACATAGGGTAAAAAGTTCAGATCAATATCATGCTTCAATAAATCATGAAAATTTCTACAATATCAGCCATTCTGTTTATCATTTGCTGAATCTGCCTTACGACACAGTTGCATCGCATGATTTTATTTAAATATCAAATGACCTCCAAAAAATTTGAAATAAATCACCAACTATCTACACATGCAAATGAACAAACCCTTAAAATTTCATGGTCTGATTCGGTATAGTTTGCTCTCGGGAAAATCCACAAAATGACATTTCGAATCAGTTTTTCTGGTTCAATTCTGACTTCAAATTTCAACTCTTAGATGACCCACCTAGTACATCCTACCATACATGCATGCAAGAAAAATCAATTAAAAGACAAGAAATTAAGGTTTAGAGAAACTCCTCACCCTTGGTTGTAGTAGAGGAATGATCTTCTCAAGCTTCCTTCCTTGAAAAAACCTTTCTTGAGTCTTCTTCTTTACTTTCTTCTTCTTTCTCTCCTATTTCTCTTGAAGGGTTTTTCTGAAATTTCTAGAGCAAAGAGGGAGAATGGAGTGGGAAAATGAAGGAGAAGGGAGGGAGGGGGGGGGGGGGGGGGGGGGGGGGGGGTAACGGCCGGTTTTTGAAGCTAGGGGTAGGCATAGGGTGTAGGTGGTTTTTAGACCAAAACAATGGCTTATGGCCCATGGTTTTGTTGTTTGTTGTGTTGGCTGCCCTATTTAGCTTAAATGGGTTCCAACGAGTGCGAGACGAGCGGTTTAACGAGTGCACGCAGTGTATATCCACTGTAGTATCATACAGTGTTATATTTGCATGGGCGTCGTACTGAAAACTAGCGTATATACTAGTATCGGTCCTCCTCGTTCTCGTGCATCTTTTAGAATGCAATCCTCCCATAAACCGTCCCGTAACCCTAACCACACACCATAATAGCAGAATCAAACAAAACATTGCAATCACGTGCACACATACAGTCAATATACATATATACATATATACAAGCATCATACAATCCGGGGTGTTATAAATCCCCTCTCTCTCTCTGTCGTCTTTGAATTCCGAGCAGCCACACAGGAAGTAGCCACGTCAGGTCTCTGGTCACATCGCTGACGTCACTGGGTCTGGGAGTACGTGCCAGGTCAGCTTCTGATGGGTCCCGCCTGTCAGCGCCTGTGCTCTTCTGTCTTGAATACCGCCAGGAGGATGACGTTACGAAGCCTGGTTTTCGTCTCAAACCACTCGAAAATAGAGAGAGAAGTCTGTCTGTCTCTCTCTGTGTTCGGTTTTATTTTATTATTATTATTATTATTATTATTATTATTATTATTATTATTATTATTATTATTATTATTATTAGGGATCAGCCGTCGCTCTCTCCCTTCGTTCAGCCCTCCTTAATTTTTTCAATCTGCTGTTGTATTTATAAGAGTAGGAGATGTAGGAATTAGGGTTCACTTTTGCAGGAAAAACCCCGTATCTTTATTTGTTTCCTTCCTTCTTTAATTTGATCTTTATTTCTTGCTCATTTTCCTTCTCTTTCATTTTCTTCAAACACGTGCTGCACACAAAAAATAAAATCAGAAATTAGGATTTAAAAATAAAATTAATTATTTTAAAATTAATTAAACTAATTAAAAATCATATTAGCTTATTTAAACCCTTTTAAAATTGTTTATTGCACTTTCAGCTCAATTGGAAAATTAAAAGTTATATTTTATTTTTCTCATGGCCAAATTGTCAAAATTTAAATTCAACAAATCAATAAAAATAAATAAATCATTATGTTTGTTTTGTTTTTTGATTTTTACCAAAAATCTTCACTTTTCGCATAAAAAATCTTATTCCTTCAAAAATAATTAATTAACTGAAATCTATGAAAATAAGATAAATTATAAACAAGATAAACAAAAACAAGCAATTTTTATGGGTAAATGAGTACAAATTTTATATATAAATTAGACACATCAAATACCCCAAACTTAAGATTTTGCTTTGTAGCGCCCCGATTTCCAACACTGGGAAACCGTGACACGAGCCAAGACCTTTTCTTCAATTAGTCACAATACACAGAAAAACAGGAGAATTTAAAACTTTTTATTCAATGCACAATGTGTTACAAGTCTGAATATGGTATAACTGTAATACCTTACAATAGAGTTACAATATTACCTTTACATTTCTAAGTATTACAACCTTCAACATCTTACATCAGATTACTTCTCAACCAATGCATAATCAATACATATATTGCAGCGGAACTAAACATAACACTGACTCCTTGCTTTCCTTGCCTTGAGTCCTCCTGAATCTCGCCTTTGTACTTCGGCGATCCAGTACCTATGGAAGTGGGGACGTCAGTATTCACTGACGCTTAAAGGGCTGATCATATAGCAGCGAATCTCCCAAACAATATACAAAATATAGCAATGGTATTGGTGTAGTTTAAGTGTTCGTGAGTGCTATGGCTAGACTCTAATGCAATATTTAAATAGAACTAGGATGCTTCCTATTCTAATGTCAGCAAGTCTCCGAAGCAACATGCAGCCCATACTGCATGCGACTCCATCTCAAGCTGTTTCTCCATAATAGGGATTTGAACCCACGTTATGAACTTCTAATTGTACTCAACCTGTTCCTGACACCTACACGTGGTTAATGAGGTTGCAGATGTGGTCAAGTCCCACTATTGCATTTCGCCAGTGGTGTCTATGTTCGCCACTGCGACCCGGCCAACCGGACCTCTCTCCAAATAGACGAACCCAACGTATCGGGCGTCATTCCAAAATCAACTATAGGGTTTCGCAAGCACAGGGTAGCGCGAAGCCTACCCTGTGGCACCCTCTGGGGTATCGCAAGCGCAGGACTGCACAATGCATCCTGTGGCACCCCCAGCCACGGCACCTCAGGAATTAACAGCGCGAGATACGCAACCTGTGTCCTCAACTTGTGAGACGGCACCGTACGTATCCCTTTGACGGGAAGGTACAACCCAATACACCACCTATGATCTGCCTCAAGGGACGAGTTAGTGTAAGGGGCCCCCTACAACTGACTCCTCTCTCCCGGCAAAAGGGTTTAAGTAAACTGATCCTTGTAAGTCACTACCCTAATGACGTCCCTGACTCGAACAATCCTAGGGATGACAATATTATAAACACAACCTGCTAGTCCTTTAATTTAGGCTTCGCAAGACAACTCTACTAGGCCGCTCAACCTAGACTTACCAGAATCCCTCAGGATCCGGTTCGTGGCTCATCGATCCAAGACTTTGGCCGTGCGAATATACACGCATGCCGCTACCCTAGACTTGGATTCTGTCTATACTCCGATCCTCGATTAACCTACCCTGGTTAAGATTCGACGGTACACAAGGAGTGACTCCTCCACAGTTCCTTAGGGTAAGAAAACATATGTCTTGATGGTCGATAGCCCTTAGGGTGGTAATCTCACCCTAAATGAGCACAACGAACTGTGTACTAGCTAACAAGCTATACACGAGTAACAACCACATACGAGCCAATTAAGCTACGTATGGAACAATAACTTCCTACGAGCCAGGTGGGCCTCGTAGGAGATAACCACGTACATACCAGCCAATTAAGCCGTGTATGAGACCAACAGCTACGCACGGGCCGGTCGGGCCGAGTACGAGACAACAACCTACATACAAGCCGACTAAGCTACGTATGAGACCCACGGCTACGTACGGGCCAGTCGAGCCACGTACGAGCACAACCATGTGCAAACAACCATACAGGTAATCAATCTTAAAAGCAACTAAACGTGCTACTAGAAAACTTGATCTCCTATTATTAGAAGCAACAGAAGGGTCTACTAATTTTCTATGGTCGGTATTCTACTAAGGAAGAACCCGAAGGCGACATAACAGCCTTTATCGAACTAACTATCACTAGTGGTCTTCCCAGTCCTCATTACTTCATCCTATAGCACCTTAAGTATGGCATACAATTGCAAGCATCTTCCTACGACAATCTAATCATATAACACAACCACTCACCATGATCCTCCTAAGTATGAATATGATTAATGCTTGTGCTTACACCGAGCTTAAGCATGAAAATCACTACGACCTAGACATGAAGTCCACTATAGTCAAGCATAGGTTACAAATTGAGCATGGAAGCTTACTACTTATCATGACTAATCACCACAACCCAACTAGTATGAACAAGCAACATTCCAAGGCATAGTAGGTAGTTCTAACACTACTCCTACAACATTCTAAGCAAGTATTTGAACTTTAGCATGGTATAGATCATAACATAAAATCACTACAACTAACCATGGGTGGTGTCTTTAATCTAAGCATGAATATCATAGTATGGATGTCATTAACTTAACATGATCAATAATTTGCATGATACCTACTTACTTAGCATGAATCATGATCACCTACTAACATAGCATGAACAAACACTTATCTAAGCATGGGTACCATGTAAACATGAGTATTCATATAACCTAGCATGGTATACAACTTACTCACAATCTAAACTAGCATGACATACAACTTTTTTTTTTATAATTAAGCTAGCATGGCATACAACTTACTTGTAGTTAAGCTAGCATGGCACATATATAATTAAACTAACATGGTATATCACATACCTACAATTAAACTAGCATGGTATATCACTTACCTACAATTAAGCTAACATGGTATATCACATACCTACAATTAAACTAGCATGGTATGCAACTTTCCTACTATCATCCAAGCATGAATCTCTATTAAGCATAAATAACTACTAAACATGAATGTTTTACTAAACATGGGTAACTACTAGTATGAACATTCAACATTCCTAAGTATATATGTATATATACTTAACATGGTAAGTAATTTTATCATAGATCCTACAACATTCTAGGCACAATTAATCTAAGCATGGTAGGAATTTTAGAATTAATCCTACAACATCCTAAGCATAAATAGGCTAATCTAAACATGGTAGGAACTTTAGAATTTGTCCTACAACATTCTAACATGATATAGCATTCCTAAAACATGATGGGTAATTTTAGGAGGCATACTACAACATTTTAAGCTTAAAAATATGATAGGTAATCTTAGAAAGAAACCTACAACATATATGTCATTCCTACATATGATAGGCAATTTTAGAATTACTCCCCCAACATTCTAAACATCATTAAGTATGTTAGATATTTTTAGAGTGAATAAAGCATGATAGGATATTTTTAGAAATAATCCTACAACATTCCAAACATAAAGCATGATAGGATATTTTTATAAAACATCCTACAACATTCTAAACATAAAGTATGATAGGATATTTTTAGAAACAATCCTACAACATTCTAAACATAAAGCATGATAGGATATTTTTAGAAACAATCCTACAACTATCTAAGCATAAAAACATGAAGGAATATTTTTAGAAGATATCCTACAACTATCTAGGCATAAAAACATGAAGGAATATTTTTAGAAGATATCCTACAACTATCTAAGCATAAAACATGAAGGGATATTTTTAGAAAATATCCTACAACATTCTACTACTACTACTACTCCTATTTTAATCAAAACATACACACAACCATCTACTACTACTACTACTTCATTCTTATCAAGAACACAACATACAACTTACTACTACTACTTCTTCATTTAATCAACATACCACTACTACTTTATTTAATCAACCATACTACTACTACCTTATTTAATCAATATACTTCTTTATTTAATCAACATGCCACTACTACCTCATTTAATCACATACTACTACTTTATATTTTAGCATGCTACTACTTAGTTGCTTATTAGTCTTTATTATTACTAGTGATAAAAGAAAAGATCATTTTTATTTTACTTTACTCTACAACTAGTAAATATGAAAGAAAAGATCTTTTTCATTTATTTCTACAACTAGTGATTAAAAGAAAAGATCTTTTTAATAGCTACAACTAGTGATAAAGAAAAAGAGAAGATCTTTTTAATCTACAACTAGTGTTTAGTAAAAAGAAAGATCTTTTTAATTTTCTACAACTAGTGGTTAACAAAAAGATCTTTTTATTACAATAAACATATACTTATTATTATTAGTCCAATGTTCAATCAAGGTCCTACAACCCACAATGGTTGTAAAATGTTCATATGCTTATGTATACAAAGTCCTACAAGTCCTACAACCCTCAATCGGTTGTATGTTCAAGCCCATATGCCATATGTGAATTTTAGTCCAATAACAACATAAACAACACTACAATGTTAAAGATGTGATCTTTATATGTTTTTTTATAGTTACTACTACTACCTTCTTTCTTTCTTTTATTTATCACAACATTCACACACCCATTCACAAGAACAAACCCAAAAAACAAAACAAAACAAGAAGGTAGAAGGAGAAGTCAAACAACAAAACAAACAAACAAACAAACAAACAAACAACCAAAGAAGTATGAAGAAACCCCCACCTTAGCCTTTTTTTTGGAAGGACTAGCTTGCTACCTTCTCCTTCCCCTAGCTTTTTAGAACTCCTAAGAACCCTACAATAAAAACTCTCTTTTGTTAGTATGAGACCTCTCTTTCTTTTCCTTTCCTTTCTTTCTTTCTTTCTTTCTTTTGTTTTCTAAAATGAGAGAAGGATGTAATACCCCGTATTTCTGAAATATATAAATGGTTTGAAATATATATATAATAAATGAATTTGACTTGGTCCTATAGAGATTTCCTATAGGAAGGATTTATAAAAGAATTAAATGATTTGGATTTGAAATGGGATTCTTTCTCAAAAACCGGTTTGGAGTGGTGGGGGGACCCACCGATTGTAAAGCACAGCACTTGTGTGCTGTGTACACTTCTTCAAGGGTGACGTGGCACTAGGAATGATTATTCCGGGTGTGCACGGGTATGGAAGGAACGGGATTTGTAAGGGATTTATAATCCCATATCGAAGCTTTCAAATAAAAAAGTATTATATAAATAATAATTGCCAATGATCATTAGTCACCAATTCGGTTAACCACCTTTTGAGAGGCAGCCTGTGGTGGGCAGTTGTACTACATAGTATCTAATTTGTCTATAAAATTGTATAAATTGTCGGGCTCGGGACAGGGGCGTTACAAATGGTATCAGAGCCGACTTTCGACACCGAGGGTGTAGGAGCAGTGAGTTATGGACCACCAGATTTGCGGCGGAGAGTATTGCACAGGTTCTGCACGATGAGTCGTGACATGACGTGGATACGGCTCCAGGTTCCGCGGCGGCGGAGAGTATTTCATAGGTCCTTCACGATGCGTCGTGACAAGGCGTGGATACGGCTCCAGGTACCGTCCCGGGGTGACGCTCACAGGAATGCTCTACATCGGCTAGAAAGTAGATCCTGCACTAGATTGTGCATGCCCCGTGCTCATCAGCGAGGACGCTGATTTCTGAAGGGGGGGTGTATGTAATACCCAGTATTTCTGAAATATATAAATGGTTTGAAATATATATATAATAAATGAATTTGACTTGGTCCTATAGAGATTTCCTATAGGAAGGATTTATAAAAGAATTAAATGATTTGGATTTGAAATGGGATTCTTTCTCAAAAACCGGTTTGGAGTGGTGGGGGGACCCACCGATTGTAAAGCACAGCACTTGTGTGCTGTGTACACTTCTTCAAGGGTGACGTGGCACTAGGAATGATTATTCCGGGTGTGCACGGGTATGGAAGGAACGGGATTTGTGAGGGATTTATAATCCCATATCGAAGCTTTCAAATAAAAAAGTATTATATAAATAATAATTGCCAATGATCATTAGTCACCAATTCGGTTAACCACCTTTTGAGAGGCAGCCTGTGGTGGGCAGTTGTACTACATAGTATCTAATTTGTCTATAAAATTGTATAAATTGTCCGGGCTCGGGGCAGGGGCGTTACAAAGGAGGAGAATGAGGGGGTGTTTATAGGAGGGAATGGGAGGTGGTAAGTGCACCACATTGCACAAGAACCCCAAGGAGGGGGTGGCGCCGGCCATACTCTAGGGGGGGAGGGGTATGGTGTAGACTTGGTGAGGTGGAGGGATAAGGGGTGAGGTGGAGGGATAAGGCTTCTAGAAGGGTTTAATTCTTCTCATGTATACAAGTCCTAGTTCAAACCCCCTAATCAACCTTAACCTTCTAATTAAGTTGCCATGACAAGTAAGAGTACATTGCCCTAAAGTACATACTACATACTAGGTATAATGTACTAAGTACCATACAATTGTATGTATGTGTACATGTATGTGTATACAAAAATTTCCTTATAAAATCCTCATAAAGTTCTCATAAAATAGTTTAACTTTGAAAATAATAATAAAATAAATTTTATTATTAATTCGGATGTTCGCGCTATCAATTTGATGCGCTTCGGATGCGCACCGACCGATAGATGCGCGTAGATACTGTTTGTGGGCAACCCGGCGAAAAATCACCAAAATGATCTGATTTTGGAATTAAAATAAAATAATAATAAAATAATAATAAAATAGTAATTTATATGAGTTAATATCCGTCCGGGATATTACATGCTTGTCCTCAAGCAAAAAGTAAAATCATTGATAAGAGAAAAAATAATCAATAATAGCTCAACTCATCACACTAAGAGATCTCATTATGTAAGCATCAAATTTTCAATTTAGAATATAGACAATAGCAAATAAAGTAAAATCAAGCATACCCACTTTCTCCAGTGCAATTATTCATTCATAATTTCAAACCCAATCATATTTGTCATGCAATTAATGTAATTATAGTATGTAACAACTTCATCTGTAATTTCCCCTTCTCACTACTACAAACCGAGTAGTAAACTAGAGTTTTTTTCCCTTCTTCTTCTCTAAGTTATCACTTGCTTTTTGACGCGAATGCAAATATTTGTGATGAATCACCCGGTTACTCAACAAGTCATAAACTTAAAGTGCTTTGCATACTCATATTTCAAGTTGTCGTTTGACGTAAAAGTAAACATTTGTGATGAATACCCCTAATTACTAAGCAACTCAAAACATTAGAGTAGATAGACTTTATTCATTCAGCTATTTGATCATTAACACTCTATTTACTCTCTTTGAATTTTGGCTGAGAAAATGAATGAATAGATGGTGCAGCATCCAAATACATAACATATTTCAAATTCTTTTCTTTCTCAGATTCAAGACTTTTTGAATTTGTTGGACATACTTCGATTGGTAACTTTTCAATTCCAGCACTATGTTTCTCGCCCACAATCAAATCAGTTTCACTTACTTGAAAAGATGACTATTCTTCGGTAGAAAACTTCATGGATTTAAAGACATCAAAAGTTACTTGCTCATGCTGCGTTTGTTCCTCCATAATTGGTTCGTACTCACTTTGCTTTTCAACCAAATTTTGTTCGGCATTTTCTTCTTCTGGCTGCTCAATTGTACTCCCGCTTCTTAGTGTTATTGCTTTGACATGCTCATTGGGATTAACTACTGTGTTGTTTGGTAATGTTCCTGCGGTTCTTTCATTAAGAATATTTGAAATTTGACCAATTTGAGCCTCAAGATTGCGAATTGAAGCTGAAGTTGAATTTGTAACATTTTAGATTGCCAAATCTTTCTTTTGCATGTATTGCTCTATCTTCTGCATGTGTTGCATGAACATCTCTTCAAGTGTTGGCTTTTTTTCTTGCTGAGGAAAATTTTTAGGTGGTCTAATTACTCCTTGATTGTTGTTTCATGAAAAATTTGGGGTATTTCTCCATCGTGAATTGTATGTGTTTGCATAATGATTATTTTGTCTTTGAAAGTTTGACACAAAATTTGCATGTTCGGCATATAATGGAGCAAAAGGGTTCCCCACTTGGCAATTTGCACTGGAATGATTTCTTGCACAAAAATCACAAATAATATTAGTTTGAATAGCATTAAAATTCATATTGTCTATTTCCTTAGATAAAATGTCAATTTGTGCAGTTAAAGTATTAATAGGATCAAGTTCAAAAACTCCAGCCACTTTTCTTGCCATTGTTCACTCTGAAGACCACTGGTAACTATTAGATGCCATCTCCTCTAAAATTTCATAGGCTGCTTCATAAATTTTGCTTATAAGTGCACCTCCACTTGCTGCATCTACCATGGATTGATTTGTTGCTCCCAAACCATTATAGAATATTTGAATTTGCAGCAATTTCGGTAGTTCATGATGAGGACACTTTCTCAATAGCACTTTGTACCTCTCCCATGCATCATACAAAGACTCTGTCTCAAATTGAGTGATCGTGGTAATATCATTTCTTAGCTTCGCTGTCTTTGCCGGTGAAAAATACCTAGCAAGAAATTTTTGTGCAAGTCCTTCCCAAGTAGTAATACTACCGGGTGGTAGAAAATTTAGCTAAGCCAAGCCTTATCTTTTAGTGAAAAAAGAAAAAGTCTCAATCGAATAGCATCATCTGATACTCCATAGTGCTTAAAAGTGTCACAAATTTCTAGAAAGTTTGCAATGTAAAATTAAGGATCCTCGTGCAATAGTCCCCAAAATTGAACAGTCTGTTGAATCATCTGAATAATTTTTGGTTTAATTTCAAAGTTGTTTGCTTCAATTGCAGGCCACTTTATGCTTAATGTTGCTCCATAATTTGAGGGCATAGCATAATCTCTCAAAGCCCTGTTCTCATAGTTCACCATGATAATGTACTTATATGTCCTGAAATATAAGTAATGAAAAAAATAAAAAATTTTAAAAATTTTAAAAAAAGTAATTCAAAAGAAAATAAAGAGGTAAAATAATAATAAAACAAAACAATAAAAAAAATCCAAACTATTAATAATCTAGCAATTTTCAATATCAATAAAAGAATAACTAGTCTCTGGCAACGACACCAAAAACTTGATGTGAATATTTGCAAGTGTACAAAATCGCAACAGGTAGTATAGTTAAGTGAAAAGACTGTCAAACCCACAGGGTCTAATTATTTTATTGAGTATCGATATGACTAGATTAATTACTATTTGGAAAATCGAATGTTAATAAATAAAGCAACTAAATTAAATTAATCTAAGGAACTAACTAAATTAAATAAGAGGTGTGGAATCTGAAATTTCTGTGATTTGTTAATGACAAAATTAATTCTAGGGCTTTTGATTTCACCTAGTTAATCACACACAATTTATAGTTCCATATGAATAAAGAATTTATTTTTCCAAGTTGTAGACCAAAATCCCCAAATTATTTAATATTCTCTCTCAAGAAATATCAAAAATATTATCAACTAATCATTTGTCATAGTTCATGCACAAATTACCAGTTGAAAATTCATTAAGATCTATGAATTTCTTAACGATCACATTAACAGCAGTTCTCTCTTGTAACGGTGTTTAATTTTTATTAATCACAAATTACCAGTTCGGTTTCTTCATAATTTAATAGATTATACAAACGTATTTCAACCAGTTGTACGCATTAAGAATAAAAATCAAACACACAACAATGGAAAAATAGAAAAAATAATATGGAATTAAAATTGTGTTCTCAAAACTAGGCTACATCGAAGCCCTAGAAAAATAAATTTTAGTTCATAATAAATTTATTGCAACTGACAAATATAGTCTTGGATTGCATGATAAAAATAGAGAAAGAAAAGATGAGCAGAAAAAACTGTTTTGTAAACAAAAATTTTGCAAACCGAACAGCCTCGAACTGCGTGCCCAAAGTCAAATCCCCTCTCTCTCTTTGTCGTCTTTGAATTCCGAGTAGCCACACAGGAAGCAGCCACGTCAGGTCGCTGGTCACGCCGCTGACGTCACTGGGTCTGGGAGTACATGCCATGTCAGCTTTGGATGGGTCCCGCCTGTCAGCGCCTGTGCTCCTCTATCTTGAATACCACCAGGAGGATGACATCACGAAGCCTGGTTTTCGTCTCGAACCACTCGAAAACAGAGAGAGATCTTTCTGTCTCTTTCTCTGTGTTTGGTTTTTATTTTTTATTTTTTATTATTATGATTAGGGATCAGTCGTCGCTCTTTCCCTTCGTTCAGCCCTCCTCAATTTCTTCAATCTACTGTTGTATTTATAAGAGTAGGAGACGTAGGAATTAGGGTTCACTTTTGCAGAAAAATCCCATATCTTTATTTGTTTCCTTCCTTCTTTAATTTGATCTTTATTTCTTAGTCCTTTTTCTTCTCTTTCTTTTTCTTCAAACACGTGCTGCATACACAAAATAAAATTAGAAATTAGGATTTAAAAATAAAATTAATTAATTTAAAATTAATTAAACTAACTAAAAATCATATTAGCTCGTTTAAACCCATTTAAAATTGTTTATTGCACTTTCAGCTTAATTGGCAAATTAAAATTTATATTTTATTTTTCTCATGGCCAAATGGTAAAATTTAAATTCAACAAATCGATAAAAATAAATAAATCATTATGTTTGTTATGTTTGTTGATTTTTACCAAAAATCTTCACTTTTTGCATCAAAAATGTTATTCCTTCAAAAATAATTAATTAACTAAAATATATGGAAATAAGATAAATTATAAACAAGATAAACGAAAACAAACAATTTTTATGGGTAAATGTTACCGCTAAATCTGGTGTGGGGGCAAACAGATAGTATTTGTGGATTCTTAGGAAAACTAAATAGCAAAAACCTGGAATCTTCTCATCGGAGTTTGACCGTTGACTCCTGCTGTTCACCTGCAAAAAGTGCAATACATCGGGGATGATCCCGGCGACGCATTCTTCGACGCTCAAGTCAGTAATCAAAGAAGATTATGAAAGAGCGTAAATTGGCAAAAGATTGATTACCTCTTAATGGTGGTGGATGGGGGGTATTTATAGCCGCCATTGGAATCAGATTAGGAATGTAATCCTTAATTCCCAGTGAAAGGACAGATGCGAATCAGAGCCGTTGATTAGGATTAATCAGAAACCCTAATTCTATCCTGCTGGACTGGGTTTATCGCGGGTTGGAATCCGCACCCAGCTGAGACGGATCCGTTTGCGGGTTACTGGGCTTTTGGACCAGTACCCACTTCAGACTCGTTTGTAGGTGAAATTACTATTTTGCCCCTAAGTCTTAAGATTCGTGCCCGATTTGGACGGTTCCGATTTAGCCCTATTTTTAGCCATATCACGAGCCCTCCACTCCTGAAGACTAGGTTTAACTAGTCTTTGAGGAGTAGTTATACTGTTTTAATGGCTTACAGGGTCATATCGGAGTCCAAACGAGGGGCGTTGAATCTTTGTATGAGGTATTGTGGTGACTTTCTGAGTTAGTTGCGTGCTCCAGGTTGTTCCTGAGCTCTCCTGGACTTTTGGTAATCTTTCTTAATTTTTATCTATTTTTCGGATCACTTATCTAACTTTGCGAAGTGTTGATTCGTTGTTCGGGGTTCTTAATTGTCTCTTCTAAGCCATAATTACTTCCCCAGGGGCTCAAAAATATTTTCTTGAATTTTTAATTATTTTTTAGAATTTTTAATTAATTTTCCTAAATTTTTAATTATTTTTTTACAATTTTTAAATAAATAAATCGATTTTAATAAATAAAAATTAATTTTAAATACCGAATTATGTCGTGGCGTAATCTGAGCCTTCCATCGGTGTTGAGCGCAGTTTTCTGGAGGATCGGACGGTCTGGGTGGCTCGACGAGCTTTTTCTCCGCATGCGAGGGTCGGTGCATCGGCACATCGGTGGATCAAGTGGCGTAGCGATCTGCCGAGCTACGTGGCAAGATCTAGAGCGTTCATTATGGCGCAAATCCCAAAAAAAGTTATCTTGTCGTTTTGTGGGTGTGGCGTGATCGGAGCCGTCCATCGTGTTCCAGCACGTTTTTTGACAAGATCCAATGGCTGAGATAGGTCGGCTCCATTTTTCTTCAAATGTGAGGGTCGGTACCTCGTCACTTTGGCCCGGTGACTCGGTAGCTTGTCCTCTACCCATATTAGCCTGGTAGCTCGGCTAAGCTGTTCGGTAGCTCGGCTGGGCATTCCTGTGGTTCGGCAATTCGACCTCTGTCCACAGTAACCCGGCAGCTCAGCTAAGCTGTTCGGTAGCTCGGCTAAGCACTCCGGTGGCTCGGCAGATCAGAATGAACCATTGGGACACGTGGCTTAATCTGGAATGTTCATCATGACACGAATCACGAGGACGGGATTCAGATCACGAAAAAATGCTATCTTGTCGTTTTGTGGGTGTGGCATGATCTGAGCCGCTCATCGGATTTGGACACGAATTTTGAGACAATCCGTCAGTGAAACTGGCTCGGCGGCATTTTTCTCCATATGTGGAGGTCGGTACCTCGTCAGTCCGGCCAGGGAGGACGGTGGCTCGGTGGCTCGACTGAGTGCTCCTGTGAATCGGCAGCTCGGATTGAGTCTTCGAACCATGTGGTGGGATCTGAGATGTCCATTATGGCGCGTATCACGAAGTTGGAGGTTCAGATCACGAGAAAACACTATCTTGTCGTTTTGTGGGCGTGGCATGATCTGAGCCGCTCATCAGATTTGGACACGAATTTTGAGACAATCTGACGGTGGAACTAGCTCGGCAGCATTTTTTCTCCATATGTAGGGGTCGGTACCTCGTCAGTTCGTCAGATTGCCTTTATGGCTCGGCAAGTCACGAGTCGTCGAGCGTGGGTGTTAAGTGGACTGACGCATCTTTCCTCCGAACCGTCACCGCTTTCTTTTTTTTGTCGTTTTGTCTCCCTTAATGGGCTTCTAGGCGTTTCGAAAGCCCAACAGTCACTTTCTTAGCTATAAGTTCTTACCCCCCCTCACCCCTTAGCTCATTTCTCACTTTTACTCCCAAATTTTTACTTTTGCTCTGCTAGCGGCGATTTGTGCTCGAAGGCGGTTGTGCTAGCTGTCGCGAGGGCCGGGCGATTTCTGGCGAACTATTTCCAACCGTGAACCTCACTTCAAGGTTACGTCACATCAAGGTCAGTGTTCTTTGCCTTAGATATTTATTCAAGATGTCAAGAGTAAACTCGGGAAGTGAGGCTTCATCCTCGGGAGGTCGGCATGTCGAGGAGGGGAGAGAAGTAGTGAGCCGTAGGAAGGGGAAAGAGGTAGCGAGGTCGTCTGCGGCCGAAGAGAAGGAGAGGGTAGTGGTTCGGTCTTTGATAGTCAAGGAGACTGTGGAGATTGATAGACGAGCTCCCGAATCGGGTCGGCTGCCTGGCGTGCTGTCCGGTCATGCGGGGATAAGGCAGTACAGCGGCGAGCTGCTGAGTAAGGCAATCGTTGGTCGCTCGGCAACTTACGAGGAGAACGATCTGAGGGAGGTCATCGAGGTGGATGACCTCCCCTCGGTGTTGTCCGAGCGGGATCTCCTCCGGATCAGGAAGGGATTCGCCATTCCTCAGGAGTATAAGCTGACCCTCCCCGGTCCCGGGATACGAGCGAACACCGTCCTGTCACCGGACACCTGCGTCTTTGCCTACGACTCCTTGATCGCTAGTCTACGCTTCCCCCTCCACCCCTTCATGATGAAAGTCCTTCACTGGTACTGTCTGGCCCTATACAATTCATGCCGAACACTTGGCGCCATGTGCTCGCCTTTTTGCTTCAGTGTTGGATTGCCGAAGTGGAGCCGGACCTCATCATCCTTCGAAGTTTATACCGAATCAACAGGATGACCAAGCTCGAGCCTCGCTATTACTTGTCACCTCGGAGAGGAGTTAAGTTAATAGAGAATCCTGATTCGATAAAGCATTGGAAGGAGAAGTTTTTTCTGATAAAGGGACCTTCGACATTGGATTTCCCGACTCGGTGGAAGGCGGAGGTACTGAAGTTTGCAAGGGCCGACCCGGTGTTGACCACTACTGAGGAGGAGGTGGCGGCCAAGCTTATCGCTCTCCCGATGTTGAGCTGGAGTGAGATGACCGAGGAGGTGCTACACGGGTCAGGCCTTAGTCCGATCGACCCGAGTACGCCCCTGACATCTTGCTGTAATTCTTTTTTAATGCCTTGTACATTCTTCTTACTTTTTCCTTTTATTGCTTTGAACAGAGGCGCCGAACATGGACTTTAAGGGCATGATGTCGGAGCGAAGCAAAATCGCCGACGGCAGGAAAAGGAAGAGGACGAGCACGGGTCCTACGTTCGACCGACCTATCAAGGCACCCTCGGCCGTCGTCGCTCCGGCTCCTCGGGAACCGTCTTCGGAGGTGGCCGTCCTCCCTAACCCGTCTGCCTCTGCCGCGTCTGCCCCTGCAAGTGAGACCTTTTCCGTCTCGGCAGCGCTGGCACTCGAGGCCCCAGCCTTGACTCCTCAGGCCGAGGAGATCTTAACCGAGGCCCTACAAGAAGTTGTTCGTCCCTAACTGGCGAGTGAAGAACCACGACGGCTTCTTGGACGACTCGCAGATGTGTATGCAGGTGGTCAAGCATCTTGCGACCCCGAAGGACCAAGCTGCCATGAAGGCGGGGACGACCGGTGACGACACCTTCGAAGTCGCTCGGTCGCTGATGTCGGTAAGTCTCGATTCTTTCTATTTGAAAATTTACTAAGTCTATAGCTCAGTTTTTGCTGCGTACTAACTGCTACTTTTTGCAGGCCACTTGCCACTTCGGCCACCTCATCCAGGAGTTTGCCGAGCAGGAGAGGGAGCTGAAGGCCCTTAGTGACAAGGACCGAGGGGAAAGGGCGAGGGCCGTGAAACAGCTCGACGCGGAGCAGCATCGCTCAGATGCCTTGGAGGCTCGGGTCGCCGACCTCGAGGCGGTCCTGGAGCAAGTGAAGGAGAAGCTTGCTGCGGAGGTCGCTAAGGCTGCCGAGGAGAGGGCCGCAGCAGCGAAGGCTTTGGAGGACGTGAGGTCGGAACAGGCCATAGCTGTGGAGAAGGCGAGGAAGGAGAACGAAGCCGAGGCGAAGAAGCACATGGCGACCAACATGGAGCTGTCTTATGCCCGGGCGCTCGACCATGTCGAGGCTCGAATCCCCGGCTTCGAGAGAGTGGGGTACCGGTTGTTGCCCGGCGGTGAGGAAGGAAGCGAAGAGGAGGAGGGAGAAGAGGAGGAAGAAGAGCAGGAGGAAGGCGAGCAGCGGGGTGGCGAAGTGCCTGCTGATCCTGAGATCGTGGTAGTCGGCCCCCGAGCCAGGGCGTCGGGGGGCGAGGGGCCATCCACCGAGGCACCTGTTTCTGAGCTACCGCCCTAGGTGGACCCTTGATCTCCTCGTTTTTGTAATTTTTTCTTTTTCTTTCAATGTACTGCCTTGTAGCAGACTGGCCACCGCTTTTTTTATGTGAATAAAATTTTTGTTCGAACTCTCTTCTCGAATTTGAGTGTTTGGCTCGGACCGCCCTTTGTCTTTCTGTGTTGATTTACTTCCGTCTTTCAGGTCGTCGAACTTAGTTCGGTCTCCGAAGCAACTCGCCTTCGTGCCGAACTAGAGGAGGCGAGGCAGGCCCTCTCTCGCAGCCGAGAGAGTTTCCTTAGGAGCGAATTAAGGCTAGAGGATATCAAAGCTACTGCGAGGGGGTATTTTTCCGAGCTGAAACAACTCTAGAAACGATCTCGCGAGGCTCGTCTCGAAGGCAAGGTGGAGTTGCTTAGGAAGATGCTGTTCGTCGCTAAGATGGAGAAAAGCAAGCTATTGGTGGAGGTTCGCCATTTGGAAATAGCCGAAGAAGAACTCTCGGCGGAAGAAGATGAATTAGCAATGGCAGTGGGCAAGCTGATGGTCGAGAACGACGAGCTGACAGCGAGGGTCGAGTAGTTGAGGAGGGTTACAGTCGACAAAAGCATCGAAGTGACCTACCTTCGTCGCATCATAGCCGACAGTGCCGGTGACGCAGGCTCAGCTAAACTTCCTCGTTTCAAAATATCTGTGAAGGACGATGCTCTGAAGGATAGGATCTTCGAGCTCGAGGAGGAAGTCGCTCACCTCAAACCTCAGCCTGTAAGGGTCAATGTTCGGAGTACGTCGTGTACTTGCGAAGAGAGTGAGAGGGGGATCTCCTTCTATGAGCTCGCAACTCGTTTGCCTACCGTTAGGCAGAGTCCGGCTGATGCTCAGAGTGGTGTGGCTGCTTCGTCTAATGGCGCCTCGTTCGGAGCCACAGTTAGAGGCAGCGCCGAAGAGGCATCTCGGTTCGTTGGTCTAGAGACAAGCTCGGAGGTTAGGCGGCGCCGCCCCCATGTATCTCTGAACCGAAACGTCCCTATTCCGAAGAAGCACTGAACAACTTGTTGTAATCAGTCCTCTTCGAGTTTTGTAGTACCTTGTTAGGGTAGCTTGGTCTTGTAACTTGAACGCTTTTGTGCGTTAGAATTTTATATAACTGAAAGCTTGTTTCACTCTTGTGTTTTGTGGTAGGCATTTACTCAAGTACAACTCCCCCAACTTTTAACAACTACTCAAAATCAGAAGCAAATCTTTTTTCTTGTAGGCACGGAATGTCTAACTTTAACTTTGAACGAACCATAGGGACCGAAGGTTTAGCACCTCCAAGTGCTCTTCTCCCATGTCTAGTATAGTTGAATACACTTCGTGAGCAATTCTGAATGGCGAACCACTTCTAGATTGCATAAGAGCGAGCTTGCGAAGCGAATTCAAGCCAAGTGTTGGACTCCGAACTCGTCGTTTAAGTATGTTTCAACGGTTGTGGGAGCGATTCCGAATGGCGAACCACTTCTAACTCACTTAAGAGCGAGCTTGCGAAGCGGAGTTGAGCCAAGTGTTGGACTCCGAACTCGTCGTTTGAGTATGTTTCAACGGTTGTGGAAGCAATTCTGAATGGCGAACCACTTCTAGCTCGCTTAAGAGCGAGCTTGCGAAGCAGAGTCGAGCCAAGTGTTGGACTCCGAGCTCGTCGTTAGAGTATGTTTCAACGGTTGTCGGAGCAATTCCGAATGGCAAACCACTTCTAGCTCACTTAAGAGCGAGCTCGCAAAGCGGAGTCGAACCAAGTGTTGGACTCCGAACTCGTCGTTAGAGTATGTTTCAACAGTTGTCAGAGCAATTCCGAATAACAAACCACTTCTAGCTCGCTTAAGAGCGACCTTGAAAAGTGGAGTCGAACCAAGTGTTGGACTCCGAACTCATCGTTAGAGTATGTTTCAACGGTTGTCGGAGCAATTCCGAATGGCGAACCACATCTAGCTCACTTAAGAGCGAGCTTGCGAAGCGGAGTCGAACCAAGTGTTGGACTCCGAACTCGTTGTTTGAGCGCAAGAAAGTTAGAAACAGATAGATATAACCAATTCACAAGTAAAATACGAAAATAAGAAGTTCTTTATTGAAAACTACTGCTCAGCTGCTTCTAAGTTGCGAGCCGTTATTACATTGGAAAAATAAGAAGCTAAAGTAAAATACAAGTGCAAGGAAAGGAACGGTTCGACATCCAAAGGTACTTAGAGAGGCGTTTGGGCGCTCCCTTGGTACTTCAATAGATGGTCGGCATTCCAAGTCCTAGGAATCTCTCTGCCTTCAAGATCTTCAAGACGGTATGTTCTGGGCTGAACTACTTTGGTGATCTTGTTGGGTCCTTCCCTATTTGGAGCTAGCTTACTCTTCTGACTGGGGAAAGAGACTGCTAACTTTCTGAGGACAAAGTCCCCTTCTTTGAGATCGGTGGGACGGACTCTCTTGTTGTAGGCCAACTCAATCCTTCTTCGATAGTTCTGTTAGCGAATTGACGCTCTTTCTCGTAGTTCATCGATCAAGTCCAAATTTGCCCGAAGCTCTCTAGCATTCTGCTCTTCTTCATAGGCCATAAGGCGAGGAGATGGTAGGCCGACTTCCAAGGGGATCACAGCTTCGGACCCATAGGTGAGATTGAATGGTGACTCTCCTGTGGGGGTCCGTTTAGTAGTGCGGTGATTCCACAGCACGTTAGGGAGATGATCAAACCATAAACCTTTGGCAGACTTATCCAGTCTCTTCTTGATACCGGAGAGGATCTTTCGGTTGGCATTTTCCACTTGACCGTTTGACTGGGGGTGGGAGACAGAGGAGAAACATTGTTGGTTAGCGAGGTCTTCATACAGAGATCGGAATGCGGCCCCAGTAAATTGTATTCCATTATCGGTTATTAGGACTCGGGGCACGCCGAACCAACAGATGTCGTTCTTCCAGAAGAACTGCAGCACTTTATTCTCGGTGATTGTAGCCAATGGTTCGGCCTCTATCCACTTGGAGAAGTAGTCGATTACCACGACAAAGAACTTGAGCTAGCCGGGAGTTGGTGGAAATGGCCCTAGTAAGTCCATCCCCAACATTCCGAAAGGGATAGGACTTTATAGGGAGGTGAGCTGAACTTGGGGTAGGCGACAGATGTTGGAGTACTTCTGGCAGGAGCTGCATCGCCAGACATGTCGTTCGGCGTCTTGTAGGAGGGTAGGCCAGAAGTATCCATAATTCAACACCTTCTTGGCGAGGGATCTTGACCCTGAATGTGCTCTGCCTATGCCTTCGTGAAGCTCTTGCAAGGCATACGAGGCTTGTTCCGAGGAGAGGCACCTCAAATAGGGTCTGCCGTCCACTTGGGTGAAGGAGCGTTTGTACAAGACCTCCTCAACAAGGGTGTACCGCTCCGCTCTGGTTCTAACTCAACGAGCTTCCTTAGGGTCTTCAGGGAGGAGCCCATCCCTTAGAAATTCTATCAAGGGTTTCATCCAATTGTCTTGATGTTGGACGGGCAGTGACTCCATCGATTCGGGAGTTTCTTCTTCTATGCTCGGTCTCAGGAGCACTTCAATCAGGACGGTCTGCTCGAGACCGTGAAGGGAGGAGGAGGCCAGCTTGGAGAGGGCATCTGCTTGGGAATTTTCTTCTCTGGCGATCTGCTGAATGAGCGCCTCTTCGAACTGAGCCATGAGATTTTGGACCTTGGCAAGATACTTAGCCATTCGGTCATCTCGCGCCTCGTACTCGCCCAAAACTTGATTCATGACCAGCTGAGAGTCGCTAAAAATTCGTAGGCGTTGTGCCCCTGCCTTGCGAGCCATACCGAGGCCAGCTATAAGTGCTTCATACTCTACTTCATTGTTGGAGGCTTTAAAGTTAATGCAGAAGGAGTATTGGAGAACGAAATCATCTGGGCCTGCCAGAATGACCCCAGCTCCGCTTTCCTCGGTGCAAGAGGACCCGTCCACATATACCGACCAGATAGGAGGCCCGTTTGCTGCTTGACTGACCTCGGGGATGGTGTTCTCAGTAATGAATTCAGCTAAGGCCTGAGCCTTGATCGCGGTCCGAGGCTGGTATGATATGTCATGCTGGCTCAGCTTGATCGACCACTTCATGAGGTGGCCGGAGGTCTCCGGCTTGTGAAGGACTTGCTTCAGCGGTTGGTCGGTAAGAACGACCACCGAGTGGGACTGGAAATATGGGCAAAGCTTCCTAGCTGCCATGACCAAGGTGTACGCCATCTTCTCCAATCTTGGGTTGCAAAGCTCGGCATCCCGGAGTGCCTTGCTCACGTAATAGATGGGCTTCTGAGCCTTATCTTCTTCCCTCACCAAGACATCACTGAGGGTTTGTTCGGAGGCAGCTAAGTAGAGGTAGAGTATTTCCCCGGAGATAGGCTTGCTGAGGAGAAGGGGGTTGACTAGATAGGCTTTAAGCTGATCGAATGACTCCTGCTGTTGTTGACCCCATTCGAAGCCCTTAGCCCTCCTAAGAGCCTTGAAGAAGGGAAGACACTTCTCCTCTGACTTAGAGAGGAAGCGCCCTATAGCTGCGAGGCGCCCGGTTAGCTTCTGAACCTCTTTCACATTTTTGGGAGGAGCCATGTCCAGTATGGCTTTGATTTTCTCGGGGTTGGCTTCGATTCCTCTTTGGCTGACCATGAAGCCTAGGAATTTCCCGAACGAGACTCCGAACGCACACTTGTTCGGGTTGAGCCTCATATCATGCTTCCTCAACACATCGAACGCTTCTTGCAGATCGGCCACATGATCGGCACCATGGATGCTCTTGACTAGCATGTCATCAACATATACTTCCATATTTCGGCCGATTTGTTGTTGAAAGACCTTGTTGACGAGGCATTGATACGTCGCACCGGCATTCTTCAGCCCGAAGGGCATTACCATGTAGCAGTAGAGTCCTTGATCGGTAACAAAGGAGGTCTTCGGGATATCCAGGGGGAAACATGCGGATCTGATTATACCCAGAAAAGGAATCCATGAAGCTAAGGAGTTCATGGCCTAAAGTTGCATCGATCAAGGTGTCGATGCTAGGGAGAGGGAATGGATCTTTAGGGCATGCTTTGTTTAGGTCGGTGAAGTCGATGCAGATTCTCCAGCTCTCGTTGGACTTCTTTACCATGACCACATTGGAGAGCCATTCAGGGTAATTTACCTCTTGTATGAATCGAGCCTTAAGGAGCTTGTCCACCTCTTCTTTGATAGCTTGTTGGCGCTCGGGAGCAAATTTGCACCTCTTCTGTTGGACCAGTTTGGACCCCGGGGCAACATTCAGGTGGTGGACGAGGAGCTTTTCGGGGATTCCTAGCATGTCGATAGCTGACCATGCAAAGAGGTCGCGGTTCTTTCTAATGCATTGGACTATGTCGGAGCATAGGGCGAATGGGAGGGTCTTGCTGATAAAGAACTTGCAGTTCGGATCTTTCTCAGAGAAGAGCACTTCCTCCAATTCATCCACTGGCTCGGACGTTGGCCGGACATCCTCTTAGGGAATTTCAAGAGTCTCGAGGGAGAGAACTGGATCCCCGGTGGAGGTCATATAGCATTTTCAGGCCATCTCTTGACTGCCTCTTACTTCCCCTACCCCTGCCCTGGTGGGGAACGTCATCTTGAAGTGATAAGCCGATGGGACAGCCTCTAGAGCAGCTAGGCCAGGTCGGACTAGAATCACATTATAAGCAGCGGGGACATCGACTACCATGAAGTCCATCGGCTCCGTACGGGTAGTAGGAGTTTTACCAGCAGTTACGTCGAGGGTGATTACCCCTTCGATAGTCACTGGCACTCCTGTGAACCCATGGAGCGTGTAGCCGACAGGCTTAAGCCTGTCCTGAGATAGGTTGAGGCCTTTGAAAGCAGCGAGGAAGAGAATGTTAACGGAGCTGCCATTGTCTACTAGAATCCTCTCCACTTTGAAGTTTGCCATATGGAGGTTGATCACTAGTGCGTCACAATGGGAGGTTCGTACACCCTTAAGGTCTTCATCTGAAAAGGTGACCGGTACTCCAAGGCCTTCAGGGGGAGGCGTGCCGTGAACCGAATTGACTTCTCTTATGAAGGCCTTCCGAGAAGAGTTAAAGGTGCCTCCCATGGGGCCTCCGTGAATGAGATGCAGGACATGTTCCTCTTCGAACTCGGAAGTTTCCTCGTGCCTTTCAGTACGCTTGTTAGCCCCCCGAGGGGGAGGAGGAAGATCGGTTTGGTCTTTCCTCACAAATTTAGCCAGCTGTCCCCTCTGAATGAGGGCCTCAATTTTGTTCTTCAAGGCCCGACAATCATTGGTGTCGTGGCCGTGGTCCCGGTGATAACGGCACCACTTCTCTTTATCCCTTTTCTTGCCAGGGGTGTTCATCTTCAGGGCAGGAGGTATAACCCCTTCCTTCTCAACCTCCATGAGAATAGTGAAAATGTTGGCGTTAAGAGGAGTGAATTTCTCGAACCTGGGGGGAGGGCGGCGTTGACGGCCATTGTCCTTCTGGAGCTTCTTGGCTCCTTCTTCTTCGGTCGCCTTCCTTTTGGATCCGGAGGAAGGCCCCTCAAAGGTAGGGCGATGCTCAGCTTCCTCGGCCCAGATATACTTCTCGCTTCGTAGAAGGAGGTCGGAGAAGCTCTGTGGGGGCTTCCTGGCAAGGGAGGACCGCAGGCTTGAGTTGAGGACATTCGACTGAAAGGCTGCTGCAGCGACCGACTGGTCGAGGGAAGCGATGGAACTAGCTTCCGTGGTGAACCTTTTCACATAGTCCCTGAGCTTCTCACCCTTCTTCTGGTGGAGGTAGAGTAGCGAAATGCTAGTCTTCTCTGTGCGGTGGCTACTCACGAAGTGGGTGATGAAGAGGGTCTCAAATTGCTCAAATGAGAATATGGAGAATGGGGCAAGGCGAGAGTACCACTCTCGAGCCGGACCTTTGAGCGTGGCCGGGAAGGTTTTGCACAATAGAGCGTCGGAAGCTTGGTGTATCAGCATGAGGGTCTTGAAGCTCTTGATGTAGTCCACAGGGTCTGACTCCCTGGAGTAAGTCTCGAACTGTGGGGCTTAAAGCCTATCGGAACAGGTGCCTCCATGATTGTTCGAGAGAAAGGAGGTCGGCTTGGACGGAGGGTCCTTCCTCTAAGTTCCTCTTCTTTGTCTAGCTGACCCAAGTGCCTCTCCATCTCGTGGAGACGACGGTAGACGGTATCATCCCTTCGTTGGTAGCCAAACGAGCCTCTAGACTCGTCTTCGTACGAAGGGGAGCGGGGGCTACGACGACGGTAGCTCCGGGAGTGGCGAGGACTAGGAATGTGATGGTGGTTGCTAGGAGCTGGGGGAGGAGTTAGGGACCGATGGCAAGGACTTTGGACTGGAGGAGGAGTGGGGACCCTCCAAGCATTGTCGTTGTTGGGTCGGAGATTGAGGGTCTGCAAGACGGTTGCTTGGAATTGCTGGAATTCGGCATTGGTGATGGGTGCTTCATCATTCCTTGGGGGTTGCCGACCCGCAGGAGAATGAGGTCTTCTTCTATGGTGTCAGGGGACTCTCTTCGCCCTCTTCTAGGAGGGGACCTTCCGTAGTCTCGACGATGAGGAGATCGCTCATCTGGACGTTGTTGGCGGGAGGCTCCCTTTCGGACCCGCCTTTCATCCAAACGGCGGCGAAGGTCCTCTTCCTTCTGCCGATTGTTGAGGGTGTTGCGGAGGTCATCTGAGGCTCGGGGATTGTGAGATGCCATGGAATCGGTAGAGGGGTTGTGCATGGAGACATGATCATGTTGAAGGGGTTGTTTCTGAGGATTAGGACGGGAGCCCCCCGCGCCGGCGTTCTAAGGACCGGTTTGACCGCGAGGGGGTCGAAGATTCTGTGGAGGAAGTTGGTCCTGCTGCGGGGCCTGATTAGGCTGAGGAGAGGGTCCCGTTGGCTGGACAGTTTGGAGGGGGACCTCCTGCTGTTGCAGAGAGGGGGTAGGTCCATGATTGGACCCCCTGGATCTGAGTTTCCGTGGAGGCATGGCCGGAGAAGATCTGGCCAACGGGAAGAGGAAGGGTTGCTATTCGTGGGTTCCCACAGACGGCGCTATCTGTTACCGCTAAATCTGGTGTGGGGGCAAACAGATAGTATTTGTGGATTCTTAGAAAAACTGAATAGCAAAAACCTGGAATATTCTCACCGGAGTTTGACCGTTGACTTCCGCCGTTCACCTGCAAAAAGTGCGATACACCGGGGTTGATCCCGGTGACGCACCCTCCGACGCTCAAGTCAGTAATCAGAGAAGATTATGAAAGAGCGTAAATTGGCAAAAGATTGATTACCTCTTAATGGTGGTGGATGGGGGGTATTTATAGCTGCCTTTGGGATCAGATTAGGAATGTAATCCCTAATTCCCAGTGAAAGGACAGATGCGAATCAGAGCCATTGATTAGGATTAATCAGAAACCCTAATTCTATCCTGCTGGACTGGGTTTATCGCGGGTTGGAACCCGCACCTAGCTAAGACGGATTCGTTTGCGGGTTACTGGGCTTTTGGAAAGAAGACCCAGTACCCACTTCAGACCCGTTTGTAGGTGAAATTACCATTTCCCCCTAGGTCTTAAGATTCATGCCCGATTCGGACGGTTCCGATTTAGCCCTATTTTTAGCCATATCAGTAAATGAGTACAAATTTTTATATATAAATTAGACACATCAATAGTCACTTCTCACAGTCTATTTCGCATAAAAGTTTGTGTTTGCTAATGTAGAAGAATCGATGTATTATAGCACTGCGTCAGTAGTATTTCCTAGTTGCAGGATTGGTCTTGGCATGCATTTGAAGACACTGTGAGAGATATCACAAGATTGAAGAGTTTTTATTATCATATATTAACTGTACTTATTTATTTTCGCTGTGCTAATATAAAGAATGGTGTTGCAAATAAAAAAGTTTTAAATTGCATGTATTTTTGTACAAATATGAAGTAAAAGATCCTGTTTATGCTACGAATTACATATGTTTGGAATTCGGGGAGTGACACTACTCGAGCTTATCGAAGGAAAAGATCGAGTTGGGGGTGAGCTTGGAGTACCATTCGCGTGTGGGCCCCCATAGTGTGGTCGGGAAAGCGCGGCAAAGAAGGGGATCCGAGGCACTGTGAATCATCATGAGGGTTTTTAACACCTTAATGTGATCAGCAGAATTTGACTCTCTGTCGTACGTCTCAAATGTTGGAGGCTTGAAGCTCCTCGGAATGGGGCTTTTAGGATGTAAGGTGAGAAGGGCGGTCAGACCTGCTTGTACATTTGGATAGACTGCCTCCCCGTCTACGCCAATTCGTGCGAGGTGGTCTTCCATTTCCTATAGACACTTGAGGACGTCGCCTTCTCTGCCCTCAGGTCGGGTTGATCCGTGGGATTCTTCGTTACCAGCCCCACTGGTGCGATGGTCGTCGATATTATGCTCGCTCCGTGCTCCACCTCGGAGAGCCAGGAGGACTTCGTTCCTAAACTCTTTGAACTCTGCTCTCGTCATGTGGCCTCCTTCTCCGCGACTGTTTGGTGGATGGTGACCCCTCGAGGAGCGACTGCGCCCCCTCTCCCGACCGTGGGAGGAATGACACCTTCGGCTCGACTGGTGGTTAGAAGGTGCTTCGTTTCTGGAGTGACTAAGGCGATTTTGAAGGTCATCCTCATTCGGCCGGTTGTTTATGATGTTTCGGAGGTAGAGAACCATCAGGGGCTCGGTCCTCTGTGCGACTGAGCGGGAGGCACTCGGTATTGGAGCCTGCGGACGCTCGACCCGATGCTGTTGCAACCCATGAGTGGCCCTCGTCTGTGCAATGGGCGAGGAGGAGGTGGAGTGTAACCCCTATTTCTATTTTTTTCAGATCTTTATTTGTAATTCTTCTTTTTGAATTATTGTATTCGGATCTATTTTAATAATAAATTCTTTCTATCCCTTGGACTCATTTGTTCTCTTTTGATCATTTGTATTTATTTGGTTTGAACCATGATTTTTTTTTGGTGCACTGCTAATTTTATTCTTTTGTGCTTTGGGTTTATTTTGATCCATTATATTCATATCTCCATTTTTATTATCTATTTTCTATTTTTGGATCCTAAACACATACCTATTAACCCGTTAACCCGTAACCCAAACCCAACATCTTAATACCCTATATAAATACCCATTAAAACCCTAATTATTAATTAACCTAATTAATCTAATATGTCTCATCTCATCCCTTTGTCTCACCCTCTTCAACATGCAAGATTGTAAGCCAATTTCGACCCCACTTCCTGTTAATTTCAAGTTATCCTCCAAGATGTGTCTTAGCAATGAAGCAGAGAGGAAGGAGATGTCTCGAGTACCGTATGCATCAGCAGTGGGAAGTTTGATGTTCGCTATGATATGTACAAGACCAGACATTGCACAAGCACTGGAAGCGGTTAGTCGATACATGGCGAATCCTGGTAGAGAGCATTGGAGCACAGTGATGAAGATTCTGAGGTACATCAGAGGAACCTCAGATGCTGCGTTATGTTATGGAGGATCAGAATTAACTGTCAGAGGCTATGTGGACTCAGATTTTGCAGGCGATCTCAACAAAAGCAAATCCACTACGGGCTATGTGTTTACACTTGCAGGAGGAGCTATAAGCTGGAATTCAAAACTGCAGACTGCTGTGGCTCTATCTACAACAGAAGCAGAATATAGGGCGGCTACAGCAGCTTGCAAGGAAGCAGTCTGGATTCAAAGGTTATTGGAGGAGCTCGGGCACAAACATGAGAAGATTGTTCTGTTTTGTGACAGTTAGAGTGCCTTGCACATCGCAAGGAATCCAACCTTTCATTCACCGACAAAACACATAAGAGTCCAGTATCACTTCGTTCGAGAACTAGTGGAGGAAGAAAGTGTGAATATACACAAAATTCACACTAATGAGAACCTAGCAGATGTTATGACCAAGCCAATCAATATTGGCAAGTTTGAATGGTGTACATCCTCGTGTGACCTAGCAGTAACATAAGCAGCATAAGAATGGCAAAGTAGAAAGGATCGTGTGGAGATATGATTAATCCTTAATCAAATCTCCAAGTGGGAGAATGTCGACAGAAGAGACCAAATACCACCTGCCCCTCTCACATCCCACCAACCTTATGTAGAAATATGGAGGCCCCTCTCACATCCTACCAGCCTTCTGTGGAAATATGGAGGCAGAAGCTGGTATGCCACCAACCCATCCTCGTTCCACCTACCTCATAACTCTCATCTTCCTCCTATAAATAGAGGTTAGAGGAAAATGTTATGAACTTATGATGCAGCTGAGCAGAGTAGAGCAGAGCAACAAGAGCTCAGTGAGGATTAAGAAAAGAAAGATGAATTAAAAAATAAAGAGAGTATTACAAGAGTGTTCTCAAGAGGGATAAAATTGTATCCCCTTAGAGATATTTGTATACTTGTATTTTCCTTAAATTTGTGAGAGAGTGTTTCTCCTATTATAAGAGAAAGTGAAAATTATACTCTCCTTATATTTAGAGAGAATGTTGTAATCCCTACTTTCACCAGTAAAATCACACTAACTTGCCCGTGGTTTTTACTCTTCCTTTGGGGGTTTTCCACGAAAAATATTTATGTCCACTTTATTTTCACTTTCTCAATTTCACTTTAGTTGTAGAGTAGCTTATACCCATAATTTTTCTAACAAGTTTATAACTCAAAAGGTTTTTCCTCTGTTAGTTGAGCTATAGATAGGCATTTTGCACGTTTGACATGACTAAAGATTAGCACTTATAATCATTAAGTTTTTTGTAATGAAAATACAGGTACCATGTAGCAAGGCTATGACGGAGAGGTCTCCTCATCGGATAGAATGCAAACTTGTGATTGATCAACCAGATTTAGAACTAACAAGTGCTCTGACACAATTATTAGATGAGGAGGAGCAAGAACTTAGAGAGGTACAGACAGGGCCTAATCCCTTAAAATGCTCTGTACATCTTGTTTCAGATGGAAGTCATGGTTGTCCACTTTGTAAATGTTTGTTCAAAACAAAACCGTAGCCTTTTCTTTTTGGATCAATTCTTTATGCGAGAACTGCATAGTAAATTTCCATTTTTCTTTCAGATTTGTTAGCCAGGTTTCCTCCTCAAACAGTCAAAATGAAGTGGCCTTTCTCTTCAATACCTTGGGATACTTCTCCAGAACTCGTTAAGAAGCTTTTCAAGGTTAGTGAATACCTTGAGTTATTTATCATAGAAGGAATTTGTTTGTAATCTAATTAGATCTTTTTCCAAAAAAAGTTTTTTGTAGTTATTTGAACATGCCTCTGTTCCACCTCTTACTACATTTGGTTCTCTCATTCTGTGAGCCTAACATATGATTTTAATAATAGAAAAGAATTTCTTTGAGCATCCACACCAATGTCCATTTTAAGTTGCAATTTTCAAATTTCAATCCAAATGGCAAAACCCTCCTACACCGACCTCTTATTTGGATTGCCAAATTTAGAAAATGCTATTTCTTTTGTCAAATTTTGCAACCTATATAGCATTGTTATGTCTCATCACCACACCTTGGTGTGGATGCTCTTAGGCGTTCTTTTGGAATTCAAATGCTAAGTTGCCAACTAGTTATCTATGTGTTATGTAATATATATATATTTTTTCATCAACAGGCCAAAACAAACCTATCTTAATTATATTAGTTTGTTACCATCATATAATATCATGCTCTACATTTTCTCCTCAAGCAGAGATACAGATTGTTACCATCATATAATATCTCATGGTTTTAAAATAATGGTGACTGGTTCCTTATATTGCTTAACATGGTCTTCACCTAATAAAAGTGAAATACATATCGTTATTATAACGAAGTAATCTTTTCATTTAATTTTAGAGAATTCATGTTTATTCTACACATTTTCACATGCATTGCAAGTGTAAACTAATCTAGTATATACTCATAATGGCAGCGACAAGACGGTCAGATGCAGCCGGGTGGCTTAGAAGGACAGTCGGAGTAGTTAGTTTCATCTGCTTATTGTTTTTTGTTGTTGTTAGTTGTTGTGATTGTTGTTATTGTTATTGAATGGGATTGAGGAGTTCTATGTTGTTTTATAATGTATATATGAAATTTTATTTAATGTAGGGTAATATTTTATTAAAAAATATTTTAAAATTCAAAAAAAATAAAAATAAAAATACCCATCTATCCCAGCGTTTTTGACATTAAAAACGCCGAGATAGGGTACTTTTTTTAATTAAAAAAAAAACCTTATCCCGGCATTTTTGCTAAAAAACGCCAGGATAGAACCCCTTTTCCTTTTTTCCTAACAAAAGCTCTATACCGGCATTTTTTCGATAAACGCTGGGATACATATAGGCTATAGCAGCGTTTCTATTAAACGTCGGGATAGACCCTATATCTGTCCCGACGCTCGTTATAACGACGTTTCTAGCGGCGTTTTCAGAAACTCCGCTACGGACTATTCCTGCGTTTATAAACGCCGGGATAGCCCAAAAAACTGTCGGGAAAGCTCGTGTGGTTTGTAGTGATATGTGTATCACCCTAATTTGTTAATAAAAAGAACATGTTAACAGTAAATTTAAAATGTGAAATTAATTTGGCTGAGACTAGAAATGCTAAGGAATCACCCTGAATTTTTGTGAAATTAATTGATAAGATTTCTGATCTGATACATGCATGTGAACATGATCTTTAACTTGCTGGCAGAACATAAAATCTGTAAAGAATAAGGATTTGAACCCAGTTTCTGTGACTTTTATATGTCGTGTGTATATGCGCTGGAACCGGAAGAGGGTCTAATTTCTAGAATTTTTGACAGATCCAGATTTGCTTTTCTGTATTAGCAGGAATACATGCTTTTGTGTGACAACATCCTGTTGTCCAGATTGTATGTTTTGCATTGAATTGGTATAAATGTTTCTAGCCTTGCATGTAACCAGTAGAATTAGTCACACCTAGCATGACAGCCTTGACATCTTCTTGCATGCTAACATTGGATGAAATAATAACAAGCCAGGGTATTAAGGTTTGACTTGGTAGCGAACAATCAGATATTGTACTCAGTAGGGGTCCCTTATCGGTTATTTCTGTTAATTCCCATTATTCCTGTTTATTACTGTTAATTCCTGTTATTCCTGTTTATTACTGTTAATTCCTGTTATTCCCGTTTATTACTGTTAATTCCCGTTTATTACTGTTAATTACTGTTAATTCCTATTTACTGGGCTGAGTACATGATCTGTTGAGTTCACCATCACAGTTTAAAATGTTCACCAGTTTGCATGCACCAAACATATGATGTGGCATACAGTACTATGTATATTAGATATGTTAATAAAATGAATAATTACCCTAAATTGACATTGCATGCCTAATCCCGTATACAGTCATTGATATTGATCATGAATTGTAATTACCGATTACTGCATAATTGAATATAGACCCTTGATTTTATGGCCAACCTTTGTCTTTGTTCTTGACTTTGATCTAGTCCTTTATCTTGATATATCATGCTTTTTATTGTTCTCTGTTTCCTGCTACTTGCTGTCCGTGACTTGTTCTAACGAACATTATTTTTCTATTTTTAGATCATGAGTTTACAAGTACCGAAGGAGTGATACCTGAAGGACTTGGTGAGCAACAATTTTAGAGAATGGAGTCCAAGAATAGACTGCTTGAATTCATCCTTTATGCTAATTTCCCCCATGAATATTGTTATTAATATTGTACTTTGTTTTGGGCTTTCATGACCCAGAGTTTATTTTATCCTAGATGTTGGATATTATATTTTGAATTATTTCATTTATTATTGAAGTTGTTCTTCGTTTAAGTGATTATATTCTCTTGCGTAGCTGTGATTGTTATTCATATTGTTGATTTTGATTGGTACAACTTATGGATGATGTTTACATCATTCGTTGGGCCCTCGTTAAGTGCTCGTATTCCCGTATTTTGGGAAGTGGGGCATGACAGCTACCTCCACCCATCGCCCTTTCTCCACATTCTCACTGCAATCCCGAGCGCCCTCGCCACCTCACCTCGTTGTTCCATTACCCCCGCATCCGAGTCGCTGCTGACTCTCACTGCCGCAACTCGAGCAATCACTCGTTGCAACCCATCGCCACCAGCACCGCCTGTCGTTGTCACCCCCTATACTTCGGCTACCTTAGCCAATAGTCGGTGCCGATGCCTGCAGCCAGTGCCGCCATCGCCGCTGCCGCTTTTGTGTTGTTGTCGATCTTGCTTACTTGGAATTACGTGTGTTGCACGTGTAGTTGTTGCTCCTTGCACGTATTGCTATTACGTGTTTTGCGCGTGTATTGTTTCCGTCGGGATCCTTGTCCCGTCATTCTTTTGTGTTCGGAGTCTTCATCTTTAAGGCAAGTGTCTCTTGAACTAGTTTTATTTTTCTTGTTCAAGAATCCTTTGATCTCCGCAAGTAGCTCATCTTTCTATTATCATGTTTTATCTGTTTGATACCGTCAAAGAGACTGTTACGGATTCATCGGCGAAACCAAGTAGTATTGTCACATGCACACATGACATGAATACTAAGATTAGAACAACTATATAGATACTTATGATTGAATAATTTTCATTTGAATGTGATGATCATGCTATGTTGATAATAATTTGCCTCATCTATAGTAGAGTTCCACCCTAAATATTGATTATGAGTTTCTGAAATTTTTCTTCGAAATCATATGCTTAATTGATTGTTTTGTTTCCTTTTAATAATAATCTACTTGCTGGCCTGCTGGTTGCTCTGTTGGTTTGAGTTTTCGACTAGTTTCTGTCGTAATTTGATAAAACTTTGTAAACATCATATGTAGCTTTTTGAATCTATTTTTCAGAACTTTTTACAGAACTAAATTTCGATTTATGAACTGAAAGATATCATATCTTCAGTACCGCAATGTTTTCAATTTCCAGATTTTTGTTCAGAGATACATCAACTTGATTTTCTAATGTAATAAAGTGCTAACAACAAATTTTGAACTTGGAATTTTATATTTTGCTACTAGACATGACTGGGAATCATCTTATTATTTTTGTGATATTATTGATAATTTTCCAAGATGAATGTTAAAACTTGACTCTAGGTTGCTTATTAGAACACTAGTTCAGTAAAAAACACAATTTCTGACCTATCCACAAATAATATCAATAAGAACTCATTAAATAAGAATTATAGTCCCGTATGTCTGGAATCCAGATCATCTGATGGTTTTGCAATCCGACCTACATATTACAAGATATCCATATTTTTGTACAGTGACGTTTGAATTCCATAATACAGTTTGAATATGCATCACCCTGCTCAATTAACTGAAACAGTAGATCAAATTTGAGAAATAAAATCTGAGAATAATTTGTTTTTACTAAACACTGTTAGGAACTGAAATATGATTTTTATGAGATTTTCAAAGGATTTTACAGTCTATTTTTATATACAAGTATTTTGACTATTGCATGCTGCATGTGCATATAATCAGTAAAGAATGAACTTATAGGCCTAGTTTCTGTATTAATTATATGTAATGTAAATATTAACTGGAACCGACAGAGAGTCTACTTTCCAAAATCTCTGAAGGAACCTGATTTGCCTTCCTGTAGCAACGGTAAATTTAATTTTTGTACAATAACGTCTCGCTGTCCAGAATGTGACTTTGTGTTTTGCTCATATATCCATGTTTGATTTCACATCTAAAGAATAGAATTAGTTGTATCAGTCATTGCATAACTTTGACATCTCTTTGACATTATTTCAGAACTCTTTTACCATTGCATGTCCACATTTGAGTACAACAAAATATTAACAAGCCGGGGTAAATAAGGGTCGGTGAATAATCGGAGACTGTACTCAGTAGGGCCCCTTGTTCTAGATTGATTATGGTTGTGAATGGTGGATTATTGATTGGGGAATATTGATGGTTAATTGATGATTATTGTGCTGAGTACACGATCTGTTGAGTTCACCATCATAGTTTAAACGATCACTGTTTGCAAGCACCGATTGACACTGTTTGTAAGCACTGTTTGCAACCTGTGGTATGGGACGTAGTATTACGTGCATTAGATATTATAATAAAATATTAACTAACCTAGATTGACACTTGCATTCTTGATTATTGTTATTGATTTTGCATTATTGATTACAATTACTGTTTATTGCATCATACATTCCAGACTTTGAATTCTATTTTTGTAACGCCCCAAATCCCAATTACACTGAATTCGAGATGTTCTACAGGATCTTTCCGCTTCCTTTAGTACAATTTTACAAGGAAATTTGAACTTTTCACTTTACATCAGAGTTTACATGATTACATTACACTTTACATTGCACAGCGGAAATAAAACTTTACAACAATGAAACAAATATACAACAACATTGAGTAATCTTTAAGCATTTGTCCCTCTTTAAACTTTATCAAGCCATTTACCTGCATATAAGACTGTGGGTACGTCAGTTTATTCAACCGACAATCATTATACACGACCATCCTCTCTATGCCGGAAATAGTATAACTTATTTTCCATATTCAGCAAACACAAACTTGTCACATATCAAACTAAAGGGACTACCCTATTGATATCGTGTTGTGAATGTGCACTTAATTCTTAATGCAGTTAATTATGTTAGATGACACTAATGCGCACTTGTTCGGATTCTATGCATCCCATACTACATAGGTCCGAGGGCAAGCCCTTAATCGTTATTCATCTTTGTAGGGTTCAATCCCTCGTTATGACTTAATCTACTACTGTAATTACGGTAGGTATCTTAGATGTTCTATGATCTACGAGCCCATGTCCAGGCAGCCTGGAGAGGAATCCCACGCACTGACACGACGCATCGAGCAGGCAACCTATGGACAATTCAGCCTCCACCATGGAACAATGGCACCACCCATAGCCACTCAAACATCCCACAAGCGTCGCCACCGGGACGATAATTCTGGAGTAGTACCCATGCCATGTCTTAACGCATCAAGCAGGCAGCCTGTGGATCACTCTCATACTGTTAATTCGATGGCCCTCATACTCGTGTTTTTCTCCTACTTTCATCACGTCTCCACTATGTACTAATCCTTAGTTTTTATCAAAATCATGAATAAAAATCAAAGCTCTAGAGTTAGCCTCTTCACTAAACCGGACTTATTCATTCATTCAAACATGACCAACCTTGGTCTTTCTTTTCAATTTTCATTTCATTTATTTCCAAAATGCCGGGGGAGACTTAGCTACTCTTTTTGTTTCAATTTTCGATTCACAATTTCTAAAATGAGCATTTCCAACTCATACATTTCCATATTGAGTCATCATACTCAAAAGTAATTCTCTTTTCAAATCATGATTTCTAATTCGTTCAAATAGTCCATAACTATACATGAAATTCATATGCTTTATCAATTATCACTTTCACTTTGAAATTCATATCACTAACGAATATTCACATTTCACATTTTTCACACTATTCTCAAATGAGAATAATTTGCATCACATCACAACAATATAATTACTTTTTGCCACATTAATTTTCTAATCCTTCATTCCATGTTCTTTTTGCAAGATACAACTTTCACAAAATATACATATAGAACCATAGTTCTATTTATGCATTTTATTCTCAAATCATAGTTTATTTCATGCAAATAATTTCCAAATTATTTTTTTTAAGTCCCATATATTTTTAGAAGAATAGTCATATTTTTCTCATAATTTTTTGACAATTAAAAACCCAAAAAAAAAATTATTTTTCAATCTTGCCGAGGGCAAGATTCGAACCCAGCACCCTAGAGAACCCAACCCAAAGCACAAACCACTAGGCCGAGGGCTACTGCCGGTATAAAAGGCGCTGAGAGCCTTAAATGCTCTCGGCCGCTGCTTATGTTATTTTTAAAAAAAGAAAAGTATGGTTCCACAGGGATTCGAACCAGCGATCTCAGACCACTGTAGCAATTAAAACCGACCCAACCACTTGAGCTATGCGCTCGAGTTTTCTATAGTATAATTCTAAGTTCACTTAAATCAATCTTCTCTGTTATCAAAACATTTCGATGTTCAACTAGACCTCATTTCACTTTGTTTTTTTATAAAAAATTACTGTAAAATTCCAGATTGATTATTTTTCACATAATTTATATACCAATATGAACAAAATAATTTTTTTAAGAATTAAAACATACTTTCATGCAATTAATTCGAATTGTACATTGTAACTACCATATTTCTCCTTTTTTTTTGACATTTCTTAGCAATTAACATTCTAATCTCTTTATTAACAAAATTTCACCTTAATTCTCTGTTTCTAATCTTTTACCCAACATACAAATCTATATTTGAATTTATCCATTCCCACATTAACACAAAAAGATCTATTTAACATATGAAATAGCATTAACAATCTACTAACTTTTGTATACATAGTTTGTGATGTAGATAATGAAATTTTCTTCAACAATCCATGGCCATAATTAATTCACATAAAAATTAGATTTTTACTAATCAAATCACATACAATTGCACACCCACATTCCGATCAATTATAGCTCAATTTTCCAATTAAAATGTGTACTCTTATTAGCCTTTTTCATGCATCATTTTTCTATTCCAATCTAGCATATATCCCTATTTAGAAATATAGAAAATTTACCCACCTTATTGGAGAAAGTACGATTAGCAACCTCCTAAACGAATGTCCTTGCAACGAGAGTGCTCCTCCTCCTTGAACACGCGCACACGAGCCTCCAAGCACCCAAAACCGAGAGCTTCCTCTTCTTGTGGTAGCCGGCCTTCTCTCCTTCTTGAATGCAAGCACAACTCCCACACACAACTCAAACTTTTACTCACTTACTAACTACTAGATAATGTAATTGAACTATAGGTTTGGAAGAATTATTTAGCACAAGAATAACTAGCCATGGAGGGGGGGTATTTATACTAAAAATCTAGGAAAATAGATGGCTAGGATTGAAGTAGGAGTTAGAAACAAAGGGTTGAGATTTAAGAAGGAGTTACACTAACTACCCATGATGAGTAACCATCTCCACCATGATCCCCATCAAAATTTGATTTTCCCTCCCAAAAGATCAAAACCGGCCTAGCAAGGAAATGTGCATATTGCACGTGTACGTGCAATGCACGTGCATGCCACTTGGTCCAAAAATTGTACATTAAATTTTTGTATAAAAATAAAATAGTCTTTAAATTGTATTCTACATGACAAGTTGTATAAAAATAGTTCATGGGCTTTAGTTTTTGGGCCAAAATAATTATTTTTAAAAATAATAAATTAAATTAACTTTGGGCTTTTAAAGAAAAGGTTTTTTGTCTAATTGAAAGAAGGCTTTATAGAAAAATAATTAAAGACACATATTTAAATATCTATACTCATCATGATGAAAATATTTATCAAAAAATATTGCACGTGCACACTACGTGCAAAATAAATAATTTTTCATTAAATGAAAAATCAGGGCATTACAATTTTCAACTTTTGTTATTATCTTTGATCTTTGACTTCGTTTTGGCCTACTGTTTCTTGACATACCATATTTTCCTTGGTTCTTTGCTTTCGCTACTTGCTGTCCATGACTTGCTCTAACGGACACTAATTCTTCTATTTTAGATTGTGAGTTTGTAGATCCATAAGGAAATTTGACTTAAGGACTTGGTGAGCAAACTTTCTGAAAATCGAAGCTGGATTATTGGACTATTATAGTTATCTCATATTTTTTGTTTATTTTATTGCATTTATCATACTTTCTATTTCTGGCTTGTGTGTCCGGAAGTTTACTTTTCTCAGATGTTGGATATTTTTAGTGAATTTATTTCATGATTATTTTGGAGTTTATTCATTGTTTATGTGGTAATTCTTTTCTTGTGTGGTTGTATTCTCTTATATATTGTTGAGTGTAACCCCTGTTTTCCCAAAAACGTATTTTTGTGTATTTTCTTTATTTAAAATATTTGTAAATTATTTTTTCGCTTTCAAATTCTTTTTGTTAAAATGTATTTTTTGAATCTTATATTAAAATCTACTTTTGATCAATAATTTTAGCTGTAACTATTTTTCTATGATTTTTGTATTGTAAGACAATTCTTATTATTGTTATTGTTACTTTTATTGTTTTTAATATTATTATTAATATTTCTATAAAATCCTAATTGTATATTTTTATTAGCTATTGTATTTTCCTAATACCCAAAACCCATTTTTATTTTATTGGATTTCTTTTTAAAACCCAACTACCCTATTTATATCCAAACCCATTAACTTAACACCCTTACCCATTTAACTCATACCCAATATCCACTACCTAATTACCCAAAACCCATTCCCTGTTTATACTCCAACCCAGACCCGTTCAGCATTAATACCCAACCCATTTACATACTACCCTATTATAATACCCCTACCCGTACCCGTTTCTTATACTACCCAAACCTGAAATCCCTATACCCTTCAGCCGTCACCTAAACTCTCCTACCCTAATATCCACTTAACCAACCTATTTAAACCCATCCTGTATACCCAAGAGCCAGCTACCTTCACCCTCGTGCCGCTTCATCTTCCCCATGCACCCCTGCTGTCGTGACCCCCCTGTCCCCTACTCCTGTCGCGACTCCTCTCCACCACTGCGGTGAAGCCCAGACTCCGACAGTCACCCTGCAACGTCTCCCCGCCCTGCCATGCTCCTCCCCTCGGCGCCCCCGTGCCCCATTCGCCCTCCAACCGCGAAAACAGACAACAGCACCACCACCCCCCTCTGCTGTGTCCTCCCGACACCGACAGCGATGTTCAGTTGCTATGTTGCGCCTCCCCGTGCGCCCTGCACCGCGCGCTTCCCCAGTCGCGCCTCCTACGCCGACTGTAGCAGCCCCCCCTCCTCCGGCCTATCTCCCTGCAGCACCCCGACTTCGCTGTGTGCTGTCTCTCTGATGCAGAACAACATCGGCTAGCCGTGCTCGTCCGCCATCTCGCCATCATTCCCGCAGTGTCGCAAGCCCCTGTGGCCGCCACCTTGCTACCATCAGCCCCGACTGCTCCCTAGTTGCCAGCCATCGTTTCGTGTCCAGTGGAGTTGCTGTTTATTTGAGTTGCTCACTTTGATCGTGAGCCATCTGTTTGATCTTGATCATCATCGCGATCATGATCATCATGTTCCCCTTGGTTGATTGATTGATTCCTAGCCGCCCGTTGATTTGATCTTGATCATCACCATCGGGGTGATCTTGGCTATCCGTTAGATCTTGATCATTATGCTTGATTGGATGTGGGTTGTTGAACTCCTCTTGATCATCCGATTAGATCCTATCCGTCCGATGTCTTCTTAATCGTTACGATCATGATCATCAATTTTCTTTGATCGCAGCCGTTCGATCGAGCGATCTTGATCTTCATCATTATCTGCACCATCAGGAAAATCTGACCATTCGATCTGATCCGATCATCTTGATCTTGATCTTTGATCTCAGTCGTCCGATCGTGTTCGTGATCTCGATCGTCTTCATCTTGTTTGCGATCAGTTGTTCGTGATCATCTCGTTCGTTGGTTTGGTTCGTGGATTTGTGTTCGTTCATTGTGTACCTATTAGAAATCCGTTCCTGTTATTCTTGTTCTTGCTCCGTTCCCCTCGTCGTCTCTCAGACAAGTAACTTGTATTCTTTTCTTTGTGTAATATAAGTGCTAAATACCGCATGTAGTGTAGTTGGGTTCTAGAGACAATTCGTGTGCGATGTATGATTGATGAGTATTGTCTCTAAAGTGTTTTGACTATAGTTGCCTCACGACACAAAAATTTGACATGGAACAATTTAGGTTTTGCCCGTTCTTGATGTGATGTATATGTGAAATAATTTTGAGAACTTGTGTGATTGTGAGATCCATGTGAGATACTTGTTGTGGATATGTTAATTACCCTATTTCATGATGTTTGGATACTTGGTGGACTCGATTTCATGTTTGGTTGTGTTTGGATCAAGTTTCGTTGGATCTATGTTGATTTTGGTTTTTGTGGAAAATCTGTACTTTGTCGATGATCAGTTTTAATTGCTATTTTAGACCATATTAAGGTCAGTATCTTAATTTCAGTATAAAACATGATTTGTAGAGAATTCGTCTTCTTTCCAACCCCTCTGACTTTGATCGATTTCATTTTCGTATGTGTGAGATATGGATGTTTTACTATAGAGGTGTATTTCATTTCTAGATTTCGTTTTTTAATGATTTTGATGATTAAATTATTTTTATACTAGTTCTAAACATGTTACTTTGATCCGAAATTTTGGTCAGTTTTTCTCTACCTAATTAGGGGTTACCCAGAATTTTAGTGAATTTTATTAATGAGTTTTGTATATCGTTTCATGCTTGTTTATAAAAACTATACTTGCTAGATTTTGCTCGCTGTTATGTAAAGATTTGTATTTTCACCATAATTCCTTTTCCTGTATGAAAAATATTTATGAAATATGAAAGTTAGAATATTTTGTCTATTTTCATCTCCCTTTGGCAGATTTGGATTTTATTTCACAGTTTGCGAGATATTACAGTTTTCGTACAGCAGTATTGGGAATTCCAGATTTGCCAAACTATCATTTCTTGATATTTTCTGATTTTTGATGGCTAAACTAATCTTACTGGAAAATTGTGAAACATTATATTCTGATACTAGACATATAAGGAAATACCCCAGATTTTTTCTGGATTTATTTGAGATATTTGAATGCTGTTTTCTTGATTTTGAATACGATTTTCTGATTTCTGGCTGAACGTATTTTCTGGTTTGAAATCAGTTTTGAGTTATGTTTTTCTAAAACACTATATGACTTGTATGTATTCGCTGGATTGGTTGAGAGTCTATTTTCTAGAACTTTCGACGGATTCAGATTTGCATGTTTGTAACACTGGAAATTTCAGTTTTACTGTACTATGGTCTTGCTGTCATGAATTAGAAATTTGGTTGTTTTATCCTTTTGCGTGTTATCTTTCACCCGAACATGTTTATCTTGCAACTTGAACTTGTTACTTGTTTAGGCCATGATATACTTGTCCTGTTTGTGACACATACTTGCTTGTTTGACATTAATAATAAAATAATCAAGCTGGGGTTTAAGATAAAGATCTAGTAGTGGATAATACAGAAACGTGTACTCGGAAGGGGATCTATTGATCCTACGTGATATTTGGTTATTTGGAGCTTGACACGTGATTACTTGCACTTGCACACTTGACACAGAACTTGATATATTTTGGGTATTTGGAGCTTGATATTTGGAGCTTGTTATTTGGTTATGTGGAGCTTGTTTGGAGCTTATTTATCTGGTTACTTGGATCTTGATACTTGTTTACTTGGAGCTTGTCCCTGAGTACACTGTCCTCTATGGTCCACTATAAAATTTAAAGCGAAACTGTTTGTTATAACAACTATGCAAGGTGGGCTGCATGAAGTGCTACCTAGATAGTAATAACTAGAAGACTTAATACATGACACTTGAATATGATACATGCTTACTTGATACTTGATTACATGATATATGAGACTTGATGCTTGAACATGATACTTGACTACTAGACACTTGTAACTTGTTACTTGATTTCGTGATACTTGATTCGTGATACTTGTTACTTGTTACTTGTTTACATGATACTTGTTCACTTGACACTTGATACATGCTACCTGTACTTGTTCACCTTACCATGCTAGTTGTTATACTTGATATCATGCTTATTCCATATTGTTTGTTAGTTTTCTGCATGTACTTATATCCTGCATTACAAGCTGCCCGTAACTTGCAATTGACTGGTACTTGTTTTCTCTTTTCCTCTCTCCTGTAATTGTTAAATTGCAGATTTTAGAGAACAGATTTCAGACGGTATTGGTGACATGAAGTACTAGTGATGGATTTTATTATTATTATTATTTCTGTAGTTGTTTGAACAATATTGTATTTTTATATTTGGATTTATTCTTGTATTTGGGCAATGTGACCCAGGATATTTGACTTATTCAGATCATGACTATTTGAGATTTACATATTTGGTTTCAAGTATTCATGTTGGTATTTTGGTTCGCATGTGTATGTTGGTTGATTCTTTTGCTTCTGACTCTGATTATCTCGTGAGATGTTGTAAAGATTCTTGAACAGCTTATGGATGATGAAAATCATTTGCTGGGCTTTTGTCATGTATCTGTATTTCGTATTCTTTTTGGGAAGCGGGGCGTTACAATGAGTTAATCCGTTACAGTTGTGGATGGTATTCTAATCACTCGCTGGGCATTTGTTCTATGCTCGTGACCCCGTATTTTGAGAAGCGGGGCGTGACATGGAGGGTCGGCCTGGCGACCCGTGGTAACGTTTTTTCTTGGCCTTAGGGACCATAGATGTTTGCTTCAGAGTAGGGTCTGAGTCAGAGGCTCGGATCTGTGTTTCCCACAGACGGCGCCAATCTGATGTTGCTGTTTTTCGGGTGTGGAGAGAAAACTCAGATCTCAGCCGTAGATCTGACCCTGGTGTAAGGTTGGTATGAATGGAGTGTGTGGATACAGCGATCGCCGAGGCCCTGCAAAAAAGTCTAAAACACTGGGAGGATTCCCGACAACAGGCCCTCCGACGCTCAAGTCAGTAACTAGTGGTTGAAAGAGGAATTAGGTGGTGAAATTATGATTACCTGGTAACTATTGAGGTAGGGTTGTATTTATAGGCCAGTGAAGCCCTGTTAGGAAAGATTCCCCAGCTGTTAATCCATACGTTTGTCTCTTGATTCTGGGGGATTTGATGACTGGCCACGCAGGGCAAGTCAACTCCCTCAGATGGGTTGGACCTACGAGGTGGGCAAGCGAGCAGCCCGTGAGTAGTCGTTGGGCTCGTTGATCTGGAGTTAGGGGTCTCAATATTTGTGCATGGATTGTGTGGTGCGGATCGGTCCTAATTTTCACCCTCATCAAACAGTGAAGTGGATAACCACTCGCCCAAAAGAGAGGAGCTAAACCAAAAAGGATAGCCAAGCTCCAAACCAAAAGATGTGCGCCGCAACTACACGAGTGGTGACTGGTGCGTGAATCACTCCTCCCCTTTCTGAGTCCTATGATTCCTCCCCCGAGTCCACCTCATAGGTAGAAGCATCGATTCCAGCAAGCTTTTCCTGGGCCTTCTTGTTGGTGATCGGAGATGCCAACCCTCATAAGAATATAATATTAGCTTTAATCTAATTTAAAAGTTAATGCGCATGCACACGCAGATGAGCGTTGTTCAAATTTCTGTGATTTCTCTCTCCCCATATTTTCTATATTAGCTTTAATCTAATGTAAAAGTTAATGCGCATGCACACGCAGATGAGCGTTGTTCAAATTTCTTTGATTTCTCTCTCCCCATATTTTCCAAGAGACCGATGAGACAACAATGTCCCATAACTCTCTGTCCCTTTTCCTAATGTTGGAAGACCTGTATTTTCACAACGCATGGAATGACCGTGGTATGTACCCAAACATAATAGTATGTAACTGTTCGAGATAACTTTCAACATAGTCGCCCTCTAAGAGCATCTGTAGTCGTTCATGCCAAATTTTGGGTAAATAGCAAATAGCAAATATGAAAAAGAGAATGTTGCTGCAGTCGTTCGATGCTAAAAAATAGCCGAACGAGAGATTATTACTCGTCCATGTAGATTGACGAAGTATAATCGTCCGTCCCTTATTATTTTTTTTAAAAAAATTTTTTTTTACACTAAAAGACAAAAAAAAAAAAAAAAAAAAAGGTGAACAGTAGACGGACGGGGCATTATACCCGTCTACTCAAATTGACATTCTATAATGAACCGTCCCCTTCTTTTTTTTTAATTTTTTTTTTTAGCACTAAAAGACAAAAAAAAAATTAAAAAAAAATTGGGAAAAAGATACGGACGGGAGATTATACCCCGTCCAATGAAATTGACAGGGTATAATCAACCGTCCCATTTTAATTTTTTAATATTTTTTTTTTAAAAGCACTAAACAACAAAAAAAAAAAAATGGAAAAATACCTGGGACGAGTGATTATTGTTCGTCCGTTGAGATTGACGATGTATAATCGTCCGTCCCTTCTTTTTTTTTATTTAATCCTTCGTCTCACCTACGAGACGAAGGATTATCATTCGTCAATTCTGACGGACGAAAGAAAATGATTCGTTCGCTATATTTTGTATTTGGCCAAATCGTCTGCTATATTTGGCCACGCACTGTTCCTCGTACACCCAAAATTTGGGTATTTGGACGACAGCTCGGTTTTTTGAAAATTTTCCAAATTTTGAATTTTTAGCCCACGACTACAGATGCTCTTAGACTCTTTATGTTCGTGGCTTCTCATATACATTCAGTACAATGAAAAAATTTAAGCCAAAACACTTTTTACCACGTGGAAAATTTAGTGGAGGACCCTTTTATTCAACCGAATGATTGGGATCACATTAATGGAAGAATAATTCTTTTGTACCCAACTAGTCATGTGTATTCATAATTTTAATTTAATAAGACCCAAAAATGTCAAATTTAAATTACATCATTATTAATTAATTGCTTTAGTCTCCACTCTTCCTATCTTAAAATAAATTTTGAGTATGAAAGTCTCGAATACAACTAGCATTATTTTTAATGCATTAAATCATATTATCTTCCTTTGATACAGCCACTTTCATACTCCACTTAACTCTAAAAGAACTAATATTTACGGGTACATCGGTGAAATTTACTCTTTTACATAACTCGGAGTCATGGATCCAAACAACTGCTCCATAGTGTTACACTGAATCCTTAGTGTATTCATGAAGATTAACTCACACAATAACAAAGAAAAAAGAAGAGAAAAGGTAATATCATTATGCTGTCAAAACTATAAAATGTTATTGTCATTGTGCCACCAATTTTGTTTGTCAAGAAGGTCTTGGCTCTTAAATTTGAAATTATGCCACAATAAATACAGTGAACTTTTTTTCAGCCAACTTTTCAACTGCGAAGATTTGAACACTAATAATGATCACTACCACTTAAGAAGGAATTTTTTCCCAAAACGACCTTTTTTGCAAAGTTTTTCCCAAACCGCCCTACTTTTTTTTTATTTCCCAAACCGCCCTACTCGGTCTTTCAAAGACCGAGTCTAGTGCAAATAGACTCGATTTTTGAAAGACCGAGTCTTGCGCTTTGAAAAATCAAAGAGCAAGACTCGGTCTTTCAAAGACCGTGTCTATTTGCACTAGACTCGGTCTTTGAAAGACCGAGTCTTGGACTCTTGCGTTTTTAACAACGCAGATCCCCTTTCTTCTTCTTCTCGACTCTTGAGTTTATTTTCTTCTTTTCTCTGTCCCTCAACGAATCCATCGCATTGGCCAATTTTTTGTTCGATTACTCCATTAATCGATCGTTAAACTTCCCAAAACCAATTACTCTATAATCCAATTTCGATTTTCCCCAATCCTATTCCCCAAAATTGATTATTTCTTAAAACCCTAAACCCCGAATACCCAATTTCGTAGACCTCGCCAATTTCGTCTTCGTCTTTGGAAGATTTCGCTTGTAGGATCTTGCTCTTCTCGCCAATTTCGTCTTCGTCTTTGGATTCTCCTACTTGTAAGGTATATTTCTTAATCTTTTGCAAATCCATAGCAGACAATATACCAGCATGACCATCCGAGATAACACACAACTCGGTGCGATCGGCGACATAATACCGGATGCAAATCATAAACCATGTCCACGTATTTATACTCTCTCCATCAACCAATGCAAATACAAAAGGAAATAAGCAACCATTCGCATCCGGGGAAACAGCAATTAGTAAACAACCCTTGTACTTACCGTACAAGTGAGTTCCATCTACACTAATAACCGGTCTGCAAGACTTGAAACCTTCAATCGAAGGACCAAATGCCCAAAATACTCCATTGAATGTTTCCTCGCTAGGGCTAGACTCATATTTATCCCAGTGGACAATGGTCCCTGGATTTGCTGCTTGAATTGCTGTTAGTAGAAAAGGCAACTTCGTGTATGCTTCTTCGAAGGTACCGTACAACCTCTCAATTGCCTTATGTTTTGCTTTCCAAGCTTTCTTATATAAAATCTGATAATTATATTCTATTTTCACAATCTCAATAATTGCCCCCGGTGATAAAGCAATATTCTTCTTCACCACACCCACAATCAAATTACTAACAAGGTTAGCATCAATTTTACAGTGGTCTTGATTCAACGTGGGATTCGTACAAGTATGAGGGCCAACTATCTTCTTCACCACAAAATTTCTCCCCCCTTTTGGAACAATAGCTCGTAATCTCCAAGGACATCCACCATCACTTACTCCTGGGGAACCTTGTACGATCTCCTCTATTGTACGTTTTCTAGGTGCCATTTTACATTTAACAGTGTATAGTGACGGTGTTGTTTTCAATGTGACAAATTCACGATGTTTCTTGATAGAATACACCTTCACAGCATGCTGAATGGACTCTTTACTTACAAACTCCTGTCCAACGTAAAATTCATCTACATTGGAAGAACCAGAAGACTCTTGTGGAAATGGGGGTACTCTAGCAGCTTGAGCCATCTCCTCCGTAACATGAGCGTTAACATTAGCATACCTATCAGTAGCTCTCACTTCATTAGAACTGTTGTTCGAAGGATTTACATTTGCTACATCATCATCTTCTTCTCCATCATCACTTTCTACACTTTCATCATCGTCTGTTTCTTCCTCTTCTTCATCATCATCTAATAAGCTGTTGTTAACCACTGCATTTTGAAAGAGTTCAAATACACTGTCATTTGGAACATAGTCAGGAACCGGTGTAGGTTGGGGGGAGAACTCAACATCTGTAGAATCAGCATTTCTTGTATTTGAGAAGGTGTTTTCTTGTGAGGACAGTGGATTTGGTTGTGAAGATTGAGCGGGGTTAGACCTCGTCTGCTGTGTAGGTACTACCCTTATGAAGCTTGCACTTGGAATATCATGTGGCTGAGCATTCAAATTTTGAATTTGCTGAATAGATAACTCTAATGCAGACCAAGCACAATTGGGATCAAATGTCCTAGTAATCAATGACTTCAACGCATTATCAGTAGGTATGGGCACTGTCATAAAATACCGACCATCTCCTCTTCCTACTGCGTATCGAGCTAAAATTTTCACATTCCATTGATTCCTATCCCAATTAGTAACTTCATATATTTTCTCAACTAGTTCTTCCAATGTAATGGTACGGGGTTCCCAAACTATTTCCGGATCCAACAAACTATAGCAACTACCAATCTTTGGATCACGAATTATTTCACCACCAAAGTATAACCAAATTGGAATCTCAAGATCCATACCTACGTATATTTATTAAAATATGCGAGTTATTATCTAACCACAAACAAAATCTATACCAAAATTCAGAAAATTAAAGGCCAATATTCATCATACCTTCACAAGCGTCAAGGATAGAGCCGTAGATATTTGGGTAAAAGAGTTGAAGTTGCTATCCACTTCAAATTTAGCAAAAATAAAAAATATGGATCTTTCAAAAGAAGGGTTTTGGGTTTTTATAGTGGAGATGCTTAGAGGGTTAGGAAGATATTGGTAAATATATTTAGATTAAGATTAGATTTTGTGGGTAGGAGGTCGCCCTAGATTTAGGAAGATGGGTTAGAGAAATAGAATAGGTTAAAGTAGAGAGAGAGAAGAAGAAGAAAGGGGATCTGCGTTGTTAAAAACGCAAGAGTCCAAGACTCGGTCTTTCAAAGACCGAGTCTTGTGCAAATAGACACGGTCTTTGAAAGACCGAGTCTTGCTCTTTGATTTCTCAAAGCGCAAGACTCAGTCTTTCAAAGACCGAGTCTATTTGCACTAGACTCGGTCTTTGAAAGACTGAGTAGGGCGGTTTGGAAAATAAAAAAAAAAGTAGGGCGGTTTGGAAAAAACTTTACAAAAAAGGGTCGTTTTGGGAAAAAATTCCTTAAGAAGTAGGATAGAAAATAACAAATTGGGTTTTATAATCCTAACCTATCTCAGCGTTTGTTAGAAGAAACGCCGGGAATATCCCGGCGCAACTACCTAAACGCGGGGTAGTTTTGCCGGGGTAGGGTATTTTTTTGTAGTGACAGTTGGTATTAATATATTAGTCTTTGAGCCGCCGAACCAGAGACCACCCTTATACCATTTCAACTGTTTAATTACCATCTAAATTACAACTCAGTGATTAATATATTATATTGATGGTGCCACTTTATCTTTTCTTATATACTCACTTTCATACTCCAGTTCATTCCAAATTGATATGGCGTAAGTAACGTACGTGCCCCCATCTAGACCTTCAGATCTTTCAGACTTCACTTCCCGGTGATCATCAAGTCAAACGAGTCAAACGGGCTTCAGTCCATCAGGCCCACAGGCGAACGGGTCCGACCCGGTCCGTTAGGGTCTCAGACCTGTTTACCCCTGCCTATAAATACCAGACCCCCTCCTCACTTCTAAAGGTAATAAACTTTTTTCCACCTGAACCCTAGCTATTGTTGCTTTCTCAGTGACTGACTAGATCGTCGAAGGGCCTGTCACCGGAACTTCTTCCGGTATTTTTAGGCAGTGTGCAGGTACAAAAGACTGAGCCAAGCACCAAAGATCCGAGCCGAGCACCCGGCCTCTACTTCTCTGCTCCTACTCCCAAGCCGGTCCTTCTCTCCAGTATCGAACCGATGCCAGTACCACAGTTTCTTCTTCACAAATTACAAGAACTCACACCTGTTGCCCCACACTGCCAAAAACAAACAGAATTAGGTTGGCGCCGTCTGTGAAAAACCAAGTATTGTTGCCCGTCTGAGCTCAGCCAAGGACGTCATCCCAAGTCCGAGCACTCCCATGGCTCCTAAAGCCAGAAGGGCTGTCACATCGGCACGACGTTCGGACCCCCCACATCATAGCTGCGCAGATGCCCAAGATTCCAACCGACCACAGGTCCACGGCGCGGCCGGATGCGAGCCGGGTGCATCTCACTCGAACGCGACCGATTTGCAACGCGTCATTTCGAATCGACAGGCCAGTCGTACAAGGGGAGAGGCCGCTTCCAACTCGGTCTCGAACCATCGTAGACGGCCGTCCCCAGAGCGAGTTCCAGAACACAGCCACTTGCCCTGTGGACCTCCACCGCCGCAGGACCCGGTGGGGCAAGCCTCCATCACAAGGGCCGAGTTCCAAAATTTCCGGGACGAGGTCCTCCAAGCAATCCGAGGCGGCCAGGGAACCAAGGTCCACAACTTCTCTGATCCTCGGTCAGGAGCAAAGGGTGGCGAATCCTACGGATCGGCCCGCCCCCAGGAACAGGTAGACGTCATCCTCCGGCGTTTACAAGAGATGGAGAACCGCCTCGCCCATCTTGGCGTGGGCGGACCAATACAGGGTCATGGTCATCGGTCGACTGGACCCCCATTCTCCCCCCAAATCTGGGAAGCCGAGATCCCTCGAAATTTCAGGCCTCCCCAATTCGAGATCTACAACGGCGAGGGTGATCTCGCTGATCACATGGAAGGGTTCAAGACCCTCGTGATGATTCACAGCGCTGCAGATCCCCTCCCCTGCCGTGCCTTCCCCGCTACCCTTCGTGGTCTAGCTCGGGAATGGTTCTCAAAGCTCAATCCCGGCTCATTTTTCTCGTTCGACAAGTTGGAAGCAAACTTCCTAGCCCACTTCCTGACCAGCAGAAAGATCGAGAAGACGAATGCATCCCTTATGGACCTCAGGCAAAAAGAAGGGGAGTCACTCCGCGATTTCGTTCGGAGGTTCACCACCAAGGCGAGGTCCGTGTCCTCCCTTAACGCGGGCATCGCTTCAGCGCCTTTCTGGCACAATGTTAGGCACGGTCAGCTGAAAGCTTCATTGGACAAATAACCACCCGTCGACTTTCCCGACCTCCTTAACAGGGTCGAGAAATACATTCGAGCGGAGGAGGCCCTAAATCTGGAGGGAACCAAAGAAGCCACTGCCAAGGAGAAGCGGAAGGCCGAAGACGTCGAACCCATCAAGAAAACCGCAAAAGAGATAGCCAGTCTCAAGAGGGTCCCTCCGGTCCCCCGATTTGTGAGGTATATGCCATTGACCCAAAACGTCTCGACAATCCTGATGGAGATCGAGGATAAAGGGATCATCCGACTCCCTCCCCGACCGAGCAACAACAAGAAGCGGGACCAGAGATTTTACTACCGCTTCCACCGAGACAACGGGCACGAGACCGACAACTGCTGGGTCCTCGAGGACTAGATTGAGGCCCTCATCCAGCGAGGGTACCTGAGAGAGTTCACCCGGGATAACCTGAGCGAGCGGAAGGATCCGAGGAAACCGAGGCCTTCGCCTCCTCCTCGAACGATCAACCGACAATCCGAGCGGGACTCTGAGCCCGAGGAGACCGTGGGGCAAGCCATACTACACTGCGTCCATGAGGGACCCATGGGAGGGGGATCCAATACCTTCTGTAAGGCCTTCGTTCGTGAGGTTAACTCTGTCCGGGGCCATCCATCCTAGCAGATTCAGCAGTGACCGGTATCCTTTTTCGGGGAAGGCCTTGAGGGAGTCCGGCTCCCGCACTGCGATGCCCTCGTCATCAGCCTCGTTATGGAGAATTTCGAAGTCCGCCAAATTCTAGTGGACAATGGGAGCTCAGTCACCATCCTCTTCTTAGAAGCATTTGAAAACCTCAAGCTCCCTTGAGATAAGCTGAAACCGGTCGGGTACACCTTGGATGGGTTTTCAGGCGTCCCGGAACAAATTGAAGGAATCGTGATATTGGATGTAACAGCTGGCACGACCCCTACCACACGGATAGAATCCATGGATTTTATGGTGGTCAATGTCAAGGAAGCATACAACGCCATCCTCGGTAGACCCGGCCTCTGCTCGCTCTAGGTAGTCCCCTCTGCCTACCATTTGAAGCTAAAATTCCCCACTGACATCGGGGTTGGCATCGTTAGATGAAATCAGGAGTCTGCACGATCGTGCTACATAACCGCGGTCGGGGGCGGGGTGTTCCCCCTCGATGCAGTCGAACATCCACCTGAAAGAAGCCAGCCTGAGTCAGAGCCTGTAGACGAATTGGAAGAGGTCTCATTCGAAGCGGAATATAAGTCCAAGTGGTTCCGTGTGAGCCGCACCCTTTCCACCGACCTCAGACCAGGTCTAATTGATTGTGTCCACCGCAATATCGACCTCCTCACCTGGATGCCGTCCAACATGCCCAGGAATTTCCGAAGATATGATCATGCATAGGCTCAGCGTCGCCCTGGGCTCTAAGCCAATCCATCAGAAGCGGCACAAGTTCGCCCCGGAGAGGCAATAAGCAGTAAAAACGGAGGTGGGCAAGCTGTTGTCCGTCCAGTTCATTCAGGAGGTCAGCTACCCCGAGTGGCTGGCGAACATCGTGATGGTCAAAAAGGCCATCGGGAGTTGGAGGATCTGCTTAGACTTCATAGATCTCAACAAGACATGCCCCAAAGATCCTTTCCCCCTGCCGAGCATCGATGCTCTAATCGACGCAACGTCGGGTCACGAGCTCCTAACCTTCATGCACGCCTTTTTAGGCTACAATCAGATCCGGATGTTCCCCCCGAACATCACCAAAACATCAATTGTCACCGACCAGGGTCTCTACTGGTACCGGATCATGCCCTTCGGCTCAAGAACGCCCGGGCCACCTACCAGACACTTGTCAACCGAGTTTTCAAAAATCAGATCGGTCGTAACATGGAGGTCTACGGCGACGACATGATTGTCAAGAGCCGATGGGGGTGGGATCATGTCACCGACCTTGAGGAAACCTTCGGCATCCTTCGATCCAACAACATGAGGCTCAACTCCGCCAAGTGTGCCTTCCGTGTCTCCTGGGGAAAATTTCTTGGATTCGTCGTCAGCCAGCACAGCATTAAGGCAAATCCCGAGAAGATCCAGGCCATAATCGATATGGCCCCTCCCAGAAGCATCAAGGAGGTTCAGCAGCTCACAGGGAGACAGGCGGCCATCGGCCGCTTCCTCTCCAAGTCCGGAGAGAAGTTCCTCCCCTTCTTCAAGGCCCTGCGAGGGGCGAAAGGCTTCGAATGAGGCGACCCCCAGCAACAGGCGTTCGAACAGTTGAAGTCCTACCTCGCCAACCCCTGCTCCTGAGCAAACCCGAACCGGGCAAACCCCTCTTTCTATACCTCTTAGCCTCGGAAAGTTCCCTCAGTGTCGTGCTCGTCCGAGAAGAAGAGGGTGTTCAGAAGGCTCTCTACTATGTGAGCAAAGTCTTGCTCTCGGACAAAACAAGATATGTGAAGATTGAAAAAGAAGCATACGCCCTGGTAATGGCCACGCGAAAGCTCCGCCAATCCAGGTCATTACGGACCAGCCTCTCAAGGCCGTCCTCCACAGGCCCGAAAGTTCCGCTGCATAGTCAAGTGGTCGATCGAACTAAGTCAGTACGACATCAGCTACCAGCCCAGAACAGCCATAAAGGGGTAGGCCCTCGCTGAATTTATCACGGAGTGCACTATCTCCGAGCCTTCCGACACTCAAGAGGAAAATCTGATATGGAAAGTTTATGTCGATGGCTCGTCTTGCGAAATGGGAAGCGGCTCAGGCGTCATCCTTAAAGGTCCCTACAACTTCATTCTCCGGTATTCCCTCCGCCTGAATTTTTCGGCCTCAAACCATGAGGCAGTGTACAAGTCAATGATCACCGAGCTTACTCTGGCGCACAAGGCCGGGGCCAGACAAATCAGGGCCTTTAGCGACTCCCAGCTTGTGGTTAACTAGATCACCGGGAAGTACGAGGCCCATGACGCTCGGATGGTCCGATATTTGGCGGTAGTCCAGCAACTCCTGGCATCCTTCAACTTCTCTTCGGTGGAACGAATCCTTAGGGACCAAAACGCTCAGGCTGATTCCCTATCAAAACTGGCCTCGTCATCCTTCGAAAGGCTAGACAGCACCGTCCTAAATGAAGTCCTACTCCGTCCTAACATCAACCTCCCAGAAGTCCTCTGCCTCACCACTGAACCCCAGCTAGAAAACTGGATGACTCCCATCATGAAGTTTCTGGCCAAGGGAGATCTTCCTCAAGATCGGGCCGAGGCTAGAAGTACCTGATTCCATTCAGAGAATTTCATCATAATCAACGAGATACTCTTCAAACGCTCGTACAAAACAACGGACGACAGACCCTATCTTCGCTGCCTGGCCCCCGACGAGGCTAAGTACGCTTTGAAGGAATTACATGAAGGAATCGGGGGGTGTCACATGGGAAGCAGGTCGCTCGCAAGAAAATTCCTAAACCACGGGTACTACTGGCCGACGATGTTACAAGATGCCTAGGACCTCGTCAAAAGGTGTGGCCCTTACCAAAGATTCTCCTCGGTAAAGAGGCTTCCACAAGCGAACCTCTGCTCCCTGGCGAGTCCGACCCCATTTGCCATGTGGGGGATGGATTTGGTCGGCCCTTTTCCAAAAGCAACGAGCCAAAGGAAGTTCCTCGTAGTGGCCATCAACTACTTTACCAAATGGATCGAGGCAGAGCCCCCTTGCCACAATCACAGAGCGTCGAACCCAGCAATTCTTCTGGAAGAACATCATCTGCCTATTCGGGATCCCCAGGTACTTATCACAGACAACAGGACCCAATTCGCAGGCCAGAACTTTCGAAAATTCTGCGAAGACATCGGCATCCAGCAGCGCTTCTCATCGATATGTCACCCCCAGTAAAACGGCTAGGGCGAGAATGCGAACCGTCAAATCCTTGATGGCCTCAAGAAGTGGTTGGATAATTCATCAAAGGGGCTGTGGGTCGACGAGTTGCCAAGCATCCTTTGGGCACACCGGACGACGAAGAGAATCCCCACGGGCAAGTCACCTTTCAACCTAACCTACGGCACAGAGGCGGTTATCCCCCAGAGATCAGGCTCCCTTCGCCCACGATCATGGCCTTCGACGGGGAGAAAAACTCAACGGGACTCAGAGCCAACTTGGATCTAATCGAAGAGGTCAGGAAAAAATCTGCCATCAGAAGAAGCATATACCAACAACGGATCGAGAAGTTTTACAACAAGAAGGTCTGCCTCACCAATATCAAGCTTGGTGACCTCGTGCTCTGGAAGTTAGCGGTGTCCGACCCCGGTAAAAAGAGAAAATTGGCCCCTAATTGGGAGGGTCCGTATAAGGTCTCCGAAGTGGTACGTCGTGGTATGTACTGACTCACAGACCTGGGGGGGCAGGATCATAAAGAGGCCTTGGAATGCTGAATACCTCATCAAGTTCCTCGAAGGGGATGACTAAACTCCTTGTGTAAAAGAAAGTCATATAATCGGCACCACGTGCCCCATTTTTTTGTGCAAATAAAAAAGTGTAACTCTGTTACTTTCCTTTCTTATTTTAACTATGCAAGGAAACTCAGCAATGACCCCGAACCAACATCCTAACTCTTACTGAGCACAGGAGCTTGACATTCGGCATTGACCTCGAACCATACCCTAGCGTCCTGAAGCTTTTGGGTTAGGCGCTCGGCAATGACCCCAAACCACATCCTAACTCTTTTACTGAGCACAGAAGATTGAAATTCGGTATTGGCTTCGAGCCATACCCTAGCTTCCTCAAGCTTTTGGGTTGGGCGCTTGGCAATGATCCCGAACCAACATCCTAACTCTTACTTAGTACAGGAGCTCGACATTTGGCATTGGCCTCGAGCCATACCCTAGCTTCCTCAAGCTTTTGGGTTAGGCACTTGGCAATGACCCTGAACCACATCCTAACACTTTTACTGAGTACATGAGCTCGACATTCGGCATTGATCTCGAGCTATACCCTAGCTTCCTTAAGCTTTTGGGCTAGGCGCTCGGCAATGACCCCGAACCACATTCTAACTCTTTTTCAGAGCACAGGAGCTTGACATTCGGCATTGACCTCGAGCCATACCCTAGCTTCCTCAAGCTTTTGGGTTAAGCGCTCGCCAATGACCCCGAACCACATCCTAACTCTTTCAGAGTACAGGAGCTCGACATTCGGCATTGACCTCGAGCCATACCCTAGCTTCCTCAAGCTTTTGGGTTAGGACCACGAACCACATCCTAACTCTTTCAGAGTACATGAGCTCGATATTCGTTATTGATCTCGAGCCATACCCTAGCTTCCTCAAGCTTTTGGGTTTGGTGCTCGGCAGTGACCCCGAACCACATCTTAACTCTTTCAGAGTACAGGAGCTCGACATTCGGCATTGACCTCAAGCCATACCCTAGCTTCCTCAAGCTTTTGGGTTAGGCACTCAGCAATGACCCCGAACCACATCCTAACTCATTCAGAGTACCGGAGCTCGACATTCGGCATTTACCTCGAGCCATACCCTAGCTTCCTCGAGCCATACCCTAGCTTCCTCAAGCTTTTGGGTTAGGTACTCGGCAATGACCCCGAACCACATCCTAATTCTTTCAGAGTACTAGAGCTCGACATTCGGAAATGACCTCAAGCCATACCCTAGCTTCCTCAAGCTTTTGGGTTAGGCGCTCGGCAATGACCCCGAACCACATCCTAACTCTTTCAGAGTACAGGAGCTCGACATTCGGCATTAACATCAAGTCATACCCTAGCTTTCTCAAGCTTTATGGGCTAGGTGCTCGGCAATGACTCCGAACCACCAACTTTCTTACAAGACGGAGCCCGACACTCGACTTGCACTGCGCAAAGCATCCTAATCACTTACAAAATAGAGAGGGACGGAAAAATCAATTTTTATTCTTTACAAGCGCCTTGAATGACCACATTACAAGGAAAGTTATTACAACGCTTCTGCTAACCTAAGTGTTTCCCTCGGGGCTTTTTCAGCCAACACGGACCAAGTTGAGCCCCACCGAGCGGGTACGTCCCTCGACGTGCTTGTCCGGCACCACCGGCACAGCTAGTGTAGACGTCCCGACAATAGAGCTCTGCGCATCAGTGGGCCTCGCCATCTCTAGATAGAGGATCGGCAAGGAACCCAAAACAGAGGGGCCTCCTCCCCCAGGATGGCCGAACCAAGACCGACCTGTGCCTAGCATAACTTTCAACCTCTGAATCTCCAGCTCCTTTTCAACCACAACCTCACAAAGAAGGGACTCGTAGGTCTATCGACTGGTGGAAGCACCAGATATTGACCAGTTCGTCTCGGCACTCCCCCAGTCCCGATCGGCTATAGCCTTCTTCAGGCGTGCCGCCTCTAAGCTGAGCTCCTTGAACTTGTTCATAAAATAGCTTACCACGGCTTCTCCATCATGGGCCTGCTTGCAATAGCGGATCAAGGCACTCTCCTTTGACTCTAGCCTATTTCGAAGTCGCCGGACCTTGGCAGAACTGAGGTCGGCACCCAAGGTCTTGTTCGTCTGGCAAAAGGGGAGGAAACCACAATTCACTAAAAAAGCTCGCCAAAAAACAACGCCAAAAACAACAAGTCATAGAAGGTCGGCCAAAAACAAGATTGTATTAATTCAAAATTGATTACAAAAGGCAGTGGCCAGTCCGCGTTCGGCAATACAAAAAGAGAAAAATATTTTAACTACTTCGGAGGGGGGATCTGCACCTCTTCGTCGGCCGTCGCACCCCCCGCCTCCTTCTCCAAGTGGGGGTCCCTTGGAGCCTCTTCTCCCTCGCCCCCGGGGGTTAGCAGATGCACGGGGGGCTCCCACCTGTAGTAGAGATGGTCGATCTTTGCCTCGGGGTAAAGGAGCAAAAAGTGCTCATTCGCCCTATTGCACGCCTCGTCTTAGGTGTTAATCACCTCTTCCGAAGCCGCCATCGCCAGCTCATCGTAATCTACTGCCGCCTTTCCCCGGACTGCCGCCAATTCACGAAAATGCTGGTCCTGGTGAGAGGCGAGGTTGGCTTGGAAGGCCTATGCCGTCCCCTGAGCGTTCGTCAGCTCGACCCTCAATTCCTTTGCTTCTCGAAGGTACCGATCAGAGTTCCGCTTCTCGGTGTGGACCTCCTTCTCCAAGCACACTTCAGCTACGTCCCGGTCATCAGCGCCTGGTCGAGATAGGCATGGTCAGAAAAGAATACCCAACACAAAAGGTAAACAGACAACAAAACCAACACTTACCACTACTTGAGCTTGAGCCCACTTCATGTAGGTCGTCTCCATAGTCTCGGTCACCAGGATGGTCTGGTCGCGGGCCATGGCGAGCTTATTTGCCACCTCCATAGAGATCGGGCACTCGGCCAGCGAATCTCCCTCCTTGACCGTCTAGTCCGGGGCGAACAGCCTTAGGCCCCCTTCGCCCACCATCTGACGGGCATCGGGACGGACAAGGGGGTCCCAGACTTTAGGACCTCAGTAACCTTTCGGCTACTTGAGCTCGGCCCTGACTTTTTCGCCTCTTGGGACGAGTGGCTTTTCTTTGACTTCTTAGAGGGCAGCTCCGAAGAGACCTTCGCCGCCCCCTGGACTGGTCCCACCGCCAATGCTGCCTTCTCAACCCTCTTCTTCTGGGCCAGCGCCAGCAGGGCCTTCCTCACCTCGAGCTTCGACGGGTCCATCGCTGCAGTAAAAAAGAGAATGATAATATGAAAGCAGAAAATTAGACAAGAATGAAACAAAAACTTACAGGGGTCGGCTGGGCTCAGTTCGGCTTGAACTAGGTGTATCTCTGTCATGCGTGGCCAACCGATGCTATGCCCCACTACAATTTTGTCCACATCAGCCCACTCCGCCTCCGTCATGTCCCTCCGCCTTGGGGTTTTGTGGTTCGGCTTGTAGAAATTCCAGGTCGTAGGAATTTCCCAAGGCACCTCGCTCCCGACTACGAAGTAATTCTCCTTCCACCCCTTTATGGAATCCGGATGACCATGCATTGCCCTCTTATGAGGGCGGGGCGACATGTAGAATATACCCTCTATATCTCCGAGCGAGCTCACCCCTGAGACAGCTTGAAAGTACTTCAGCTTCAGTAGGACCCTCTTCTCCTGGCACTTTAGAATGAAGCAGATCATATGCTTCCACGAATTGGGGTTGTATTGCATTGGGCACAGTTTTCCCCACCTCAGTGCCCTCTTGATGAACAGGTGCATTGGCGACCTTAGTCCCGATAGGTAAGCATCCTCGGGAAACATGTAGAAGCCAAGGGCCAACTCGATGGTGGGATGGGGACCGGGACTCGGGAGCATCAATTCGTAATCCCGAGGGATGAAGTAATTGGCCCTTATTATAGGCAGAAAATCAGCCTTCAATACGCACTGGATGTTGTCCATCTTTATCTGGGGTCGGCCAGATGAAGGCACCTCCAAGTTGAATTGGACAAGGTTCTCCAGGCCGTCAGGGTACATCCTGATCGACCCTGGGTTCCTGAAGTGTAACACCCTAAATTCGAAAACATACTGAATTCGAAGTTCCACAGGATCTTTAGACTTCTCTTTGTACAATTTTACAAGGAATTAAAAACTTTTGTTACATCAGAATTACATTTACATTACACTTATACAGCGGAAGCAATTTACAATAATTACATGAATAAAAATATACAACATTTGAATCAATCTTTAAGGAGCATGCATACTTTAATCTTGCCATTCACGTTATCCTGCATAGAAAACTGTGGGCACGTCAGTTGCTTACAACCGACGAAATATTATACATGGTCATCCTCACTATGCCGAACAGTACAACGATTTTCAATACTTAAACAAACCAAACACTTGATCATAGACAAAGCTACAGAGGGACTATCCTATTGATGTCGTGTTGTGCTGTGCTCTTAGTCCTTAATACAGTTGTTTACATTATATGACACTAATGCGCACTTGTTCAGAGTCTATGCAGCCCATACTACATAGGTCCGATGACAAGCCCTTAACCATTCTTCATCTTGTAGGGTTCGATCCCTCGCCATGACTTAATTTACTATGGTAACTACGGTAAGTATCCTATGTGTTCTATAAGTTCCGAGCCCACGTCTAGGCGCCCTAGAGAGAACCCCACGCACTGACACATGACTCATCATGCAGGCATCCTGTGGTCAATTCACCTCCTACCATAGACATGGCACCACCCGTAGTCATTAGACCACCCCATAAGTGTCGCCATCGGGACGGTACTCTGGAGTATATCCACGCCCTATTCATGACGCATCATGGGACATCCTGTGAATACTCTCAAGCCGCCAATCCAATGGCCCTCATACTCATGTTTTTCTCTTACGTTCATCACATCTCCACCATGTATCTAATCCTTATGTATAAATGAAGGTCAATATTCTAGAATCTTGCATTACTCTTTCATCGGTCTTTCCAATATCAATCATTAACAACGACCCAAACTTGGTCAAAATATCGCATTTCTCTTTTCAATACTTTTCATTTTTGCCGATGTAAAGTCTTGGCTAAAATTCTAGTCTAAATCCTCTTTTCATGTTCTTAGAAGAAAGCATACTTGCTTACAAAATTTCACATTTCATCAAGTTCTCTTTTTCAACACATTTCCATTCACAACTTGCATATTCTTTAACCAATTTCTCATTTAATTCTACTCAGTAACTATAAGTGAAAAATCTCAATTAACCTCTTTTCAATTCTTTCTATGTTCAAAAAATTCATTAGTTTGTTTTGGAATTTCAAAAGAATCAAACCTAAGATGAATTCTTCATTCTTAATTTTTACTCTTATTTCTCATTTAAAAGTCCACATTTTCAAAAATAATTTTTTATGAAGTCAGAAAATTTCCTAACATTTTTCTCAATTTTTATTTCATATTAAAACTCAAAAAAATCAAATGTATATAAAAAATTAGATTTATCCCAAAAGAAAGTGGCCTCAGCTAGTTTCGAACCCGCACACACAAGCCCCACGGTGAACAGTCACCGTACCAAACCCCCACGCGCTAGCCGAAAGAGACACAGTGCCCAACTGCTCTAAAGGAGAGCATAATAACGGTTAAGTTCTGTCTCAAGATTAATGAAAAATCGAATTTTTTGAAAAATAAAAGCCTTTGCCGAGACTCGAACCCACACACACAGGTGCCGCCGAGCTATAGTAAAGCAAAAATGGTGCTCCTCTCTAACCAGTATGACCATAGTGTCTAACTGATATGAGAGTAGATTAAAATAGGTTTGTTTCGACTCTCTGTTTATCAAAATTTCTTCATTTTTCAAAAGCTCTTAACTTTATTTCTCTTTCACATAAAGTCATAAAAATTTTCAGAATACCGAGTTTATGTATAATTAACAAAACAGTGTTTTAAAAATATTTTTTTGACATTAAAACATGTATTTCTCATTCTAATTTGTGTTCTATGCCTACAATTTCAATAATTCAATTTAACAACTCTCTACCAAATTTTTGCATTACAACTACATTAGAAATATTTATTCTTGCTTTTCTTCCTCTTTTATTTTCATAGTACTCAATATTATGGTCTCATTCATCAATTAGTGTCACAATAGTTTAATAAGCACAAATTTCATATTTTCAACTACTAATCATTCACAAGCATATTCTACAATTAACATAGTTCCAAATTCACATTTTCATAGCAATAAGGCAATTCTACTACAATAAACATGATTTGTAACAAATAGCATGCAATTTATCAAGCATTTACTCAATCATCTACCAAGTCCGTTTTAGAGCCAACAAATGGTTATCTTATTAGTTTCTTTAGCATTCTCATTAATTAAAAACTCCTAGCATGGTGTCTAAAATTAGAAGTAGAGAAAACCACCCATCTATTTGAAGAAAAACACCACAAAAGCTCCTAGAATCTCCTTGAACACACGAGCGGTCATTCTCCTCCTGGTTTGAGCCACCACGATCGCCTTCTCCTCCTTGCCTAGTGAAACCCGAGCCTCTCTTCCTCCAAATGAAATGGCCGGCCTCCAAGCAATGGAACACACACAACTAGAATACTCTCAATCTTTTTCTAACTCTCTCTCAATCTTTTTACTCACTTATATATTTTCTTTCTTTCTTTTCTCTACAAAATTTTAGTGTGAAATGGAGGGCTAGGATTAATCTAGATGGTTGAAGATAAATGGCTAGGATGCATTGGGAAGTTGTAGCAACCACCCATGAACAAGTAACCACATATCCACTAAGCCAACTCACCTCATTTCTCACTCCCATTTTCGACCTACCTTAGAAATGGCTTAAGACACGTTCTAGTGCAATGCACGTGTCAAATGTAGCACCCCTAGTTACTAGTTGTGCATGATAAATTAATTAATTGCCTACAAAGTTGATCTACACTACAAGTCATATTAAATAAAATAGAAATAAACTAGTGGGCTTTCAATTAGTGGGCTAAAACTCCATGGGCTAATTAAAATAATTAAAACAATCAGGATGGGCTTAAAATAAACAATTAGGCTTTTAGAATTTAATTAGGCTTTCAAAATATAAAAGAGAAAGATAGAAAAATATTTGTTCATGTTACAAAAATAAATAATTTTCAAGAAAAATGCACATGAATTAGTACGTGCAACACACGTAAAAATTCGCAAATCTTCATTTAATTAAAAATAAAGAATCAGGGTATTACATGAAGTAGGGGACGTCAAGTCCATGCTTTGGTCTGAACTCATCCGGTGTGCTCGGACTATCCAGCAAACGCCATTTCCTCTTCTACCAACGGATACGAGGCTTCCTTGGCGGAGACGGTGTCGACAGAGGGGGGAGAGGGGGGAGGACCCCTCCTTCCTCGCCTCCTTCCTCCACCTCTCTCTCCCTCGGCTCCTCCCCTCCTTCCACAACCTCTCCTTCCTCAACCTCCTTGCCTCCTTCCTTAGCCTCTCCTTCCTCAACCTCCTCGCTCGATGACTCTACCACCTCTAGCTCGTGACTTCGTAGGGGGACCACGTCCAGAACCTGATCATCCGTATCCACGGATGTGGAATCCGACTGTCCCTCCACTTCCAAAGTTCGGTCGTCCAAGTCCCAGGACGTTGAGTCCGACTCACTATCCCCCTCACCCCGATCAGAAGAGCTCACTTTGGAGCCGGACTGAAAGCATGACATTACGAAATAAAATACTAACCTGAATACCGTAAACAGAGAGATCACCGTAAAATTCGTCGGCGGCAGCTTAGAAAGAGAAGCTCCTATTTTTAGAGAGAGAACGCAAAGTAAAGAAATGAGGGAGGGGTGGAGGATTTATAGAGTGAAAACGAAGCCTCAAATTCTGCATAAAAATCCTTACCATCTAATCTTGATCATCAACATCTAACGACCACTAGGATTTCAAATGCCTCGATTTCCACCCCCATGACGTTAGCATCACGTGTGAAATTTTAGTTTTACCCCCTACTTTCACAGCAAGCACGGGGGGTTCGGAGCTCGCTTCGGTTTTTAACACCCATAGCTTTCACAGCAGGTTTGGGGGTTTGACGCTCGGCAATGACCTCGAGCCACCCCAGAGCTTTTACAACAAGCTTGGGGGCTCGATGCTCGGTAGTGATTCCGAGCCACCCAGAGTTTTTATAGCAAGCTTGAGGGCTCGACGCTCGACGGTGACCTCCCCTAGCTTTTACAGCAAGCTTAGGGGCTCGACGGTCGGTAGTGATTCCGAGCCACCCCAGAGTTTTCACAGTAACTTTGGGGGTTCGACGCTTGGCAATGAACTTGAGCCATCGCCTAGCTTTTACAGCAAACTTGGGGGCTTGACGGTCGGTAGCGATTCCGGGCCACCCCAGAGCTTACACAGCAGCTTTGGGGGTTCGATGCTCGGCAATGACCTGGAGCCATCCCAGAGCTTTTACAGCAAGCATGGAGGCTCGACGTTCGGTAGTGATTCCGAGCCACCCCAAAGCCTTTTACAGCAAGCTTGGGGGCTCGATGCTCAGTAGTGATTCTGAGCCACCCCAGATCTTTTATAGCAAGATTTGGGGTTCGATGCTCGGTAGTGATCTCGAACCACCCCAGAGATTGCAAGCAACTTTACGGGTTCGACGCTCGGTATTGACCTCAAGTCACCCCAGAGCTTTTATAGCAAGCTTGGGGGCTCGATGCTCGGTAGTGATCCCGAGCCACCCCAGATCTTTCAAGTAGCTTTGGGGGTTCGACGCTTGGCAGTGATCTTGAGCCACCCCATAGCTTTCACAGCAAGCTTAGGGGCTCAACGCTCGGTAGTGATTCCGAGCCACCCCAGAGCTTTTACAGCAAGCTTGGAGTCTCGATGCTCGGCAGTAATTTCGAGCCACCCCCTAGCTTTTATAGCAAGCTGGGGGGCTCGACGCTCGCCATTTACCTTGAGCCACCCCCTCGCTTCTATAGCAATCTTGGGGGCTCGATGCTTGGTAGTGATTCCGAGCCACCCCAGAGCTTTTACAGCAAGCTTGGGGGTTCAATGCTCGGTAGTGATCCCAAGCAACCCCAGATCTTTCAAGCAGATTTGGAGGTTCAACGCTCGGCAATGACCTCGAGCCACCCAAGAGCTTTTACAGCAAGCTTGGGGGCTCGACGCTCGGTAGTCATCCCGAGCCACCCTAGGGCTTTCAAGCAGCTTTGGGGGTTCGACGCTCGTCAGTGACCTCGAGCCACCCCAGAGCTTTAATAGCAAGCTTAGGGGATCGAAGCTCGGTAGTGATTCCGAGCCACCCCAGAGCAGCAAGCTTGGGGGCTCGATGCTCGGCAGTAATTCCGAGCCAACCCTAGCTGTTACACCAAGCTGGGGGGCTCGACGCTCGGCATTGACCTCGAGCTACCCCCATGAATTTACACTAAGCTTAGGGGCTCGACGCTCGGAAGCGATTCCGAGCCACCCACTAGCTTTTAAAACAAGCTTAGGGACTCGATGCTCGGTAGAGATTCCAAGCCACCCCCTAGCTTTTACAGCAAGCTTGGGGACTCGATGCTCGGTAGTGATCCCGAGCCACCGCATAGCTCTCAACCAGTTTTGAGGGTTCGACGCTCGGCAGTGACCTTGAGCCACCCCAGAGCTTTTATAGCAAGCTTAGGGGCTCGACGCTCGGCAGTGACTCCGAACCACCCCAGAGCTTTTACAGCAAGCTTAGGGGCTCGACGCTCGGTAGTGATTCCGAACCGTCCAAGAGCCTTTACAACAAGCTTGGGAGCTCGACGCTCGGCAGTAATTCCTAGCCATCCCCTAGCTATTACAAAAAGATGGGGGGCTCGACGCTCGCCATTGACCTCGAGCCACCACTCGCTTCTACAGCAAGCTTGGGGGCTCGACGCTCGGTAGTGATTCTGAGCCACCCCAGAGCTTTTACAGCAAGCTTAGGGGTTCGACACTCGGTAGTGATCCCAAGCCACCCCAGAGCTTTAAGGAAGCTTTGGGGGTTCGACGCTCGGCAATGACCTCGAGCCACCCCAGAGCTTTTACAGCAAGCTTGGGGGCTCGACACTTGGTAGTGATCCCGAGCCACCCCAGAGCTTTCAAGCAGCTTTGGGAGTTCGTCGCTCGGCAGTGACCTTGAGCCACCCCAGAGATTTTACATCAAGCTTACGGGCTCGACGCTCGGTAGTGATTTCGAGCCACCCCAGAGATTTTACAGCAAGCTTGGGGGCTCAATGCTCGACAGTAATTCTGAGCCACCCCCTAGCTATTACAGCAAGGTGGGGGGCTCAACGCTCGGCATTGATCTCGAGCCACCCCCTTGCTTCTACAACAAGCTTAGGGGCTCGACGCTCGACAGCGATTCCGAGCCACCCCCTAGCTTTTCCAACAAGCTTGGGGGCTCGATGCTCGGCAGCGATTCCGAGCCACCCCCTAGCTTTTACAGTAAGCTTGGGGACTCGATGCTCGGTAGTGATCCCGAGCCACCCCAATCTGAAGCAGCTTTGGGTGTTCGATGCTCGGTAGTGACCTCGAGCCACTCCAGAGATTTTACAGCAAGCTTAGGAGCTCGACGCTAGGTAGTGATTCCGAGCCACCCCAGAGCTTTTAAAGCAAGCTTAGGGGCTCGACGCTCGGTAGTGATTCCGAGCCACCCCAGAGATTTTACAGCAAGCTTGGGGGCTCGACGATCGGCAGTAATTTCGAGCCACCCCCTAGCTGTTACAGCAAGCTGGGGGCTCGACGCTCGCCATTGACCTCGAGCCAGCCCCTTGCTTCTACTGCAAGCTTGGGGGCTCGATGCTCGGTAGTGATTCCATGCCACCCCAGAGCTTTTACATCAAGCTTGGGGGTTCGACGCTCGGTAATGATCCCGAGCCACCGCAGAAATTCAAGCAGCTTTGGCAGTTCGATGCTCGGCAATGACCTCGAGCCACTCCAGAGTTTTACAACAACCTTAGGGGCTCGATGCTCGGTAGTGATCCCGAGCCACCCCGGAGCTTTCAAGCAGCTTTGGGGGTTAGACGCTCGGCAGTGACCTCGAGCCACCCAGAGCTTTTACAGCAAGCTTAGGGACTCGACGCTCGGTAGTGATTCCAAGCCACCCCAGAGCCTTTACAGCAAGCTTGGGGCTCGACGCTTGGCAGTAATTCCGAGCCACCCCCTAGCTGTTACAGTAAGCTGGGGGGCTCGACGCTCGGCATTGACCTCGAGCCACCCCCTCGATTCTACAACAAGCTTAGGGGCTCGATGCTCGGCAGCGATTCCGAGCCACCTCCTAACTTTTAGAACAAGATTGGGGACTCGACGCTCAGCAGCGGTTCCGAGCCACCCCTAGCTTTTACAACAAGCTTGGGGACTCGACGCTCGGTAGTGACCTCAAGCCACCCAGAGCTTTTAGAGCAAGCTTGGGGGCTCGACGCTCGGTAGTGATTCCGAGCCACCCCAGAGCTTTTACAGCAAGCTTGGGGGCTCGACGCTCGGCAGTAATTCCGAGCCACCCCCTAGTTGTTATAGAAAGCTGGCGGGGCTCGACGCTCGGCATTAACCTCAAGCCACCCCCTCGCTTCTACAACAATCTTAGGGGCTCGATGCTCGGCAGCGATTCTGAGCCACCCCCTAGCTTTTACAACAAGCTTGGAGCTCGATGCTCGGCAGAGATTCCGAGCCACCCCCAAGCTCTCTCAAACTGGGGGGCTCGACGCTTGGCGGTAATCTCGAGCCACCCCTAGCTCACTACGAGCTTCAGGGCTCGATGCTCAGCAGTAAGCCTCGACATCCGAGTGCATAGGGGCTCGACGCTCAACCTACGAAGCTCCGTTCATAAACCTCGAGCTATATTCTTGGCCCCCATAGACTCGGTTCGGCGCTCGACGTTTGGCTCCCGATCATCGGTCCCTGGCCCTCAACACCTCTTCCTTTAGAGAATCTCCTTCGTTCTACTGCACTTACCACTCCAAGAAGCTACGAGTCATACTCTTCGAACACACTGCTCCATTCTTCCAACGGGGACAGACTACTCCTACACGGCTGGCTTACGCCGCCCTCCAGGAGTGGGGGGCTCCTGATATGGAGTAAGTGACGTGGCCTCATCTGGACCACCAAATATCCTCAGACTTCACTCCCCGGTGATCATCAAGTCAAACGAGTCAAATGGGCTTCAGCCCATTCAGGCCCACAGGCGAACGGGTCCGACCCGGTCCGTTAGGATCTCAGACCCGTTTACCCCTGCCTATAAATACCATACCCGCTCCTCACTTCTATAGGTAATAAGCTTTTTCCCACCTGAACCCTAGCTACTGTTGCTTTCTCAGTGAGTAACTAGATTGTCGGAGGGCCTATCGCCGGGACTTCTCCAGGTATTTCTAGGCAGTATGCAGGTACAAAATATCGAGCCGCAAAACAAAGATCCGAGCCGAGCTACTGAATCCGAGCCGAGCACCCGACCTCTACCTCTCTGTTGCTACTCCCGAGCCGATCCTACTCTCCAGGATCGGACCGACGCCAGTACCACAGTTTTCTCTTCACAAATTACAAGAACTCACACCTGTTGCCCCCACACTCCCAAAACAAACAACATCACAAATGAACAAGTATTTTCTATCCAACAGTGAAATTTACACATCTTTCATAAAAGTACCATACTTGCACGGTTTCGCTTTCTTGTCATTGATCTAAGCAATTGTACCACATTGTAACGGTCAACCCTAGTTTATGTGCGAAGATCAATTCACATGTAGAGATACGTTATTAAGCTGACAACCCGTTAGAAACAATTTTTTTTTTAGGGAAAAGGTGGAATCTGGCCACCCTGTTTCATTAATAAGAGTTTAACGAAACAAACCCAGAGTATTGGGCCCAAGTAAAAACTACAGACAGAAAATAAAACATACATGAAGCAACATGACTCATACAAACAACAAATCCCTCCAACAACCCTGGAGGGTGGGCCGACAAACAAGCTCAGTCCAGGAAAATTGTAAGTACATTAGTTTAGCTTCGTACAGTGCCTCCACGGCACATGCACACCCACCTAAAACAAGTCTGGCAGGATTTTATCGCCCGTCGTTCCCTACCTTCACCTCGCTGGGGGGACCCCATCTTTGGGCCCAAGCCCCGCAGATCGAAAACTGACCTTGCGACACATGCACAGCTATCGCACCCTCCTACCATCTCCACCACTCATCCTACAAACGTGCCAGTAGTTCCCACAGCTGCTACCAAAGAGATAGCCGTGAAGAGGATACCTTCACCTCTCACATGATAGCGCTTTCTCAGGTGATTTCTCACCAAACAACTATCTCGCTTACCCCACCAAACACCACGTTCCAGGAGAGAGCCATGGAGAGGATACCTTCACCTTTCTCACATTCAAGCTTTCTACGGCGATTTCTTACCACACAGACTTATCTCGACTCATACTCCCAATACGAAGGAAGAGGCGACGCTGTCACGAGCCAGTGGCCTAAGCTGGAGGAAGCTTAATAGCCTGATAGTAGGCGTTGTGAAGACAGCACCGGCGACATCGTAGGACACTCCAGACCAACCAAACCCAAACCCCACACCCCATCACCCCCAACACCAACAAACAACCGGTCTGGTCCCACGGGTCCCAAACCAAACCACCGACCTCACACACTTGAACCCCAGATCCATGGTGTTCGTGACAACAGGCGTGGGAGGATGCTCTGACGCGACATAGTTGCTCCGCAACAGTTGAGACAAGTACCCTGGAAGTTGAGACAAGTTAGCGCACAACACGGAGAGACAATCATGCAAGGCAACCTAACTCCCGGCATCTTCACACGCACTACCAACCCTCGTAAAAACCAAATCACAGCTGTAGAATGCCGTGATTGGCCCCGAGAGTGTGGACATGGTGACAAGCATGCAGAACATCCGGGCAAACATCTAGCAAAGCCACACAATCCCAACCTAACCCAAATCCCAATCCCAAACAACTTACAAACCCAAACCCCAACCAACTCACCCCCGACCCCACAAACCGGGCCCTAGCGAGCAAGGACCAAACTGTCGAACCCATTACCTGAGCACGGAGATGGCCGGAGAGGCACCTCGCTCGCAGGGCACCTTAGCTGAGCGCGTAGGTGGCCGGAGCGGCGCCTCGCTCGACGGCGGCTGGAGACCATCGACGGCACGACAGCAGGGGAGACGGGGGGGAGGGGTCGAATGGTAGGGAGATCGGGGAGGGGGAAGTCGACTTCGGCTGGAGATGGATTTGGGAGAAGGGACGGGGCGTCGAACTCGGCGGTGGGCTGCGCAATCCCGTCGACCGGCTGGGCGAGGCGACGAACGGCTATCGGGGGAGGGGGCGGCGCAATCCCGGCCGCCACCCCCTCCATGCTCTCTCTAGATCTAGGATTTTTTTCTTTTTGGATTTTTTGGGAGGAGCTTCTCTCTCTAGAAAATCTAGAGAGAGAAACTCAAATTTGTTAGTGTTAAAATTTAGAACCAAGATATTTAATGCGGCTGAAACTGTAAAATGTTGTCGGCATACATTACCAACTTCCTTTCTCAATTAGGTGAAGAAATGATTGGAAAATTAGTGTTCCTCATGCGATCGAGAAGCATGTAATAGTTGACTGTAACTTGCAGAATATGAACTCTTGACTCTTGAAGTTTAAAAGTTTTCATATGCAACAGCATAACAAAAACAATTGAACCGATATTAATATTAGTGTTCCTAGTGGTAAAAAGCGGTCGTGTAAGCAGTAAATTACCGCCTTATCCAATAAAATGTTGTGTATTTTTTGTACCAATTTTGGATTTGATCCGACCTGACCTAATATTGAATATTTTCTTTTCTCCATCTCTGGAGAGGCCCTAGCTCCTAAATGGATGTTTGTTGGTTCTCTCTCTCTCTCTCTCTCTCTCTCTCTCTCTCTCTCACATATATATATATATATATATATATATATATATATATATATATATATATATATATATATATATAGTTAGTCTATTATGAGATGGTGAGATGGGCTCCTTATCGTGAGCGGGACATCACAGCCGTTCGATTGCGATCCGATGGTCAAGATTTGATCCGACTATCAACTGATATGTTGAAGGGCAAAATAGTCATTTCTCAGCTTCTTTCTTTCTCAGATTCATCTACTCTCTTCCGTTTTCTCTCTCTCTCTTTGACGAATCCAAAAAAAGCCCTCAGCTATTCTGTTCTCTCTCTCTCTCTTCGTCAAAGCACCCATCTCCATTTCCTGAGCGATTCGAAGCTAGGATTTCTGATTTGTCCATTTCTCATCTCTCCCGTTCTCTCCCTCTCTTCGACGCGTCGCCCATCTCCATTTCCTGAGCGAATCGAAGCTAGGACTTCTGATTTTGGTCCATTTCTCATCTCTCCCGTTCTCACCCTCTCTTTGACGCGTCGCCCATCTCCATTTCCTGAGCGATTCGAAGCTAGGGATTCTGATTTGGGTCCATTTTAATGGGAAATGGTTGACGCCCCTTCTCCAGCTTTCGAAACCCCCCCCCCCCATATCCCCAAAAACCCATCGAAACCCACCCGATCGAAACCCTAACTCCATTTTTCAACATCCTCCCCGACATCTTCCTTCAGGTATAATTTTGGTAAACATTTTTTTCCCATTTTTTTTCAATTCGCTTATTGTGTAAATTAATTGCTATGCTTTGAAAATTGTTATATGTTTTCCATTCACTTGTTCAAACTCTTTATTGTTAATTATCTTGTTAGGTAATGTTTGCATCTCAAGAATAGTGTGTGGAACAAGATGATCAACTACAATATGTCAGAAAAGTATTCGATTCCCCAAATAGTCTGTTATATTCATGTGATTGTGAGTTTGCTTCCTCATTAGATAACTTGGATTCTAGATTTACAAGTAATGATGAGATGGATTATGTTTATGAAGTTGCACACTAAGAATCATTTATTTAATGATTTGTAGGAGTGACTAGTGATGAATTCATCCTATCTGAGCTTTATTTTTCCTCATTGATTATAAGTGATGATGAGATGGATTATGTTTCTGAAGTTGCACACTATGATTTAATGATTAATAGGAGTGAGTCTATTATGAGATGGTGAGCTGAGATTCTTATCGTGAGCTGAGATTCTCAGTCATTCGATTGCGAACCGATGGTCAAGATTTGATCCGACCATCAACTGATATGTTGAAGGGCAAAATAGTCATTTCTCAGCTTCTTTCTTTCTGAGATTCATATATATAGAATAACTCATATAGATTTAGTCTATTATGAGATGGACTTATTTAGGGCTTGTAGCTATTTAGTTGAAAATTTTAGAACCTATGATGATGTGGATTTGGGTGTTATGGTTGAGTTTGATTACTTGAAGTTATGAAACCTGATGGAAGCCGAGCTTCGAGAAGTGGGGTTTGGTGTTTGTTCTGAAATTTGGGTTTTGGTGGGTTTTGAGTATGGTGGATAATGCTTATCGAGGTTGGAGAGATCAGAATGATATTTACAAACTGGGAAGAAGGGTTTAGGATGTTTTTTGAAACTATTTGAAACTCGAGTTTCATGGTTGCAAGTGGTTTCAATGGTTCTTATGTAGCCACGCATAGCTTGTATCTAAAACAATGCTTTTAAATTTGTAGAAACTGCCTTTTGTTGTGTGTGTTGGTATAGGCGAGGCGATGATGACAAGCACTACTTTGATTTATTATGCTGCCACCCCCCCCCCCCCCAACACAAATTTCTGATTGAGTTTTGGTTATGTTGTATATTGGCTGATTGAGTTTTTTTATGTTGTTTACGAGCTGTTTGACGGATGTTTATATTGTATCTCGGCTGATTAAGAATTTTTTAATGTTATTTATGAGCATTCTAAGTTGGAGTTTTTTGTTGGGGGGAGGGGGGGTGAAACTAGTTGGCATGGCATAATAATGCAGTCCTAGAGAAATAAGTATGCTTCATTTGAACAAATAGTGAAATAGAAGTTTGTTCTGAGCCTACAACTACTTCAATTTATAGGCACATGTTAACATTCCAGCCCATTTATAGGCCCATCTCACTTCCTCTTGGTTTATGTTGTTGTTTTTACTTTTTTAGAATCTTTTTCTTCCTTTCATTCTTCGTTATGGAAATGTTTGAGTAATGATTCAAAGTATTCGGTTATTCAAAGTATTCAAAGTAAAGGTATATTACTTGTTGAAACTTTGCACCATTGTGACTTTGCACGTGTAAAGATAAAAACAAATCTTTTTCTTTGATTTGTAGATGAAGCAGAAGATAAATGGCTAAAGTAAAATCCTCTGCGTGTTGTGTATGTGTACTAATACTTTAGAGAAAGAAGACGATGGATGTTTCTCATTTAACTAGGGATGTTTCTCTGAAAAAAGAAAAATATTTACATGTGAAGTGAAGTGTTATAATAGTTTCTAAATACATGATATTGGCCTTGTAGCTTTAGAATGTAGTTTCTAAATACATGATTGTTCAGTTTCTGTTGTTCTGAGCTTTCACATTTTGAACTTCATGTTCAGTTTCATGTTCAGTTTTTGGTGGTTTTCTGAGCTTCACGGTCAGTTTCATGTTCAGTTTCATGTTTACATTTTGAACTTCTGTTGTTCTGAGCTTCATGTTCAGTTTTTTGTGGTGGTGTTCTGAGCCTACAGATTTTGTTGTTGTTGTTGTTGTTGTTGTTGTTGTTGTTCTGAGCCTACAGATTTTTTTGCTGTTGTTGTTTTTCTGAGCCTACAGAATTTTTTGTTGTCGTTGTTGTTCTGAGCCTACAGATTGTTCTGAGCCAAATATATGTGAATCCTATACCTTTTGCGTAAATTTCTATTTTCTTATTTCTTTATAATTTTCCATGTATTTGTTGAGACTATCAGGCCCTTTAGTTTGTCTTGTAAGTAAAATGAGGCCTTTATGTTTTATCTGTTACAGGTTATTGATTACTATTCGAAGAAGGGTGTTGTTGCAGAGCTTCATGCTGAGACACCCCCGAAAGAGGTCACTGCTGAGGTGCAGAAGGCTCTCTCATGAGAAAGATTCATCGTTTGCTCTCCCATAACTTGTACTTAATATCATAATAAAAGGATTTGTACTAAAACTTGCTTAAGATAGATAGCAATGAGCAGCTAATTCTATCATTTAGAACTGTAACATTTATGAAAACATGTGTTTTTATGGGGTACACTTCTTTGTGATGGTTGTTATACACTGGGCAACTGTAACAGGATTTGATGAAGTCAGTAATTGTCACTCCTGAAGTGTTGCTATTGAATGAAAAATGTAATAAAGCTATGCTCAGGTTCTTGACTAATGAAGCAAATATGTTAGACGTAAAACTCACAATTGTAAGATCTTTTTCTAATGAGATTGAAAGAGAATCTACTACATGTAGATATAAACAAGTGTTCATAAAGGTAAAACCTAAACACATGCCAATATAAACAATAACAAGAACATCACAATTTACCAAATTCAGGATAGAAAAGTATGAAAACAACAACAAAATTTAGCAAAAAAATCTGTAGGATCAAAACAACAAAATCTGTAGGCTCAGAACAACAATAATAGCAAAAAAATCAGTAGGCTCAGAACAACACCACCAAAAACTGAACATGAAGCTCAGAGCAACAGAAACTGAACATGAAGTTCAAAATGTGTAAGCTCAGAACAACAGAAACTGAACATGAAGTTCAAAATGTGTAAGCTCAGAACAACAGAAACTGAACATGAAGCTGAACACCACAAAAAAAAATATGTATACCAATTGCCGATTTGAGTTTTCTTTTTTGGATCTCCACCTCTTCTAGGTCAATCACTTCAACAACAACAATGATAAATTTCAGTTTGAGATCCCATTTCTATCTCAACCAAAAACCATACAAACTGGATCATCTTAGTAGCATCGTACATGGTTCACAAATTTCACTCATCAAACAAATTACATAAAACCAAACACAAAGGAAGATTCGACATGAAAAAAAGAATGATTTATGCCCCATGGTTCACAAATTCATCAGGGTCAGTTTGAAATTCTGTTGCTACTGCTCCTTCAATTACTGCTGTCGGTGCTCGTGTCGCTGTTCCTTTTTATCCCGGCTTGTTCTTTTTATTCATCTTCTTCAGTCACATCAATTCAAGACTAACTGGTTTAAAATCTTCAAACCAACAGAATAATGAACAGAAATTGCCTGGCGAAAAAGTTCACCCAGGAAGTTCAAATAATAATATGCTTGAAATAAAAAAACAAGATGACAATAAAATTTCACAGATAGGCAATAAAATAACAATATGCTTAAAATTTCACAAAATAGTAACTAGTATCACATTCACAACTTAAATATGCATTCTTGATAGTAGCTGCTCCAAGGCCATCAAAGGTACCTGTCAATAACTTACGAGCAACCTGAATAAAATTCAGATATTCTTTGCTTGAAGTTAGAAATATACATCCCAAAGCACGAACAGAATTATTGAATAGAATATGAATGGTATTATATGCAAGTACAAGTTTACATGGTGATGTGTACGGAATTTAAGACGGGAAAAATATGAAATGGAATAGTTACTGTGTGATTTTTGTAATACAAAATATAGGACACTCAGATACAAATATTAGTGTAGTTTCATATTCATCAGAATCAAAGTCAAGGAGGTAAAAAAAACATTATGCTATTTTGTTAAAAATGTGGTAATTTTGTTGCATAACTTTAAAGAACTCCATACCATAAAATCAGTATATTCATGACAAAAAAGTGCAGAGCAATACATTCTAGTAGGAAAGAAGTTGAGGTGATTTTCTGTTAGGCTATATTTAAAAAAATCCCACTGAACTTTGGGCCATTGAACTAAATACGGTAGTGAGAAGAAATGGAGAGAGAGAGAGGGGTGAGGAGAGAGAGCACCGTCTTCCCTCGGGACCTGAGCAGATCCTATGCTCAAGTACTTCGACTCCCCCCTCGTAGACCCCCCCATCATCATTACCCACATCAACTACCGCTTCGATCCCCGTACCCCCCCCCCTACTGTCCAAAACCCTACATCACAATGTCCCTTCCCATCCCACTACTCCCACTGACCCCAAACCCAAACCCTACTTTCAGCCAAAACCTACCGCCATTTTCCCACAAAAAACCCAGTTTAGGCGAGATCCAGCACGCCGATCAACAAAGAAGATGGAAATGTGCTGCTTCAAGTGCGGAGAGAGTGACCATGCCACGACGGAGTGTAAGAAAATGGGCTTCATTGTTTCAACTGCAAAAAATTTGGTCATAAGGTGAGGGACTGCCTACTTCACAACCGGCGTGAGACGCTGATCGTTGATCTCCCGCACAACAATGCCATCTCCCAAGCTCTGCCGGCACTGCATGCAAGTGCTTTCCTCCACCTCATTAACCCACGACACATCCCACTGACAAAAGACCTTGAATGTGCTTTTAACTTTTCTTGGGGAAGACAAGGCAGGTGGTGGGTCCTGAAGAGAGTCAGCGATGGAGTCTACCACGTCCAATTCCCGACTGTAACCGAGCAGCGATAGCTGAGGGTGTTTTCAAATTCTCTGGATTCAGTGCTACCTTTTCCCCATGGTCAGTGGATTTTGGGGCAAGGCTGAAGCCGAAACCTTGCTTCATTTGGATAAACTTGCCACTCCTCCCCTTTCACCTGTGGAATAGGGAGTCGATTGAGAGCCTGGTTAAGCATTTTGGTAAGCTTATTACGCTCAGTCGGGAGATGTTGCATGCTGATTCCAGGGATCAAGCACTGGTCCTTACTGAGGTTGAAGATCTTACTCTTGTGCCCAAGTCCCTCACTATCAGGTATACTACACCTTGGGATCTGCAAAACCATATCCATGATGTCCTAGTACTTCTACTAGGTAACCCAATCCCTGTTGAAGACGTGCAATCTGAGAAAGTCCAACTGTTTACTACTGCTGGAGCTTCGGAGGAACAGGGAAGCGCAAGTTTTTGGCAACCCAAGGGACATGCTGAGAACAAGATAGAGGGAGCAGAGGAGCACCAGGGACTGGCGGCGGCAATAGATGCCATTGCAGATTCAAATTCCCGTGATTTGGGGGGTGGGGGTCCAACGGCCCCGGGATCCATGCATGCAAAAGCTGATGTGGAAGTTTTTTCAAATTCCCCCAAATTAGTGGGATCTGTGCCAACTGTGGAGATTCCACCATATCCGACCCTACTACCCAAATCCGTGGAGGATCACTCGCCTAAGCAAAATCCTGCACTTCACTCTTCTGAGTCATCAGACAGTAACAAGAAGGTGGCCCCACAGGGCAGTGCGCTGGCTCCACAAAATCCTGTTGAATCCTCATATGGCAGTTCTCAAGAGGAGGTTCGTGAAATGATGTGGGAAGGGAAGCCCATCACACTGCCGCTATCCCTATTTGTCAAGATTAAACCTGCGGTGGAAGGGGCGCTCCGAGAGTCAATGAGAGAAGAGGCGAGTAAACTCTGTGATGAAGGCAAAGACAAGGTGACTTTCACAGAGGGTGTCAGTAAAAGTGGCAGTTTCCGCACACGCTCTTTACAGAGGAAGACTGTTACTAGAGCCGCTAGCTCATCTACTGCTGTTCCCCCAGGATTCCAGGATGGCCCCTCCAAGAAGGTGAAGAATTTCCGGTCCACAGGCAGGCTCAAGAGCACCAGACCATTCATGAAGCACCTGTCAACCACTATTAAGAGGAAGACCACAAGTACCTCCTCCTCAAATGTCACAGTTTCAAATGCACATCTCAATCCTTTTGATTTACTGTCAAATGAGGACATAGTTGACGTTGCGGCATCCATTGGAGTGGTGGCTTTGGGGCCACACTCGATTTCAAAGTTCAGGGACCGCCAGAAGACTGTAGTTGATCAAACTGATCAACAACAGCTTTCTGATTAGCAGTCTTGCTTTTCTGCTTTTGGTGTTTGTTTTGCGTGTTTTTGTGCTGTTTTTCTTTTCAATGAGGATTACAAGCTGGAATGTTAGAGGGTTGGGCAATCCTGACAAATGCTCTTTGATCAAAGAAGGTATTCGTAGTTGTGCGCCTTCTGTTATTTGCTTGCAAGAGACAAAACTTAGAAATCCTGGACCACAAAAACTTTCGTCAATTGGGGGTGGGATTATTTCCAAATGGGTCCAGCTAGACTCTATTGGTAGCTGTGGTGGTATTCTTTTGGGATGGAATGATCAGACTTTTGATTGCACGTATTCAGCTATGGATATCTTCTCTGTATCTGCTTCCTTCAAATGCAGGGCTTCAGCCAAGAAATGGTCAATTACTACAGTTTATGCACCCTTTGATCTAGAGGATCGGGAGCTATGTTTCTTTGAAATTCAGCAGCGCCTGAGACTCCTCAATGATGCATGGGTCCTATGTGGGGATTTTAATGTAACAGTGTCTGATGCTGAAAGATCTAAGGGTAGAGGCTCAAACAGAGACATGAGGATTTTTCATAAATTCATCCACGACTTGGAGCTGATCGACTTACCTCTTTCAGGGAGAAAATTTACCTGGACAAACCTCAGAAGTACTCCGACGATGGCTAGATTGGACAGAGTCCTTATCTCTGTAACATGGGAATCTCTATTCGCTAACTGTATCCAATACTCGCTGCCAAGAATCTCCTTAGACCACTGCCCTATTGTCCTCGATGATCAAGCAATCACTAAAAAGGTGCACTGTTTAAAATTTGAAAAGGCATGGTTGCACCATCCCTCATTTATCCCTGCAGTTAAAGAGTGGTGGACTACTTTCCGATGTGAAAGAAACCCGGTTGATGTCTTTGCAACAAAGCTTACACTTCTTAAGAGAAGGATTAGCAGATGGCAAAATGAAAGTTTTGGGCATATTGCGCAGAAGAAGAAGCAATTGCAAGAAAAGCTTCTGAAGTTGAAAATAGAAGCTGAACAATCACCAAGCGCTGTTGAGCCCCTGAAGACAGTCCAAGCGGAACTACAAAATCTCATCAAAGCAGAAGCAGTCTACTAGAGACAGCGGTCGAGAGTGCAATGGATTAAAGAGGGAGATGCCAACACTCGTTTCTTCCACTGCATTGCAAATGGGAGAAGGCGCAGAAACTTTATCCACAGTGTGATTGTTGATGGTGTTCTAGAAACATCACCTCTCCGGATTATGGGAGCTTTCGAAAAGCATTTTCAATCAATTTGTGGCACAACTGCTAGGTCAGATTTTCAAATTGATTGGAATTCACTCTACCCCCAGAGGGACTATAGCCTTGACCATTTGGAGGCACCATTCACCATGGAAGAGGTCAAGATAGCGGTATTTGGTATGAGCAGTGACAAAGCTCCTGGACCTGATG